>CM019904.1:72312268-72762528 GCA_009764595.1 Geothlypis trichas | reverse complement strand
TCTGAAGGGCAGTGTAAAGGCACCAGGTGCAAAATGCCAATTAAACTGACATCATTTGAGAACAATGTTTGACAACAACTTGTGCTGATTTGCATATGTACCTCTTGGAATGGGGACACTCTGAGGACACAAGCACGGGAAGGAGGATTCTGCACCTCAGACTGGAGTGTGCAGCTTCTGAGGGAAGGAACCATTCCCAAATACAAAAAAAACCCTCAACAACAGGTAGAAAATAAATTTAAAAACAAGTTGGCAAGAACAAATCCTGCAGTAAAAGCAGCGCTGTGGAAAGAGCTCCTGCTCCATCCCAAGCACCTCAGACTGGAGTGTGCAGCTCTGAGGGAAGGAACCATTCCCAAAAATACAAAACCCCTCAACAACAGCTAAAAAATAAATTTAAAAATCAAGTTTGGCAAGAACAAATTGCCAGTAAAAGCAGTGCTGTGGAAAGAGCTCCTGCTCCATCCCAAGCACCTCAACTGGAGTGTGCAGCTCTAGAGAAGGAACTATTTCCAAAAATACAAAAAACCCCAAGAACAGCTAGAAAATAAATTTAAAAACCAAGTTTGACAAGAAAAATTTCCTGTAAAAGCAGTGCTGTGGAAAGAGGTCCTGCTCCATCCCAGGCACCTCAGACTGGATGTGCAGCTCTGAGGGAAGGAACCATTCCCAAAAATACAAACAAACCCCACAACAGCTAAAAAAAACCCTCAAAATCAAGTTTGGCAAGAACAATTGCAGTAAAAGCAGTGCTGTGGAAAGAGCTCCTGCTCCACCCCAGCTCCAAACTGGACACAGAGAGAAGCAAATCCTACAGAGCTCTGTGCTGCCCTTGGCTCTCCTGAACGTGACCTTCCTGCTTGGAATATTTTCCATATCTGAAGCCATTTCCCCATCCAGATGTTCGAGGTGGTTGCCACACATCTGGAGCAGCCTTGGACTGGTGGTGCTGGATTTTGGGGGTGACAGTTTGACAATGTTGATGTCCTGCCAGGTGAACCAGATGGGTTCATCATTTCACACAATTACAGAATAATGGGGCTGGAGAGACCTCTAAGATCATCGAGTCCATTCCCTCTCCTGGGCTTTATTTGGTCCCATTCCCATGGAGAGGGGGAAAAAGGGAACTGGGGTAAGTAATTAATCTAATTACCTTAGAAATACGAGGTGTGGGCTGGAATAGAGTCCTTGCTGGAAATCAGTCCAGAAATCCCAATGACTGGAGCTCCTAAACTCAAGGAATCTCAAGGACCTGAGGCAGCCAAACCACAGAGGCTCTCCCAGAAGTGCTCTAGGGGTTTTCCAGTCTCCTCCACCACAGGATCATGGAATGTTCTGAGCTGGAAGTGACCCACAAGGACCCTGAGCTCACAAAAGAGGCCGAGAGCCACCACGTGTTTGTGTTCTCTCACAAAACAAGAAAACCTCGAGCTGGAGGGACCCACAAGGATCAAACCCAACTCCTGTTCCCACAGAGAACCATCCCAACAATCCCAGCCTGTGCCTGAGCATTGTCCAAGCACTCCTGGAGCTCCAGCAGCCTTGGGATGTCACCATTCCCAATTCCAGGCCCAGCCATCACCTTGCCAGCGTTGTGCCACCACACTCAGGTGGTTCCTGGGGAACTTCACCAGCTCTGGTTTGGTTCTCATGGTACCACCAGGACAGACCCACCCTGGAGCCTCTCCAACAAGCATCAACCTGCACAGGGTTCACTCAGAATGAGTATTTGATACATCCCTGCTTTCCCTGAGGGTGAAGAACATCCTGATAACCCCTCATCCACAAGCCTTGGAAGAAGATGAAAACATCCCTGGGGTCACACAGGGTTTTAGCAAGCAGGGTATGGATGCCTGCAAAACACCAAAATCAGCTGAAACACCAGGAAAACAAAATTAATTTCCATATCTCAGTGTTTCATTCCTGATTTCCTTCAGGTGATGAAATTGTTGCTGATTTAAGTCTCCAGTTCTGGGCTGAGGCATTTCTACAGGAGCCACTTGGAAATCCAAATCATTCATTTCCAAAATCTAGCTTCAAAGAAATTTTTTTAAAAAGCAGTGGAGAGGAGCACCAAAGATCATTTCTACCTGCTCCAGTATTTTCCTACTGAATGAAGAAAATGAATGCAAGGATTGAAAATTCCAAGCCAAAGATGAGGAGGAGCAGCACTGAGGATTTCATCAATGAAATGATGTGAGAAACAGAGAAAAGGAGCCAGAGGAGTCAGAGATTATTTAGGTTGGAAAAGTAATCATCAAAGTCAAATCATCAAGTCAACTATTTCTATATAAACATTACAATAAGCAGGGAATATTGAGAAGATGGATTCTCATGAAATTTTAATTTAAAAACATCCTATCTAGAAACAGGTAAAGAACACCACATAAATCTTGGACTAAATCAACCAAATGAAACAAAAAGAGGTGCCTAATACAAAATAACCAAAGAAAAACCTAAATTAAAATGGTTGATACTGCATTTATAGCCAGAGGTTTGTTCAAAACAAAATTCACTGAGGGAAAGCAGTGAGAGGTGCAGGTGTGCTGTGGGCAGAGACCTCTCCAGCTCTGAATCCTCCTGCATCTCCCACTGCCAGCTGGGGAAAAACTCACCCATCCTTGGCCTGCTCCACTCTGCATCCCAGGCAATCCCACAGTCTGCTCATATTGAACCATTCCTCCAAAAAACACACACATGTGTGTATATATATATATATTTATATATATATATATTTATGCACACATCAGTTCCTTTTTCACCTAATTAAACCCAGCACTCAAGGCAGGATAACAAGATGTTGATAATTTACTGATTTGATTCACAACACATCCTGGCTGCCGTCAATTGCCCTCCCTGCAGATCTCCAGAATAACCTTCACTCCTTGGAGCAGCCTTCATTTCCTTCTCCTTCTCACATATGCAGATGGGACAAAAATTATCCAGACATCCATCAGGAGGGATTGCAAGAGCAAGGAACTCATTTCCAGCCCCTTTGCTGTGCACACCAGCTGAATGCACAAAGGGATAGACCTGGGGAAGGTTATTTGGAAGGAAAAATCTGAGATATCAGCAAAGGTTTGACCATGGTGTAAAAATCCAGCTGGGCATGGACAGAAATGTGCCATGAAATCATGGAATCACAGAATACCCAGAGCTGAAAGGATGGTTGAGTCCAGCTCATGGTCCTGCACAGGACAATCCTGAATTTGGAAATAACACAGAATTCCAGAATGGTTTGGGTTGGAAGGGACCTTAAATCCCACCCAGTGCCACCCCTGCCATGGCAGGGCCACCTCCCACTGTCCCAGAGTGCTCCAGCCCTGCCCAGCCTGGCCTTGAAAACACAAATAATAAATCACATTCTCTATCAGAACATGAGGGGGCTGAAGGAATCTGCAGGAAGCTGAACATTGGTTTGCTTTCAGCGTTTGTAGGATCAAAAAGCTACCTAGAAAAAAGATGTCCAACATTTCAAAGTGGGAAAAATTGAGAATTAAGGGTATATGACCTTATAATTTCTGTTGTCCTTAGAATTTGGATTTGCAAGTCTTGTGAATAAATATGGGGGAGATAAAGCACCAAACCCTGCAGGTCAGCCAGGCCACCCTAAACCATGGGCTGTGCTCCATGAAATTCCAATGGGATCCTGTCACTGGGATATTTTCTGAAAAATCTCTTCACCAGGATTTCTTCTCCTGGGAAGATGGGAAGCCTCAGCTTCTCCATGTTTTGCTCTTTTGGAATGTGGTCTGGAGTTTGTTTATCCAAACATTTTAATTGGTTTTAATTACTGACCAATCACCATCAGCTGTGTTGGACTCTGAGGAGTCAGTCACGAGTTTTATTATTAATTCTTGTTAAACCTTCTGTCTGTATCCTTTCTCTTTCTTTAGTACAGTTTTAGTATATAATTTCTTTTAATACAATATCATAAAATAATAAATCAGCCTTCTGAGAACATGGAGTCAAATTCTCATCTCTCACCTCGTCCTGGGGACCTCACAAACACCACAGGGCCTCATAAACCAACTTCCCTCGTTTGCAGCTACTCAAGTTCAATAAAGAGAGGCCATAAATAAATTGGCCACTTCCCCCACCACCTCTTTTCTTGCAGCTCTGGAGCTGTCACAGGACCTGTGAAATGATTGAAGACCATCAGTTGAGAGAAAAAAAAAAATTAAAATTGAGAAGTCCTTCCAGCAATAAAATGAAATTTATGACTGACCCAAAAGCTATTTTTTTGCAAGACAATATCTGCCAGCCCTCACAAGGACCACAGACCCCTAATATTTCCGCTCTGGGCCATATGTGCCATTCTCAGGCAAAATAAATTTGTTAACAAGTCTGCAACAGCAGTTGGCACTTTCTTCTGCCAGTCTGTACGAACATCTTGAGACTTTCTTAATAGGAAAAAACAAAAAAAGAAAGGGGAAAAGAAAACGTTTTAGAAAAGCACAAACCCAACAAAATGTAAGGGGGGAAAAAATAGTAATTCGAGCAAACATTTTAAATTAATAGACAACAGAAATGCTGGCAAAGTTTGTTGTTCATAAGCTTGGGGATCATGCAGGGGTCCTGAACATTTTAAACATTCAGTGTGACCATCTGTCACCAACACAGGCTCCGAACAGAACGAGCAATTACAGAATTACAGAGCCCCTCTCAGACAGAATCTGTCAGGAACAGCCAGCACGGCTGCCAGCACAGCTCAGAGGGATGGAATGGAGCTGAGGAAAGCTCAGAGGGATGGGATGGAGTGAGGAAAGCTCAGAGGGATGGGATGGAGCTGAGGAAAGCTCAGAGGGATGGAGAGGAGTGAGGAAAGCTCAGAGGGATGGAAAAGGGCTGAGGAAATCTCAGAGGGATGGGATGGAGCTGAGGAAAGCTCAGAGGGATGGGATGGAGCTGAGGAAAGCTCAGAGGGATGGGATGGAGCTGAGGAAAGCTCAGAGGGATGGGATGGAGCTGAGGAAAGCTCAGAGGGATGGAATGGAGTGAGGAAAGCTCAGAGGGATGGAGTGGAGCTGAGGAAAGCAGCTGAAGAAAGCTCAGAGGGATGGAATGGAGCTGAGGAAAGCTCAGAGGGATGGGATGGAGTGAGGAAAGCTCAGAGGGATGGAGTGGAGTGAGGAAAGCTCAGAGGGATGAGATGGAGCTGAGGAAAGCTCAGAGGGATGGAGTGGAGCTGAGGAAAGCTCAGAGGGATGGGATGGAGCTGAGGAAAGCTCAGAGGGATGGAGTGGAGTGAGGAAAGCTCAGAGGGATGGAGAAGAGCTGAGGAAAGCTCAGAGGGATGGGATGGAGCTGAGGAAAGCTCAGAGGGATGGAAAGGAGTGAGGAAAGCTCAGAGGGATGGAGAAGAGCTGAGGAAAGCTCAGAGGGATGGGATGGAGCTGAGGAAAGCTCAGAGGGATGGAATGGAGTGAGGAAAGCTCAGAGGGATGGAGTGGAGTGAGGAAAGCTCAGAGGGATGGGATGGAGCTGAGGAAAGCTCAGAGGGATGGAGTGGAGTGAGGAAAGCTCAGAGGGATGGGATGGAGCTGAGGAAAGCTCAGAGGGATGGGATGGAGCTGAGGAAAGCTCAGAGGGATGGAGTGGAGTGAGGAAAGCTCAGAGGGATGGAATGGAGCTGAGGAAAGCTCAGAGGGATGGGATGGAGCTGAGGAAAGCTCAGAGGGATGGGATGGAGCTGAGGAAAGCTCAGAGGGATGGAGTGGAGCTGAGGAAAGCTCAGAGGGATGGGATGGAGTGAGGAAAGCTCAGAGGGATGGAATGGAGTCAGGAAAGCTCAGAGGGATGGGATGGGGCTGAGGAAAGCTCAGAGGGATGGAGTGGAGTGAGGAAAGCTCAGAGGGATGGAGAAGAGCTGAGGAAAGCTCAGAGGGATGGAATGGGGCTGAGGAAAGCAGCTGAGGAAAGCTCAGAGGGATGGAGTGGAGCTGAGGAAAGCTCAGAGGGATGGGATGGGGCTGAGGAAAGCTCAGAGGGATGGAGTGGAGTGAGGAAAGCTCAGAGGGATGGGATGGAGTGAGGAAAGCTCAGAGGGATGGAGAAGAGCTGAGGAAAGCTCAGAGGGATGGAATGGAGCTGAGGAAAGCTCAGAGGGATGGAGTGGAGCTGAGGAAAGCTCAGAGGGATGGGATGGAGCTGAGGAAAGCTCAGAGGGATGGGATGGAGCTGAGGAAAGCTCAGAGGGATGGGATGGAGCTGAGGAAAGCTCAGTGGGATGGGATGGAGCTGAGGAAAGCTCAGAGGGATGGAATGGAGTGAGGAAAGCTCAGAGGGATGGGATGGAGCTGAGGAAAGCTCAGAGGGATGGGATGGAGCTGAGGAAAGCTCAGAGGGATGGGATGGAGCTGAGGAAAGCAGCTGAGGAGAGCTCAGAGGGATGGGATGGGGCTGAGGAAAGCTCAGAGGGATGGGATGGAGTGAGGAAAGCTCAGAGGGATGGGATGGAGCTGAGGAAAGCTCAGAGGGATGGAAAGGAGCTGAGGAAAGCCCAGAGGGATGGGATGGAGCTGAGGAATCAGCTCAGCTCGTGCTGCTGGGAACAGGGATGGGCTCCACCTGAGCAGGGCAGAACCAGCAGCCAGGACCCCCCTGGGGCTGCCATGAATAAATCTGGAGGAGATAAAGCACCAAACCCTGCAGGTCAGCCAGGCCACCCTATGAAATTCCAATGGGAATTCTAACTGGAATTGCCCAGGGGGTGCCTGTGAGGGTGGTGAGCACAAGGATGTGGGTGAGAGATCCCATGGGGAGAAAAGCAGAGAATTCAGAGATGTAGGGCTGAATTCCTTCTGGAATGTGATCTATCAGAATGACTGGGATGGAAGGAAACTTAAATTCAGTTTTTCCTGGCTCCTCCCAGAAATTTGTGCACCAGAATGCAGAAATATAAATGGAAATCAAAGACACAAAGAATTCATTGAAAAAACAATCTGTGTACTTACTCAACACAGTTGCAGTCGTTTCTTGTGTTTTCCTTGCAAAATTAGGAAATGCTCAGAGCTAACCCTTTAAGGGATTGCTACAGACACCACAAAGGAAATTTAACAGCACCTTGGAGGGATTCTTTGGTTTATCATGTTATTCCTTAGACATTGGGAAAAATAAAAGGGATTGTTTTTCTTTTACAGAGGCACTAGGACAAAGATGGGATGCAAATAATTCTGTATATCATTGAGTTCCTTCCCTGGACACCTTCCACCATCCTAGGTTGCTCCAAACCCTGTCCAACCTGGCCTAGGACACTTCCAGGGATGTGATGTGGCACAGCCACAGCTGCTCTGGTTTCTTTAATAACACATTTAATGACTTAATAATTGTAATAAAAGTACTCAGAGAGAAAAGAAACACCAGGGGTGGAGAAGGGAGGAAAGGTAACAGGACTGTGCAGGAATTAATGAATTTAAGGAATAAAAAAAATTATTATTTATATTGAAGGAACAACTTCTACACTGCAGAGAGGTTCCTTATCAAAACCCATGAGGATGAGCTAAGATCTTCCTACTCATTGTCTGATCAGAATTAATGTGCAAGAAGCAGGTGCTGATGAAACCAGAGATGGAATCATCACCAACACACAGGAGAGTTGGAGACTCCACTCCTTGGCCACTGCAGCAAGGGAATATCATTTGCTACTGCCTTTTTCAGTGCACTCAGGTACTGAGAATGTTTGCCAGGAGGCAAACACTGCAAAACTTGGAATTTTAGAAGACAAATTCAAGTGTTTCCATCAATGCCAGGAGTCCTGGAGCCACACAGACCATGGAGCCATAAAGAGACAGGGGACTGTTCCCAGTAAGGTCAGGACAGGAATCCTGTTAATATTTAAGGAACTCCTGAGATGCCAGGAGAAGCATCAGCTGATCTTACAAGAAGAAAAAAAGTTAATGAAATTAAAAGATGAGATGAGGAAACCCAGGGGAGGAGAAGAAAATACTTTGAGGCTGTATTAAAACATGAAATACAAAGTGACCATGATAAAACCCAGATGGGATTATCAAAATAACATCAGTAAATGTCAAAGCAGTGAACTCCTGGGCTGGTTCTTCAGTAGAAGATCAAGGAAAGGCTGAGTTTTGATAGAAGTGTTCCTCTACTTGAGTGATTTGTTGTCTCAATGACTGAGTGACTCCAGCAGCCTCTCCAATGCTGTATTTAGAGATGATTAATGGAAATGCAGCCTCCACTCTCCCTCCTTCCTGCACAACTTCCCTGCATCCCTCCAAGCCAATATTCTTTGACAACTCTTACACCACATCAGCTCTGCCAGGATCAAATATTGACAGGAGCCTGGCAAACACTGCAGCAGAAACAGTGTTTTATTTAATGAAGTAATTAAAAGCTGCACTGTCGATACCTGCGAGCGGAGATGCTGATCAGAGCACCAGCCTGCTTCTCATAATGACAAAATGTCTGTGAGCCCATGGAGCTCACAAAGGAAATGGGATTTCAGGCAGGAACAGATGGGTACAGAGGGGAAAGGATGAACAAGGGAACTTGGCTTGATAGGTGGGGTGCTCAGAACAACACAGATCCAGCAATTTCCAGTGACTTTTTTGGTTTTTTTTTTTTGTGGCACCTGATACATCTCCTCAATTGGCTCATTTATCACAGAATCGACTTTAAAACAACTTTCAAACTCTTTTTTATTTTTTTCCCCCCCAAAAAGACATGCATTTTCTGACTGCTAATCTGCCTTATGGAAGCTGGATTTTAACTGAAAAGTACATCAGTAAATTGGCATCCCCTACTGAGACAGATAAGAGCTCCGAGTCACTGAATAAGGATGCTGAAACTGTGACAGGTATCTCTGAAAGCTCTTTTGAAAATTCCTTTATAAATAGTATTTATTTGGCTAAAATACCTGATCAGTGCAGCACTTCTGTAATCTGACTGTTTGCAAAGTGCTTTAGTTCTTGAGATAAAAAGCTGCTACAGAACTCTGAGGATCATCTGGAGGAGCAGTTTCCACGAACGTGTCAAATGCTTTTGTCCCCAGCCAGGTCTAATTTCATGGCAATTGGGCTCATTTTGAAATCGTTATTTTTTTTTTTTTCAGCTTTCCAGCTACATGTGAAAAGTGCATTAGATTGGGAGAAGTCTCCAAAGAAGCAGAAAAAGAGAAAAGCAGGAAGAAATATATTAAAAAAATCAAGCCATTAACTGCATTTGCAGGGACCTGTTGACCATGAGACAGATTTTTATCAGCATAAAGGCACAGGGACACAAAGAATTCCCTTTCCTTCATGTGCCATCCTCTGCCTGGGCTTTGTCCCCGGGGTATTTACAGCATCCTCTGCTCCCACCGGATTGTTTTCCCTACATTTGAGCTGTTTCAACTCTCAAAGAGTTAACGAGGCTTTCCCAAATGAGATCCCTGCAGGTGTCAGCTCCTTGGAAGCAGATAGGTGCAAAGGGCAGACACATCCTTATAATGAGAGAAAGATTAAGAGGGGCAGAGAAAAGGAGCCAGCATGAGGCATAAGGAGTGCTTTGATGAATGATAGAGCCCGGCATTAATGAGATCTGGTAATTTTACATTTCCAGAAAGCCGTGGTCGTTAGGGCTGGGAGGATCGTTGCTTTATTCAGCTGGAACAGAGGGAAGTTTAGGACAAAAGGCGGCTCATCAAGGAATCCTCTCCCCTTTGAGGCAGCACAGCTGGGATTTGCAACATTCCCCATCCCTGCCACTGCCAGGTTTGTTTGGTTGCTCTTTTTAAAGCTCCAGTTGCTGCCACCCTCAGCAGACCAGGCACACCTTGGCCAACAACAGACCCAGGAAACCCTGCTCTTTGGAAAACAAACAAAATTAAAATTGTTGTAACCTCCCCTGGCTGGGAAATTCTCTCCAAGCACGTTCCTCAACCTCTGCAGCCTCTTGGTTGTTCTGCACCAGAACAAAATCTCTTTGCCTGGATTCTGAAGTAGCTGAGCTGCTTCAAGGTATGAGGGGTAAGAACAACAGCTTTTCTCTGTTTAATCTCGGTGCACTTTGATTTTTAGTTCTGTAGATAAACCAGTAAAACCTGCTGTAAACAACAGCAACACAGAGGGATGTGGCACATGAAGGGTCAAGATGTACAAACCCACACTGAGATGAATTTATTGAGGGAATTCTGTCCCTGTGGCCCTCTGAGGTGAGACCCCACCTGCAGAGCTGCCCCAGCCCTGGGGATGCAGCAGCACCTGGAGCAGCTGGAGAGAGCCCAGAGGGACCCATGGAGCTGCTCCAGGGCTGCAGCCAGGCTGGGAGAGCTGGGAATGCTCACCTGGAGAAGGGAAGGCTCCAGGGAGAGCTTCCAGCACATTGCAGGGGCTCCAGGAGAGCTGCAGAGGGACTGGGGACAAGGCCTGCAGGGACAGCACCCAGGGAATGGCTCCCAGTGCCAGAGGGCAGCCATGGATGGGATCTTGGCAATGAGGAATTCCTGGCTGGGCTGCAATTGCCAGAGCAGCTGGGGCTGCCCCTGATCCCTGCAATGGCCAAGGAAGGGTTGGAGCAGCCTGGGATGGTGGGGTTGCAATGGGATGGGCTTGAAGGTCCCTTCCCACCCAAACCATGCTGGCATTTGGGACACTCAGAATCCATCCCCAGGGATTTTGATGCAAGTTGGGGATGGCAAAGGGAAGGGAGACCCTTCCTGGAGTGCTGAGATTCCCAGTGAAGCCCCCGGATCCCCAAATTCCTTCCCAGAGAGGAGTCGGGGTGGGGATGGATCCAATGGCAGCTGGGAGAGCTGGGAATGGAGGGAATTCCCTGGAGAGGGAGACTGGGCTGGGATTTTGGGAAGGGATTCCCAGAGCAGCTGGGGCTGCCCCTGATCCCTGCAGTGCCCAAGGCCAGGCTGGACACTGGGGCTGGAGCAGCCTGGGACACTGGGAGGTGTCCCTGCCCATTTTTGAGACATTTTTGGAGTGTCTGCCCCAAGCCGTATGAAAGCTCTTGCCTTTACATCCATCATTTCTCTTTTATCCCTATACTTGCCACAAAATAAATCAAATTCTCTTTTCCCTCAGCCATGGCACCACACAACAAATCAGTCTGACCAATGTCCAGCCCTGTTTTTCTCCTCCTTTCCCCACCCAAGCAGGCCCTGAGCTGAGCTGCTCCCACCACGTGTCCCCTCTCAGCCATGCCACAAAACTCAGCACTAACCCACAAGGAATCACCAAAACCCCAAAAAAGCTGCCCTTTCTCAAACCTTGATGCTTTTTTCCTGCCCTCACTCCCTTCAAATGGGAGATTTATTGTGAATGATCCACCTTTTGAGGGATTTCAATCATCTCAAACGTATCTGGGTGTTCTGATTGACAGGAAGGCTCCCGAGGTGGCTTTGCTCCCTCACCAGCACTGTTCCTCCTCATAAATATTTACACACAATTTTCAGTTTTTAACGAATTCCAGATATTCAGGTTTCTCCTCATTGAATCTTCCTGGTATCTTTAGAAATCATTTTATCTGATTTTTGTCCTGTTTAACGTGTTGGTTTTGCACGTGGATAATGATCAGCACTGAGGAGCAGTGCAGTCCTCACATCACCAGGGCCCTAACACAGATTTGCTTCTTCATTCCCATAACATGCAGCTGATAAACCCCCAGGATTTTAAAAAACGATAAAATAAAATACAGAAAAAGCAGATACTACCAAAAACCAACTTATTCCTTTTTTTTGGTTTTTTTGTGTCTTTCTTGGTGTTTGACCACTTACAAGTTACAGTATTTTCTCTGGCTACTCTTCCAACCCAACCCCAAAAAAATCTAATTATTACCAAAGGATTAAACCAGTCTCTGTTTCTCTGAGGCTGGCTCAGCTCCCATCCCACTTTCACACTTCCCAATGTGGTCTTTTAGGAGTTCAGCCAGATTTCAGAAATCTGCCACATCTGATCACCTGTTCTGCTGTTTCCTTCCATCTCTCCATGTTCTTATGCCCCCCTTGGGATTTGTTCCCTCTGACATCTGTTCCTTCCACAACATTAAGCCAAATCACTTCTATGATGATTTGCTAAATATCAACCTCATTCTTGCTGGTATTTTACCTTCCTCCCTAAACTTTCCACCTTCTCCTGATGGTGGGAGCATGCTGGAAAAACATCCACACCCATGAAAACATTTACAGCCTATCCTCTCCAGGCTGCTCTGCTGCTTTGTTTTTATTTCCTCAGCTTCATCCTGAATTTAAGGAGGGAATGTGGAGATTGGATATCAGGAAGAATTTAAGGAGGGAATGTGGAGATTGGATATCAGGAAGAATTTAAGGAGGGAATGTGGAGATTGGATATCAGGAAGAATTTAAGGAGGGAATGTGGAGATTGGATATCAGGAAGGAATTCTCCCCTGGGAGGGTGGGAAGGGGCTGGGATGGAATTCCCAGAGAAGCTGAGGCTGCTCCTGGATCTCTGGAATGTCCAAGGCCAGGCTGGATGGGGTTTGGAGCAGCCTGGGATAGTGGAAGGTGTCCCTGCCATGGCAGGGGGTGGTATGGGATGATCTTTAAGAACCATTCCAATCCAAACCCTTTTTTCTGCAGTTATCCCTCTGTTCACTTGGGATTTATTCCACAGCCTGTCCCTCACCATTCCCTCTTTTTGCCACAGCCATTTCATACAGATCTTCCCTTACTCAATTTTCCCCTTAAAAGAGATGTGTGGGCCACAAAAAGGCCAGATATGAATTAAATCTCAACTTATTTCACCTCCCTTCTCTCTTTATTTTGTAAGTTTTTTTGATTTCTAACCCACCTGCCATCCTTCAAAGGTATAAACACCTGCTGGACCATCCTGGCCTGTTATGCAGAATCTCTGCAGTCATTCCTGTGATAGTCCCAAAAGAAATTCCAAAACTAAGCCTGGAGCTGCCTCCAGACAGGAATTCCTTTGGAGATCACTGTGGGGGGCTCTGTACAAATCACAAATGGGATGGGGCTGCTGGGAACGTGCCTTGAGCTGTTTGATTTCCAGCATCAGCCTCATTCCATGGCTCTGACAATGGGGAGATGCCCTCAGCTCACATCTCAGGCAGCACACCAAGAACTCAATGTCACAGCTCACTTGAACAGTTTTTTGCCCAATCCCACAAAGCAAAAGCACATTGACAGCAGTTCCACCCAAGCACTGTGAGCACAGGTACCTTTGGTTAAACAATGCTGGCTTATTTCAAACCCACACCTGCTTGTGAGCCTTCAACACAATGCACAGAGCTCTGTTATTAACTTAGAACTCTCTAATATCAAACTTTTCTGCAGCTTAGGGAGTTATTCTAGCCCAGCATTAATACACAGACCATTGTTCTATTTGTCCCTGCTTTTCTACATTTTACATAATTTTTCTGCTGACCAATCTCATGGCTGCTGCTCAGCTCTGATCACAGTTCTGCTGTCTCTGAGCTGCCTTTTGCAGCTTTCCCAAAACCTTCTGATTTTATGGATTCCCACAACCACAGCCACCAAAGTGGGGTCAGTGCCACCGAGCAGAGTGTCCCTAATCCTGCTCCTTCCTCCACTGAAGCCACGCCAACTTCCCCCCATGGAGCTCCATCCATCCAGCCCACCTCATATCCCACAGCTCCTGAAGAAAAAACCCCAGCTGCTCCTCACAAACAGCTTAATCCTTCCTGGCACAGGAACAAGCTGCAAGGAAAATGGGTTGTTAACAACTTTTCCCAACAGGAGCAATGTGGCAGTAGTATTTTCTGAAAAATCCTCTTTGCCCAGGATCTTTCTCCTGGGAAGCTGAGAAGCCTCAGAGAAAAAAGAAAACAATATTATCTGATTTGCTTCTGCTGTGTTTTGCTGCTTTGGGATGTGGTTGGAGATTGTTTATCCAACAGGTGATTGTTTCATTGGTTTCATGGGAATTGTTTTTATTTAATCACCAATCACATTCAGGTTGTGTTGGGACTCTGGAAGGAGTCAGGAGTTTTTATTATTATCTTTTAAACTTCTGTCTGTATCCTTCCTGTATTCTTTACTATAGTTTAGCATAGCATTCTTTAATATGCTATAGTATCATAAAATAATAAATTAGCCTTCTGAGAACATGGAGTCACATTCATCATTCCTGCCTTTGTCTGGAACCCCACAAATACAAGAGAGGAACACCAGGATTTTCCCTTCCCATGGAACTGGGAGGTCACACATCCCAGCCACTGCTGTCCCCACGGGGTGTGACAAGTTTAGGAGCAGGACTGAAGGATTTCCCTGCATAGGAACAGGCAGGAGCTGGATTCAGTGTCACCATGGTATTTTCTGAAAAATCTTCTTTGCCCAGGATTTTCTCCTGGGAAGCTGAGAAGCCTCAGAGAAAAAGGAAAACAATTTTTATCTCATTTGCATCTCCTGTGTTTGCTGCTTTGGAATGTGGTTGGAGATTGTTTATCCAACAGGTGAATGTTTAATTAGCTCCATGTGAATTGTTTTTAATTAATGACCAATCACCATCAGCTGTGTCAGACGGTCTGAGTTAGTCACAGGTTTTTATTATTCATTCTTGTGAAGCCTTCTGATGTCTCCTTTCTCTTTCTTTAGCATATTTTTAGTATAGAATTATTTACTATAATATCATAAAATAATAAATCAGCCTCCTGAGAACAAGGAGTCAGATTCTCATCCCTTCCCTCATCCTGGGGACCTCACAAACACCACAATTCAGCGCATCAGGCAGCACTCCAAATATTGTAATCCTAATTGGAAATACCCATCTCCAGCAGGGAAGGCTGTTAACAGGATTTTAGCAAATAATATATTCTGCTCTGGATGCAATTATATCCCAGAAGTTTGTTTTCATTTTGTAACAGCAAATATTTTGGCTGTTTAAAATATTTTTTAACAATGCCACACACTTTGCCAGATGTTCCATCAAATGTTATTGAGTTTTTAACACACCTTTATTTAATATTAGATGTAAATACATATTTGGCTCCCTCTCTGCACAGATTTTCCAGTGATTCTGTGATTCCCTCCAACCACCTCCTTGTAAAATATTAATTTTTGTAATTATTGCTGCTCGTCCCTAAATTTGCTGATTCAGGTTTTGCAAAGACCGGGTTCTGTGATTTACCAGTGTTAATAGATGTTAAACTACTGAGCCCTTTTCCAATATAAAGTGCATCTTTATCTTGAAAAGGGGAAAAAAATGGGCACATTCTAAATCTGCAGAGCCAATTTTTATGTTCTAAGTTCAACAAATGGTAAAATGGAATAATTAGTTATTTAGTAGCTAGGAAGAATGATCTGCTGCTTTGGGGAGAAAATGATAATCAGAGGATTGAGTGAATACCAGAATGGGTTGGGTGGGAAGGGACCCTGAAATTAATCCAATTAAAATTGATGGACAGGGACCCCTCCCACCATCCCAGGCTGCTCCAGCCCCAGTGCCCAGCCTGGCCTTGGCCATTGCAGGGATCAGGGGCAGCCCCAGCTGCTCTGGGAATCCCTTCCCAAAATCCCAGCCCAGTCTCCCTCTCCAGGGAATTCCCTCCATTCCCAGCTCTCCCAGCTGCCATTGGATCCATCCCCACCCCGACTCCTCTCTGGGAAGGAATTTGGGGATCCGGGGGCTTCACTGGGAATCTCAGCACTCCAGGAAGGGTCTCCCTTCCCTTTGCCATCCCAACTTGCATCAAAATCCCTGGGGATGGATTCTGAGTGTCCCAAATGCCAGCATGGTTTGGGTGGGAAGGGACCTTCAAGCCCATCCCATTGCAACCCCACCATCCCAGGCTGCTCCAACCCTTCCTTGGCCATTGCAGGGATCAGGGGCAAGCCCCAGCTGCTCTGGCAATTGCAGCCCAGCCAGGAATTCCTCATTGCCAAGATCCCATCCATGGCTGCCCTCTGGCACTGGGAGCCATTCCCTGGGTGCTGTCCCTCCAAGACCCTCTCCAGTTCTCATTAATAACAATAACAAAAATAAATGTAATGTCCCAGTTGCACTTCTGTAGCCTCTTATTGTCTACAATACCTAATTCTAACCTAATTCTGTCTCCTCTCCAATGACAACATTGATTCCATAAGAAAACAGCCAAACTCATATTTTATATTATTTTAAGGTACTCTGAGGGAACAAAGAACAATAAAGCCCCACTGTTGTCTTCACAGCTCAGCTGGACCAAAGAAAATTCAGCTGAAAATTGTTTGTCCTTCCTGTTCTTGCCATTCCCAGCTGAGCTCTGCTCCATGAACCATCCAGCAGTGCCTGATACTTGTTAAACACCAAAACCAGTCCTGAAAAATCCTAAAACTGGGGAAAAAAATCAGAATGGGAAGCAACAAATCCAACAAACCAAATTCCCCAAAACTTTTCACCTCCAACCTCCTTCTCCTGGCTGGGAGCAGCTGGAACCCATTGATGCTCCAGCAGCAAAGATGCTCCTCCAGCCAAGCCCTCTTCTCTTCAAGGCTCTTCAAGGAGCTGTGTTTGTGTTATTTTTATTTTTAACATGAAAAAAAATCCCAAAATTTAAATAAACGACACCAGAGAGCACAGGGAGAAGGAAATGAGAGACTGAGTGAAAGGAAACAAAAATCTCTCCCCCAAACTCCAACCAGAGGCAGCTGCAGGGCAATTAAACTCAACAGTTCACAGATGTTCCTGGAGAATGCTCAGCCACAATGGCACCAAATTTCTTAAAAACTCGGTGAACAAAGCTTACTTTTCTTAAGGGCCCTCAAAATGAAGTTTACAGCCCTTTTTATTCCTATTTATGCCACCAAAATGCTTGAACTTCACGTTTAACCCTTCCCTGCTGGAGCCTCTCTGGCTCCTCTTGCACAGTTTCAGGTCATAGTTTTGGGAAGTTTAAGAGAAATTAAAGATTTATTTTTCTTCTCATCATCCTCAACCATCCTCTCTCCCAGCAGAACCACACACCTGACTATCATTCTTTCCATTATCAAATTTAATTAGGAATTTGTGATGCCACGGGGAGCCAGGGAGCAAAATAAGAAATCAAAAGGAAAAAAAATAAAAAGAGGGATGAGTCAAGGAATTAGAGTTGTAACAATTAATTAATTTTATTTTCTTCCTGGAGCCCTTTAGGCACTTTGTGCCATATCTAACTATGTGGTGCAAATCTTGCTTTCAAGATTTTCTTGATTTACTCAGGATTATCTCAGTTCAGCTCAGGGCCTGGGTTTAATTCTCTTTTTCTCCCTCTTAATTTTTTACAGAAATGCTCAAGCATGGCCAGTGTTTTTCCTTCCCAGAAGGAGCCAAATAAATGTTAAATAAATATTCCTATGAAGTGTTAAAGGGGAGTGGAGCCAGGTGAGGGTCCTGCTCCTCTCTAAGTGACAGGAGGAGGGGAAACAGCCTCAAGCTGTGCCAGGGGAGGTTTAGGTTGGATATTTAGGAATTTTTTTCATGGAGAGGGTTGTAAAGCATCAGAATAGACTGTCCAGGGTGGTGGTGGAGTGACCATTCCTGGAAATATCCAAATAAATGTGTGGATGTGACTGAGCTAAACCCACCCAGAGGTGAAGGAACTCCTAGGAAGACCCAGGTCAAAGCTAAACCACATTAAGCACGTGTCCCTTAATACCTAAACCCCATTAAACCTGTGTCCCTAATTACATTTACACAGCCAGCAGGACACAAAAATGTGCTCAGTGCCTCTCAGCAGAGCTAATTAACCTCAGCACCCCCTGTGCTCATTCACAGCTTTGTCCTGCTCACACTCCACCTTAAATTCTGCTCAAACTCACATGAAAATCTCACTGCTCTCCACCAAATATTCCACTGGTGCCCATTCCACAGTCCCCAGGATGCTCCTGTCTTTGGGAGAACACCAGGAAGTTCTGCAGCCCTCATAAAATCTCTCAAAATGAAGATTACTGAGGCAAAGTTATCAAGAAGCAGAAGATAATTTTGATATGTAACTACATTTAATGAAGAATCATGGATCTGAGGGGAAGAAGTGTCCATGAGGGACTCAATTCCAACCTGAGAAAAATAAACTTCTTCTGTTTCCAGACAGGAAGAACTCTTGTACCCTTGTTTTCAGTTTGAGCAGAGTAGAAGGTGTTGAACACAAAAATGAAGCCCAAGGTCTATAATTAAGATACCTGGGAATAACTAAACCCTATCTGCACTTCCAGTTCCCAAAAAAAACCTTTGAAGGATCATCCCTTGGAGAAACAGATGTGCTGCCTTTGTCCCTTCAGCTTCCATACTACAATATCCATAAATCCATCCACCCATATCCATAAATATCCATATAATCCAAATATCCATATCCATAAATATCCATATAATCCAAATATCCATCTCCATAAATATCCATATAATCCAAATATCCATATCCATAAATATCCATATATTCCATATACCCATATATTCCTGTGGCATTTGCCCAGGACACACCAAACAGGGCTGGTTTGAAGCTCTGTCTCTCATCCCTGGCCAGTAACTTCTGCCAACCACAGTGGCCAAATTTTCCATGTTTTTCCCTGTTTTATTCCTCTCACAACTGCTCACATTCACAATTTTCTTCCCCATAATTCCACATCGTTGTGGAAGAATTTCCACCTCCTGCTCCTTTCAAATTTGGCTGATATCGATCCCATTAGAGGGGAGGGATGGACAGAACAACCTAAAGGACTCATTTCCTTTAGGATGGGACTCATTTCCTAGAAAATCAAGCTAAAACCACAATAGAGCTGCTATCGAGTCAATTTTAAATCTACATTCATCTCATGGTACGATAACATTCATTCTCCTCACTTCTGAAGAGACAGGGTTATTTTTTCTCCAAATCAAGAGGATATTGAAGAAATTATCACTGATAAATACCTGGAAGAACAGGCAGGATCAGATATCAATTTCTACCTCCTATCAGACATCTTTCATGTAGCAGAAAATTATTTCTTCAACACCACTCGGAGAGGATGAGCAGTTCAGGAAGAGCACGAGTAAATGATGGATTTATAAAACAATTGCATCCAAGAATACAAATAACACAGGAAAAAAACTTGTATTCCCTCAAGTCCCACACTAAAGGATTATTTCTCTGCTTTCCTGCATGAGAGATTCAAGTCTCAGCACTTCCAGCCTTCCTAGAGATTCACACTCTGCAGAGATGAGGATTATTGGGATAAACAGAGTCAAGGAGGAAAAGGAACAAATCCCACGAGCACCAATCTGCACTGCTGGGAGAATTGGTTTTATTTAAAAACTCCTTAATTGCATAAAATACTGAGCACGTGCAGAATTTAGCACCAATATGAAACACTGATAGTTGGAAAATATCTGTGAGACCATCGAGTCCAACCTGGGACTGATCCCCACCTTGTCCCCAAGTGCCATATCCAGGGGTTCCTTGGGCACATCCAGGGATGGGCACTCCAAACCTCCCTGGGCAGCCCTTCCAATTCCTATCAACCCCTTCCAGCAGGAAATTCCTCCCAAAATCCCCCCTGAGCTGCCCTGGCCCAGCCTGAGGCCATTCCCTCTGCTCCTGTCCCTGTTCCCTGCACTGTCCCCTCCTGGCAGGGACTTGTGCAGAGCCACCAGGGCCCCCTGAGCCTCCTTTGCTCCAGGCTCAGCCCCTTCCCAGCTCCCTCAGCCCCTCCTGGTTCTCCAGACCCTTCCCAGCTCCCTCAGCCTCTCCAGACCCTTCCCAGCTCCATTCCTGGACCCTCTCCAGCCCCTCCAGGCCCTTCCTGACCTGAGGATCCAGAGCTCGCCCCCAAGGTTCCCGGGGGTCCCTCAGCAGTGCCAGCTCAGGGCACAGTCCCTTCCCTAACCCTGCTGGCCGCTCCATTCCTGCTGAAATCCAGGTGCCATCGGCCTCCTGCCCACCTGGGCACACCTGGGCATGTCCAGCCAATGTCACCAGCACCCCCAGGGACATTTCCAGCCCCTGTGGTCCCACCAACCCCATGTGGAGCTCCATGGGGTTGGTGGGACCCAAGCACACAACACCTGGGCCTGGTGAACCTCATCCAGCTGTTCCCAGCCTGTCCAGACCCTGTGCAATCTCCAGCAGATCCACACTCCCACCCAGCCTGGTGGCATCTGCAAAGTTCTGCTGACCTAAAGATGGAATCCCTAAAGATGGAAATGAGAGACCTCAGAGGGGCTTTGCAGCTGCACAAACCCAAAGATGCTCACCAGCCTCACAAACTTGGGTTTGTGGAGAAATGCCACAATAAATAACCCAGAGTAAAGGGAAAACAAACGAATCTGGGATGAGGTGGGGTGACCTGTGCAAGCTGGGAGAGCTTCTGCTCATTTCTGCAACACCAGGGATGTTGGGGGTCTCTGCTGCTCAGAGTGACCCCGAGAAAAGTTCAAAAGTCTCTTTTTCCCAGCCTGGCAGTTGAAGAAGGAGTCAGAACTCTTCTGTTCTCAGTCTCAAGGTTGTTCATTGTTTCTTACCTATGAAATTCTTTCTCCTGTCCTGCTGAGGTCCGCTCAGCAGGTCAGACTGAGGCACTCTGCCTGCCCTGGGGCAGTGTTATCTTTTTATACTAAAAATTACATGTACATTATTTACCATGACTTCCCAATACCCATCACCTATGTTAGACAGTGAGCTTCTACTCTAAACCAATCCAAAAGTGCCAACATCACCCAGAAGATGGAGGCCAAGAAGAAGAAGGAGAAAGGCTGGACACACCCAGTTCCCTCCATCTTGCTCCCTGAACCCCCATTCTAAAAACCCCAAAATCTACTTTTTCATCTTGTGATAAATTCACTGTCATTCTGCTTAATTGTCATGGCTTGCAGATCTTCATCTAAGGTTGGTAATTTTTTCCAAGGGTCATAATCCAAACCACAGGGCACGTTGGGCTCTGTGCCAGGGTCTCTGAGTGCCCCTGGCAGGGTCTGGGCTGCCCAGGACAGCCAGAGGGATGCCCTGAATTCTGACACAGGAATTTTGGGGAAATTTCTTTTCCAGCTAGATCTTGGGTGAATCCCTCTGCTCCCAGCAGCTCTCCAAGGGTGCACCCATGAGGGGTCCATGAGGAGCTGGCAAACATCCCCTGGATTGCTGGAGGTGCCCAAGGGAGGCCTGGATGTGGCACATGGGGACAAGGTGGGGACTGGTCCAGGTTGGACTCAATGTTCTCACAAAATCTCATTTAATTCTGTCATCATGCAATAACTCCTCTAAGGGAGTTATTGCATGAGGACAGAATGAAATTATTTAACATCTGTTATTTACAAATTATTTTACAAATTAATTTAAAAGTAGAGGTGGAATAGGTTAAAAAAGCTGTTAAATAGGTTAAATAAAGCTGTTGTTATAAGAGTTCAATGCTATTTGAATTTTGTGGGGTGGTGGTCTCCAAGAAGACCCAAAATCCAGGAGCAGAAGCAGGAAAAACCCAAATGTGCCTTTTTTTTCTCTGATAAAGCCATGCAAGAGAGACAAATTTACAGCAAGCACGTTCATAATAATCACATGTAGTTTTTCCAAAATACAAATCCACAGTAAAGAAATAATTTGTGCCAGCAGCAACAGCTACTGTAGAAGAGAAATAAAAGACATTATTTTAATTATGATAGGAGTGTCTGTTTAAGCATGCACTCTTGCAAATGAATATCTATATTTTAATTTTGCCACTGTAAAAACCAGAATAATCTCTTCAGGTATCCAATAAACACCCACAGCCAGACTCTCTCTCCACTTCTGTAACACAGATCTCTACTAAATTTATGTCTAAATGAATTTTCAGACAGGGCAGATACAACATCCCATTAGGACTAATGTGGGAAAAAATTAGCAGAAACTTCAGCAGATTTTTTTCCCTGCAAGCTGTTTAAATGACTTGCTATAAATATGAAGTTTTTCTTTTAAAAAAGAAGAAAAATGAAGATTTCTAATTTATTTTCCATGTTGCAGGCCTTGATCCCTGCAACAATTAGGCATATGGGCATGTGATTAGTCCAAATCACTGCCACTACATTCAGAGCATGGAAGTATTTACATTTTTACTCAGAGTGGACATATGGCAACATTAAAGATAAGATCTGTCAATATTTGAAATACTTGAAGTACTTTGAGGAAAAGGATGGAGAAAAAGCCTTGATTACCACAGGCAGAACAATGAAAATTCACCCTGTTTTTAGCCCTTTTGGAACCAATTTTATTCAGCCTTATCACAGTCCTTCTTAAGAGACTTTTAAACTCCAAATCAACATCATGAGGATTTTCTGATGATGCTCAAATTTTCAGGTTATTTCACCTGTGTGTTTTCCTGTGATATATCAATTTCTTCCCTTTTTTGCTGTGTTTGACTTCAATCCCTGATCAGAATTGTCCCTGCCTGAGGAACAACTGATATTTCAGAGCTGATAAAAATGCACCAGGTGTAGGAAAGCCCTGAGTACAACTGCACCGTGTGAAGAGATCAGACCAAAGACATTTGCATCCAAGGAAAAATGCACTTGCAGCAGCTGCATAACCCAAAAATATTCTCTAACACCTCCTCCTCTCCTGGGCACTTCAAATCAACATCATGAAGATTTTCTGATGATGCTCAAATTTTCAGATTATTTCACCTGTGTGTTTTCCTGTGATATATCAATTTCTTCCCTTTTTTGCTGCTGTTTAACTTCAATCCCTGACCAGAATGGTCCCTGCCTGAGGAACAAATGATATTTCAGAGCTGATAAAAATGCAGCAGGTGTAGGAAAGCCCCGAGTACAACTGCACAGTGTGAAGAGTCAGACCAAAGACATTTGCATCCAAGGAAAAACGCATTTGCAGCAGCTGCATAACCCATAAAATGTTCTCTCTAACACCTCCTCCTCCTCTTCCTGGGCGCTCCAAATCAACATCATGAGGATTTTTGATGATGCTCAAATTTTCAGGTTATTTCACCTGTGTGTTTTCCTGTGATATATCAATTTCTTCCCTTTTTTTGCTGCTGTTTAACTTCAATCCCTGACCAGAATGGTCCCTGCCTGAGGAACAACTGATATTTCAGAGCTGATAAAAATTCACCAGGTGTAGGAAAGGCCTGAGCACAACTGCACAGTGTGAAGAGATCAGACCAAAGACATTTGCATCCAAGGAAAAACGCACTTGCAGCAGCTGCATAACCATAAAATATTCTCTAACACCTCCTCCTCCTCTTCCTGGGCGTCCAAAAACATCATGAAGATTTTCTGATGATGCTCAAATTTTCAGGTTATTTCACCTGTGTGTTTTCCTATGATATATCAATTTCTTCCCTTTTTTTTGCTCTGTTTAACTTCAATCCCTGACCAGAATGGTCCCTGCCTGTGGAACAACTGATATTTCAGAGCTGATAAAAATGCAGCAGGTGTAGGAAAGCCCGAGTACAACTGCACAGTGTGAAGAGATCAGACCAAAGACATTTGCATCCGAGGAAAAAACACACTTGCAGCAGCTGCATAACCCATAAAATTTCTCTCTAACACCTCCTCCTCCTCTTCCTGGGAGCAGGAGGAGAAAGCTCCTTTGGATGTCACCAGAATTAGCTGCAGCACGTATGGAAATCCCATTTAGGATAAGAATCAGTGACAGGGAACAGCCAGGAGGGACTATTTGTACTGGAATCCAAGGCATTAACTGCAGCCAAGCTAACAGCAAACGACTGCTCAGGCAAGTGCCTGCTGCAGATAATTGGTTTAGAACCTATTGGAACATGAATATTTAGCTCAACTCGTTAGGGAGAGGAATTGGAGAGCCAGGACAGGGGGGAGTGTGGCAGAGGTGATGTGGCAGGGCCAGGGGAGGAGATTTTCCTGGAGAAAAGCTGGAGTTTTCCTGGAGAAAAGCTGGAGTTTTCCTGGAGTGTGGGCATTAGAGGCACACAAATCCATGGGGAGCACGGCAGGAGGGCAGGAGATGCTGGGGTTTAATGGCTTCACCCTGTGCTGCTGGGATTTGGGGAATTTTGGGAATTATCTCAGCCAGCAGCTTCCTTCAGGAATTTTGGGTATTTTGGGAATTACCCAGCAACAGCTTCTCAGGGAATTTTGGGAATTTTAGGAATCACTGCACCCAGCACTTTCCTCAGGGAATTTTGGGAATTTTAGGAATTACTGCACCCAGCACCTTGCTCAGGGAATTTTGGGAATCATCCCAGCCAGTACCTTCCTTAAGGAATTTTGGGAATCACCCAATCCAGCACCATCCTCAGGGAATTTTGGGAATCAGCCCAGCCAGCACCTCCACAGGGAATTTCTGGGAATCTCTCTCAGGGAATTTTGGGAATTATCTCATCCATCACCTTCCTCAGGGAATTTTGGGAATCAGCCCCACCAGCACCTTCTTAAGGAATTTTGAGAATCAGCCCAGCCAGGACCTTCCTTAAGGAATTTGGGAATCACCTCACCCCAGCACCTTCCTCAGGGAATTTTGGGAATCTCCCTCAGGGAATTTTGGGAATCAGCCCAGCCAGCACGTTCTTTAAAGAATTTTGGGAATCACCCAATCCAGCACCTTCCTTAAGGAAATTGGGGAATCAGCCCAGCCAGCACCTTCCTCAGGGAATCTAGGAAATCACCAATCAAGCACCTTCCTTAAGGAATTTTGGGAATTACCTCAGCCAGCACCATCCTCAGGGCATTTGGGAATTCTGGGAATCATCCCAGCCAACAGCTTTCTCAGGGAATTTTGGGAATTTTAGGAATCACTGCACCCAGCACTTTCTTCAGGGAATTTTGGGAATCTCCCTCAGGGAATTTTGGGAATCTCCAGGGAATTTTGGGAATCAGCCCAGCCAGCACCTTGCTCAGGGAATTTGGGAACTACCTCAGCCAGCAGCTTCCTTAAGGAATTTTGGGAATTCTGGGAATCACCCCAGCCAACAGCTTCCTCAGGGAATTTTGGGAATCATCCCAGCCACACTTTCCCCAGGGAATTTTGGGAATCTCCCTCAGGGAATTTGGGAATTAGCCCAGCCAGCACCTTCCTTAAGGAATTTTGGGAATCACCCAATCCAGCACCTTACTCAGGGAATTTGGGAATTTAGACAATCACCTCAGCCAGCACCTTCCTCAGGGAGTTTTGGGAATCTCCCTCAGGGAATTTGGGAATCAGCCCAGCCAGCACGTTCTTTAAAGAATTTTGGGAATCACCCAATCCAGCACCTTCCTTAAGGAAATTGGGAATCAGCCCAGCCAGCACCTTCCTCAGGGAATTTAGGGAATCACTTCAGTCACACCTTCCTCAGGGAATTCTGGGAATCTCCCTCAGGGAATTTTGGGAATTAGCCCAGCCAGAACCTCCTTTAAAGAATTTGGGAATTAACCCAGCCAGGACCTTCCTCAGGGAATTTTGGGAATCAGCCCAGCCAGCATCTTCCTTAAGGAATTTTGGGAATTACCTCACCCAGCACCTTCCTATGGGAATTTTGGGAATCAGCCCAGCCACACTTCCTCAGGGAATTTAGGGAATGAGCCCAGTCAGCTTCTTCCTTAAGGAATTTGGGAACCACCCCAGCCAGCACCTTCCTTAAGGAATTTTGGGAATCAGCCCAGCCACACCTTCCTCAGGGAATTCTGGGGCTCGTTTGATCACCTCCACTGCAGGGATGTGAATTCACTCCTGAATTCCTCCTGGGAAATGGAACCATTTGCTGCAGTTCCCCAGCATGTCAGAGCTGGAGGGGGCATTAAAACCTCTCTGTCCTCTCTGTGCTCAGTGAATCCCCAGGAAAGGGGAACATTTAAAAAAAGGATAAATGAATAATTCAGGGAATCCCAGAATGGTCAGGGTTGGAAGGGACCTTAAAGCTCGTCCAGTTTCAGTGTGTATTTGGGAAAAAGAACCAAAAAAAGTTAATTTTATTCTCTATTTCTATTCTTTGCTATTCTTACCCCAACAGACAGAAAATTAAATAGAGGGCCACGACCTTGAGGACACTGAGCTGTAAAAACCTCCTGATGAGCTAAAAATGCTGAATTTTCAGTCCTTAACTGAAACTATTTTGGCTGGATCCGAGCAGGAGAGCTTTTAAATAAAAGAGCAGGTACCAAAGTAAATTCACACATCTGAATTTTCCCATTCCACATGGAGTTCCTGGGGAAGGAAAGCCCTCAAGCAAATCCTTGTGTAGAAAATCTCTTTGATTTGTCCTCAAGTCGTTACCTGTTACATCCAGCTCCTAATCCATCATTCCAGCCTGAACACCATCCAATATAGATTAAAAGTGCCTCTGATGCACACATTGGAATGATTTAAATCCACCTCAAAAACTCTGGAAAGACCAGAACTTCAGATCTCTGCTGCTGCTTGCCTTGGATTTAAAATATTGCACAGCTCTCACTGCAATCCTGACACCAGAACAAAGCCTGAGGAATATCAACCAGAGCCCAATGACAGATTATTGCAAAATCACACAGGATGTTAAAAATCCCCAAACTCTTAAAAGTTATATGTTTATATCTATTTTTAAAAAATTCCTACTAAACAGGATCCACCTCATACAGAATATCCAAAGCAGCAAGAGAGCTGCTTTTAAAAAAAGCAAAGAAATGTAAATTTAGAGATCATATTTATGTTGTAGAAAACCCTACATTAACAGAATAAATCTATGGCAAATCATTCATAGCATGTATTTCCCTTGCTTTTTTAAAAATTCAAACCTTGCCTATTAATCATTAATTGGAACATCATTATTTCTGGGAGACATGCTTAAATCAGCCAGCAGCAATACTTTTAATGACAAACAACTTGTTTAATTCCATTTTTTTTTCTCCCCAAAGCTGCATCAAAACAAATCATTTTGTATTTCTGGAGACAAGAATACGCAGAGCCCACCTCACCCAGCAAGGAGGTGCTGGAAACACTTGTTCCTGCATTACTGACCCACTCATTAAATCCATTTGTTTATTTTTTTTTTTTTTTTTGGTTGTTCCAGTAATTGCTGTGACAACAGCAAGCCCCATAAAAGCTGGAGTGGTTCTGATTTCACTGCTGCATCTCCTGGGGTGGCAGAGCCCCAGTGAGGGCCCATATGGGGATCCATCTGCTTGGGCAGCCAGCCAGGGATGGTGGAACGCTGGCATGGGATTGTGGAACCACCCCAGGATGCTGCAGTCCTGCCCTGATGATGCCTCACATTTAGTTTTTACATTTCCAGCTCCTGTTCTGCATTTGTCTGTAGCTCTGAGCTCCCTGCAGTGTTTGTGAGCTCTCCTCACAGCTTGGGCACACACAACAATCCCTCTGCCCTGAGAACCAAGGACACCTCACAGCCTCAGGCCTGAAAACAAAACAAAAGGGAACTGGAGGAGCAAACTGGGGAATGTGACTTCATCACCTGGAGCTGTAATTGGATAATTAACCCCTGATATGCAAATGGACCAAACTTATATCTGCCAAAAAAAAACTTGTGACCTTGTAACTCGTGAATCTTGGGAACCCTAATTACAAAATACCACCCGAACCCATGAAGAAGAAGGTGAAGAAAGTGAAGAAGGTTGTGAAGAAGAGAAGGTGAAGAAGGTGGTGAAGAAGGTGGTGAGAAGGTGAAGAAGGTGAGAAGAAGGTGGGAAGAAGAAGGTGGTGAAGACGAAGGTGGTGAAGAAGAAGGTGAAGAAGGTGGTGAAGAAGAAGGTGAAGAAGGTGGAGAAGAAGGTGGTGAAGAAGAAGGGTGGTGAAGAAGAAGGTGAAGAAGAAGAAGGTGAAGAAGGTGGTGAAGAAGAAGAAAGGTGAAGAAGGTAGAGAAGAAGAAGGTGAAGAAGGTGGTGAAGAAGGTGGAGAAGAAGGTGGTGAAGAAGAAGGTAAAGAAGGTGGTGAAGAAGGTGGTGAAGAAGGTGGTGAAGAAGGTGGAGAAGAAGGTGGTGAAGAAGGTGGAGAAGAAGAAGGTGAAGAAGGTGGTGAAGAAGAAGGTAAAGAAGGTGGTGAAGAAGGTGGTGAAGAAGGTGAAGAAGGTGGAGAAGAAGGTGGTGAAGAAGGTGGTGAAGAAGGTGGTGGAGAAGAAGGTGAAGAAGGTGGTGAAGAAGGTGGTGAAGAAGGTGAAAAGAAGGTGAAGAAGGTGAAGAAGGTGGTGGTGAAGAAGAAATGGTGAAGAAGGTGAGAAAAAGAGGTGAAGAAGAAGGTGAAAGAAGGACCAGCTACAGCCCTAAAACCTCCTACTTAGCTTTATATATATTATTATTTCTAAACCCCAAGCTCCAATTTTCCCACCCTGTATATTTTCCCCTCAGTGAGCCACTGAGTGCAGAGGAGCCATTTTGAATTTTTCCTCAATCCCCAGAGCTGGGAAGAATGGACCAAACCAAGATGGACTGGATGTGCTGCCAGCAGTGAGCACCTACACAGCCTCTACTACACAGATACTACCAGCCAGCTGGGCTTGCTCCTGGAATAGCCACTCCAAGCCACCACTGATGCTGTTGGGTCAGGGATGGAAAGAAAGATTCCAGTGTCCAGGTGGATCAGAAGGCAATTTAATGAAAGAAGGGTCTTTTATAATGTGATTTGCTAAGGAGATCCTTGATTGGTCTCAAAGTAGAAACATCTACACCACTGGTGACCATGAACAGCACACTGTGGAAAACCATAACTATAAACAATGGTTACAGAAGACAGGTAGTAATTGTTTTAATTATTTCCATGGTGGTGTTACAGGGGTGCCAGGATGAGAATGTTGACTCCATGTTTCAGAAGGCTGATTTATTATTTTATTATATATATATTAAAATAAATTATATATTAAAACTACACTAAAGAATAGAAGAAAGGATTTCATCAGAAGGCTGGCTAAGAATAGAATAGGGAAGAATGATAACAAGGTTTGTGGCTTGGACTCTCTGTCTGATCCAGCTGACTGTGATTGGCCATTAATTAGAAACAACCACATGAGACCAATTACAGATGCACCTGTTGCATTCCACAGCAGCAGATAATCAATGTTTACATTTTGTTCCTGAGGCCTCTCAGCTTCTCAGGAAAAAATCCCAGCAAAAGGATTTTTCATAAATATGTCAGTGACATCTCTCCTCTAAGATTCCCAGGCTCAGCCTGGGAGAAATGATCTCAGTTCTTTCTTTGACTGAATTGAGAATCTCCACACACCACTGCTCCCAAAACGGGGCCCAGCTCAGTTCTTATGCAGCGCTCCCAGGAAATTATTGCCTGGAAGAGCTGGACAGTTCCCCTGCAAGATCTGTGTCCAACTGCACTACAACACACCAAAACTCCAAACAGGAACTCAGCTCAGCCTTAACACATCCATGGTTTTGATGCACTTGACTTTAATCTCAAATAGGCATTTAACAGGAGCCCTTCCCCAGTTAAAACTTGCAGACAAGCTGGCCTCAGATCCCACTGCTTTTATCAGTGGCTTGAGGCAGGATAAGAAAGCCCTGAATGAAGCACAAGATTTATCCCTCTAATAACTAATTTATCCCTCTAATAACCTCAATCTGATCTCCACCTTCTTTCAGGCCGCTGAACGCAGAGGAAACTGAAACGTGCTCCTCCAGAAAAATAAACCAGCAAGAAAGAGAACAGAGCAGCTCTTTTATAGACTTCAACCCAGTGGATCAATATCCTGTTGCTTAAGAAAAGGAATGTAAAAAAGATGGGGCTTTAATTTCCATTTCAAGACCAGGGTTCAGCATCACCCAGCATTCAGCAGCAGCTAAAGTGCTTTTTAATTTTGTCCTCGTGCCAGAGCATTCAGGGAACAACAAGCAAAAGGACAAAGCCAAAGTTCAAAGATTGAAGACACAAAGGGGCTGAGGCTCCTGTGCCAAGCTGTAACCTCGTTTAATTGGTGCAAGGAGATGTATTCAGAAATTCCTGCTAATGGCAAAGAAAGAAAGTGGGACAGGAAATCAAGATGTTGGAATGGGAGAATTTAGGGAAATGGGTTTCACACAGAAGGTAATGAGTGTTTGCTGGCAATCACAGGACAGGTCACTGTGCCATCAGAGTTTTGCAAGAAATCCATTTCTGCATGTGCTGAAAGGATTAGAGAGAGACTGGGGGGAAGAACTGAAAAACAAAGAATGAACAAAAAAAGCCCATTTGTCAGGTCACTTGAGCTTTAAGAAATTCTCAGCAGTCCCAAAATGAATAGTTGGGATTGTTCTATATTCTCACACAAGCACAGACAGGAATTACATCCAGCTTTTCCCCAAACCCATATTTGGGCCAGCAGAAGAGGACAGAGGCAGAAAAGCACACCCCAGCTGCTGGCTCCCCCTGCTCAGCTGCTTTTTGTGGTGACTATAAAACAGCTCCAGAGCACTCACAGAGCTTAATTTGAATTTTTCAAAGCAGCAATAGCAAAAATAGGTCACAATCCTACTGAATCCATTGGGAAAGGTTTCAAAGGGAATTGCAGAGATGGAGAGCAGAGCCAGGGGAGTCCATCCATCCTTTCACACTCACTCTGTGCTGGCTGGAGCAGGGAAACCCTGCAGGGATCCTCCTCCAGCTGCCATTGCAAGGTGAGCTGGATTCTCCTCCTCCTCCTCCTCCCCAAAATGGGGTCCAGGTTAATCCTTGGCTGGAAATTGGATTCTGGATGAGTGACAAAACCAGAAGGAGAGGAGGGATCACTGCAAGGTGGAATGAAGCTCAATCCTCTTGCAAAAGGAAAAAAAATCAATCTTTGGAGATTGGAAAAGGAAGACAGAGGGCAGGAACCTCTCCAAAGGAAGGAATTCCTGGGAATTCCCAGAGAAGCTGTGGCTGCCCCTGGAAGTGTACAAGGAAAGGCTGGACAGGGCTTGGCAGCCTGGGATGGTGGAAGGTGTCCCTGCCATGGACTGGATGAGCTTTAAATTCCCTTCACACCCAAATCATTCCATCATATCCAAGATATCATGGAATGGTTTGGGTGGGAAGAGAATTTAAAGCTTAAATTTAAGCTTAAGTTTAAATGTAATAATTAAAAGCTTAAGTTGAGAATTTAAAGAATTTAAAATAGGTTGTAAAATACAGCCTTTGGGGTTGCACATCAATGAGGTAAATTCCTCTCTGCTCCTTTTATTGCAAGGTGAGCTGGATTCTCCTCCTCCTCCTCCTCCCCAAAATGGGATCCAGGTTAATCCTTGGCTGGAAACTGGAATTCTGAATGAGTGACAAAACCAGAAGGAGAGGGGGGATCACTGCAAGGTGGAATGAAGCTCAATCCTCTTGCAAAAGGAAAAAATCAATCTTCAGGCAAAAGGAAGACACAGGAAGCAAATCAATCTTTGGAGATTGGAAAAGGAAGACAGAGAAGGCAGGAACCTCCCCAAAGGAAGGAATTCCTGGGAATTCCCAGAGAAGCTGTGGCTGCCCCTGGAAGTGTCCAAGGAAAGGCTGGACAGGGCTTGGAGCAGCCTGGGATGGTGGAAGGTGTCCCTGCCATGCACTGGATGAGCTTTAAATTCCCTTCACACCCAAATCATTGCCAACATATCCAAGATTTCATGGAATGGTTTGGGTGGGAAGAGAAGTGAAAGCTTAAATTTAGCTTAAGTTAAATTTAAGAATTCAAAGCTTAAGTGAAGAATTTAAAAGAATTTAAAATAGGTTGTAAAATACAGCCTTTGTGCTGTCACATCAGTGAGGTAATCCCTCTCTGCTCCTTTTATTGCAAGGGAGCTGGATTCCCTCCTCCTCCCCAAAATGGGATCCAGGTTAATCCTTGGCTGGAAACTGGAATTCTGGATGAGTGACAAAACCAGAAGGAGAAGGGGGAATCACTGCAGGGTGGAATGAAGCTCAATCCTCTTGCAAAAAAGAAGCAAATCAATCTTTGGAGATTGGAAAAGGAAGACAGAGGAGGCAGGAACCTCCCAAAGGAAGGAATTCCTGGGAATTCCCACAGAAGCTGTGGCTGCCCCTGGAATGTCCAAGGAAAGGCTGGACAGGGCTGGGAGCAACCTGGGATGGTGGAAGGTGTCCCTGCCATGGACTGGATGAGCTTTAAATTCCCTTCACAAACCCAAATCATATCCATCACATCCAAGATTTCATGGAATGGTTTGGGTGGGAAGAGAATTTAAAGCTTAAATTTAAGCTTAAATTAAGCTTACGTTTAAATTTAAGAATTAAAAAGCTTAAGTTGAAGAATTTAAAGAATTTAAAATAGGTTGTAAAATACAGCCTTTGGTGCTGCACATCAATGAGGTAAATCCCTCTCTGCTCCTTTTATTACTCTGAAAATCAACATGAAGATACCTCAGACAAGGCTTATACTGAATAAATAAGAATATTTCTGTAACACTTCCAAGCCTTACATGAGGATGGAATTTCAGAACAAGTCTTTTGTTAACTTTTAGTATTGTTCACTTGGAAGCTGGAATTGGTCTCAGGCAAACAGGGATGGTTTCCATATATGTGGAAACCTGAGAATAAATGAGGTTTAAGAAGAGATGAGAAAAACAGAGCATAACCAGGAGGGATAAAATACAGAACTAAATTGGGATGGCAGTGTTTGCAGAAAGCCTTGGGAGTTTTCAGTAATAAACACAAATTCAGCTCAGCAATTAAAGAAGTGTTTATAAAAATAAAGCTGTTCTTAAACTTACAATGTTCCTTCAGCAGTTTCCTTGGGGAGCAGAGATGGAATGGTGTATAAACAGCTGAAATGACTCTGTTTGGTAAATTGTGTCATTGCCTCTCATTTCCCCTGTGTGGCACTTCCAGGAAAAAACTCAGCACCAATTCATTGATAAATGATCCCCAAAAATGGGTGTTTTTTCCACTATAGGTGGATATCATGAAAAAAAGCAAAATTATTGACTTTTATCAAGTTCCAGCTTGTCAAAATAAAAAGTGTATCACAATGCCAGCCATAAATGAGTTTGGAATCAGTTGTAAAGGATCCTTGTTCAATTAAAGCCTTACAAAACCATGGACCAATATATCAATAATCCTATTATTTATCACACAGCTCTAACAACATGAAAGGTATAAAATATTGAGAGAGGAAAATACTTTACACCTTACCCCAGCTACTCTGACTTCCAGAGTCCATTAAAGCCTTAAATTGCTGCTGAAAAACCCAAACCTGAGCTGATTTTAGAGCCAGACATGAATTCATAACCTGCCTTTGGATCTGCTGAGCTCCAGGTTGAAATTTCCACCTCAGATGCTGCTGTGGCCATGTGGATGATAAAAAAATCCAGATTTTAAAAGTCCAGTTGGGTCTGCAAGCAGCTTCTGTGTTAATTTTCACTGTGCATCTTGAGTCCAAAGGCTTCCATGGCTCCAGAATCCTCAGGGGATAAAACAGGCCTCTGCACACCCCAAATCTCCTCCCAAATTCCCTTTGCTCATTCTCTTCCAGGGCTGCTAAAGCTGAGCTTGGATTCAGCTGCTGCTCCAGAGAGAGAATTTGAAGTCAGGAGATGGTGAACTAAAAATCCCACCCAAGGAGCACAGGATTTGAATGTGATTTTTAATATATCTTGAAAACAGTCCCCAACAAGAGAAAAGTACAGGAGGAACCAAGATGCTGCTGTGGCCATGTGGATGATAAAAAATCCAGATTTTAAAAGTCCAGTTGTGTCCTTCCAGTAGCTCCTGTGTTAATTTTCACTGTGCATCTCGAGTCCAAAGGCTTCCATGTCTCCAGAATCCTCAGGGGATAAAACAGGCTCTGCCACCCCAAATCTCCTTCCAACATCCCTTTGCTCACTCTCTTCCAGGGCTGCTAAAGCTGAGCTTGGATTCAGCTGCTGCTCCAGAGGGGAGAATTCAAAGTCAGGAGGATGCTGAACACTCCACAAAGCCCACTTGAGGAGCACAGTGCTTGAATTTGATTTTTAATATATCCTAAAAACAGACCCCAACAGAGAAATGTACAGGAGGAACCAAGAGGCTGCTGTGGCCATGTGGATAATAAAAAATCCAGATTTTAAAAGTCCAGTTGGGTCTGCAAGCAGCTCCTGTGCTCATCTGCACTGTGGATCTTGGGTCCAAAGGCTTCCCATGGCTCCAGAATCCTCAGGGGATAAAACAGGCTCTGCCACCCCCAAATCTCCTTCCAACATCCCTTTGCTCACTCTCTTCCAGGGCTGCTAAAGCTGAGCTTGGATTCAGCTGCTGCTCCAGAGGGGAGAATTCAAAGTCAGGAGATGCTGAACTCTACAAAGCCCACTTGAGGAGCACAGTGCTTGAATTTATTTTTAATACAGCTTAAAAACAAACCCCCAAAAGAGAAAAGTACAAGAGGAAAACAATATGCTTCCATCATCCCTTCCAACATCCCTTTTCTCACTCTTTTCCAGTTGCCCAGTGCTGTTAAAGCTGAGCTTGGATTCAGCTGCTGCTCCAGAGGGAAGAATTTGAAGTCAGGAGATGCTGAACTCAAAAATCCCACCCAAGGAGCACAGAATTTCAATGTGATTTTTAATATAAACTAAAAACAGATCCCAAAAAGAGAAAAGTACAGGAGGAAACAAGATGGCTGCTGTGGCCATGTGGATGATAAAAAATCCAGATTTTAAAAGTCCAGTTGGGTCTTCCAGTAGCTCCTGTGTTAATTTTCACTGTGCATCTTGAGTCCAAAGGCTTCCATGGCTCCAGAATCCTCAGGGGATAAAACAGGCTCTGCCACCCCCAAATCTCCTTCCAAATTCCCTTTTCTCACTCTCTTCCAGGGCTGCTAAAGCTGAGCTTGGATTCAGCTGCAGCTCCAGAGGGAAGAATTTGAAGTCAGGAGATGCTGAACTCCACAAAGCCCACTTGAGGAGCACAGTGCTTGAATTTGATTTTTAATATATCCTAAAAACAGACCCCAAAAAGAGAAAAGTACAGGAGGAAAACAATATGCTTCCATCATCCTTTCCAACATCCCTTTTCTCACTCTTTTCCAGTTGCCCAGTGCTGTTAAAGCTGAGCTTGGATTCAGCTGCTGCTCCAGAGGGAAGAATTCAGAGGCAAGAGATGCTGAACTCTACAAATTCCACCCAAGGAACACAGAATTTCAATGTGATTTTTAATATATCCTAAAAACAGACTCCAACATGAGAAAAGTACAGGAGGAAACAAGATGCTGCTGTGGCCAAGTAGATGATAAAAAATCCAGATTTTAAAAGTCCAGCTGGGCCTTCCAGTAGCTTCTGTGTTAATTTTCACTGTGCATCTTGAGTCCAAAGGCTTCCATGGCTCCAGAATCCTCAGGGGATAAAACAGGCTCTGCCACCCCCAAATCTCCTCCCAAATTCCCTTTTCTCACTCTCTTCCAGGGCTGCTAAAGCTGAGCTTGGATTCAGCTGCTGCTCCAGAGGGGAGAATTCAAAGTCAGGAGATGCTGAACTCAAAAATCCCACCCAAGGAGCACAGAATTTCAATGTGATTTTTAATATATCCTAAAAACAAACCCCAAGAAGAGAAAAGTACAGGAGGAACCAAGATGCTGCTGTGGCCATGTAGATGATAAAAAATCCAGATTTTAAAAGTCCAGTTGGGTCTGCAAGCAGCTTCTGTGTTAATTTTCACTGTGCATCTTGAGTCCAAAGGCTTCCATGGCTCCAGAATCCTCAGGGGGATAAAACAGGCTCTGCCACACCCCAAATCTCCTTCCTTCTCCTTTTCTCACTCTCTTCCAGTCTGTGGCAGGACTGACTCAAATGGTCACTAAAAGTTGGGCCAAAATTCTTGGGAAAGTGCTCAGTGCACACAGAAACTGAGGCAGGAATTGGGGGAAAGATGTTTTGGAAATTCAGCAGCTCAAGTGGCTTCAGGCAGAAAGAGCCTGGGCTGGAGTGCAGAAAATGCATCACAAACCCCTTGCTCAAATCTTACTCCTTTACTGAGTCCAAAATACTCACACATCCACGGATATTTGTATGGAATTGTAGCACAAATATACTGTTCTAAATGTGGGGAAACCTAAGAGATCATAGGAATTTGATTTGGTGGCTGAGCAGCTTCATCCTGTCACCTCTCCTGTTACACTGCTGGTTAACTTGTAATTTCAGCTAATTACTAATGAATTACCAAAATGCTCCTTGCACTGGACTGGGATCTTTTGTGCCAACTGGGGAAAAGCAAATTATTCTTTAGTAAAGGGTCACAGGTAGGTAAAAACCTCAAGGGAATTCAACAGAGCACGGAATGATTTGAGGAATAACAGAGCCACAAGATTTTGTGGTGATGCTTTGCACTCCACATGGAATGGTTTGGGTTTGGGAAAGGACCTTAAAGACCATCTAACTCCAACCAGAGCATCACCTGTGCTTCCAAATCATATCCATGTTCATTGCTGTCAAAACACTCATTCTGCTGAAACGTGGAAGTTTTTGTCTGGCCACAGACAAAACAAAAAGACAAACAGAGCTCACAGAAGTAACAAATGTTAGGCTGGATTAAAAGCCCAAAGCTTTACCCTGGACCTTCAGAGCCAAGTGTGGATCACCCTGCACAAATTCAGGCACAGTTTGTAGTTGTAACCAGACAAAACTGGGACAAACTTGTGAGAATGGGGCAAGGCAGATACAGGGAAAGAGCAGGGGGAAAAGGGAAGGAACAGAGACAATAATCAAACAAAGCCAGGTTAATGAGGCAGTGAGGATTTATCCCAGGAATAAACAGGCAGTGCTCTGCCCTAAACACATTTGTTCATCCTCTCTCCCTAACAACTCCCCACCTTCCCAATATTCCCAGTCTTAAACACCAATTCCTAATTCTGCCTCATTACCACTGAGGGTTTAAGCTGTTAATTCCAGCCCTGCCTCAGCTGAAATGCAGGTTTGTGCCCCAGATGGGAGTGCAAGAGGAGCAGGGAGGGTGTGCAGGTGTTAATGTGACTCCACACACAGCACGGGGACAAACCCAGCAGAACAGAGCCCCTGATTAAGGCCTGAATGAAACCATCAGGGCCCATCAAGCACCCTGCTGATGAGCAGCTATTTGGCCACACACAGAGCTGTGATTTCCATCCACTTTAATAATCAGGGAGTTGGGGTTTACTGTTAATGTGACATTGATGAAGAGAAATGACGCTAATGTGACATTGATGAACCGGAATGACAGCTCAGCCTTGATTAAAATGAGCCCCAATTCCTCAGCACAGGACCAACCAGGAGGGCTGACACACAACTCAGATCTTCCAGAGAGGGTGAAACAAAGGCCAAGGTGAGGGGAAAGGAGTACAAGGGTGCTAAAAAAGCCAACAAATATTCTCTGATGAAATCCAGGACAATTCAACAAGGTTCAGCATCTCAAATCCTCCTCCTGCTCAATTCCCTGAATGCACAAACAAAAGAGTCAGAGTTCAAACTTAAAGTGGAGGCCAGAAAGTGCCCACCTGGCTCATCCTCACCTTCACAGCTCCTGGGGACACCCCTGGGCACCAACATTTTGCTTTAGCAGGTTCACAGTGATGCCTCAGGGTTTGCTTTTATATTTTTCCCATTCTGAGCTGCTTTAGTGTGTGGGTCTGAGCTTCACATTATGGGATGGTGAGCTCTGTGCACAGAGCAGGGAGACAAAACAATTCCTGCTCCAGCCGGGCACCAAGGACAAATGCCCCAAATCTCAGCCCAGGAGCACAAACCCCGTGGGCTGCAGAGAGAAAAACAAGCAGGGTGGGACTGCCTGGGCTAAAGCTGGGATGGGACAATGAACTGCAAGATGCAAATGGAGCAGAACTGATCCCAGGGACAGAGCCCGGGAGCGCTCGTGCATTTTGGGGCCATTTGGGTTCATCTTGGGTTCATTTTGGGGCCATTTGGGTCCATCTTGGGTTCATTTTGGGGCCATTTTGGTTCATCTTGGGTTCATTTTGGGGCCATTTTGGTTCATCTTGGGTTCATTTTGGGGCCATTTTGGTTCATCTTGGGTTCATTTTGGGGCCATTTTGGGTCATTTTGGGTTCATTTTGGGGCCATTTTGGTTCATCTTGGGGCCATTTTGGTTCATCTTGGGTGCAGCCCTGGCTGGGCTCTGGTGCTGCCCAAGGTGCATCCATGGAGGAGATCCTGTGAATAAATCCCTGCTTTATTCTGGAGCTCTGTTCTAGGTCATCCTTCTCAAAGCATCAACAGAATCTCAGGATGTTTTGGGTTGGAAACTGTAAAGATCATTTTGTTCCACGCCGTCCACTAGAGCAAACCTCACTAAGCCAAGGCTGAAAGTCCAAGGCATGGAGACTCCTCAGGAGCCCCATAGGACACCAGCATTGGATGTGGAATCAGCACAGAGCAGTTCTGCTTGAGAATCAGGAAAATAAAGCTGTGACATTAAATAAGCCAAGCCCAGCCCTTCAAAATCAGAGCTGTAACAGCAAACAGCAAATCCTGTTTATATAGACAAACACAAAACTGCCTGAAGGATGTTCTGAGAATGCTAAGGAAAAAAATTAAGGAAAAATATCAAGATACAACTGCTTACATCTGGGTTCTGTTCACCAGAACGTGTTCATAAGGTTTGCACTTATAATGGCCCCTCATGTATTTCAGCATAAAGTTCATCTTCAACTCTCTCCACAGGGAAGTTCCTGAATGCTGGAAATACTCACAGGATAAGAGCCTTGTTCAAACCCCTCTGCACCAGCTCAGAGCAGCCAGCACTCACACAGGAGTCAACAGCAATCACCCAGATTTTCCTTCCAGCTGTGAATGAGTTGAAATGGCCCCAACCTTCTGTAGTTACACTACTTGTTCCTTTTATAAACAGAAATATTCTTTCATTCATGATATAATTTCCTAGATTATCCATTATTAAAATTCCCCCTCTCCAAAACGAATTTACATCTGAGTTATCTCATTACTTCTGAACAAGCCAATTATTGCCTCTAGTGAGCAAAATAATTAGACTTATGCTCCCTGCATTCAAGATCCTCTCCAGCAGTCCCAGAACACAGGAGTACACAATGCAAAAATACAAATACACAGAACACATCAATGGAGCAGCTTTTTTTCCCTCCTGAACATTGTTTACCAACTGAATAAGTTCTTTTTTTTTTTTTTTTAATATATACACTCAGGTATTGAGGGCATGATAAGACCTGAAATTTAAACTCTGCCCATCAGTGAGGTCTGAAAGAGCAGAGGACTTCCCTTGGTTTGTTTTTCTACCACTGGAGTCAGAAGTCTTCCCTCTCCTAGGACATCTGTGTTGCCAAAAAAAATCATAAAACACTGCCCAAAGCTGGGAAATGTTTCCTAGAGGTTGGTGATGGGATTCATGGAATCTCAGGATGGTGTAGGTTGGAAGGGACATTAAAATCATCCAGTGCCACCCCCTGCAGGGGCAGGGACACCTTCCAGCATCCCAGGGTGTTCTGAGCCCTGTTCAGCCTGGCATTGGGCACTGCCAGGGATCCAGGAGCAGCCACAGCTGCTCTGGGCACCCTGTGCCAGGGCCTGCCCACCCGCCCAGCCAGGAATTCCTTCCCAATATCTCATCTAACCCTGCCCTCTGGCAGTGGGAATCCATTCCCCCTTTTACTGCCCCTCCAGGCCTGCATCCAAAGCCCCTTTCCAGCTCTTTTGGAGCCCCTTGTCTTGGTTGAAGACAACTTAAAGAGGTGGATACTCTAAAATGAAGTTACCTCCACTTAAATTCAACCAACCCCCTTCCACCAACAAGCAATGATTACTAATTGATATAAGTGAAAAAACAACAAGCGAAAAGGCAACAGGCAAAAATGAAAAAGTAAACAATCATTAGGTACAAAATCTCTAAATCTCAGGGACCCCATGGGAACAAAGAGACCCCAAAATGGCGGCAAGGCCCTTCCCAAGGTGGCACCCAGGGACGGGGAGACAAAGGGGAAATGGCGGCAATGCCCTCCCCAAGATGGCGGCAGGGCCTCATCCCAAGATGGCGGCAATGCCCTCCCCAAGATGGCAGCAGGGTGCATCCCAAGATGGCAGAAATGCCCTCCCCAAGATGGCGGCAGGGCCTCATTCCCAAGATGGCGGAAATGCCCTCGTCAAGATGGCGGCAATGCCCTCCCCAAGATGGCACCCAGGGACAGGGAGACAAAGGGGAAATGGTGGCAATGCCCTCCCCAAGATGGCGGAAATGCCCTCCCCAAGATGGCAGCGTTCCCTGGCAACCACAGGCTCGAAGTGATGCCTGTCAGAATTCAGGACATCCCTCAGGCTGTCCTGGATTACCCAAGCCCCTGCCAGGGGGCTCAGAGACCCTGGCACAAAGCCCAAGACCCCTGTGCCTTTGGTTATGACCCATGGAAAAAATTACCAACCTTATATGAGGATCTGCAAGGCACAAAAGTCTAACTAGAATAATAATTAGTTTGTCACGGGGTGAAAAATAGATTTTTGGGGTTTTTAGAATGGGGGTTCAGGAGGCAAGATGGAGGAGTTTGGGCATGTCCTGTCTCTCTCCTTCTTCTTCTTGGCCTCCATCTTCTGCTGTGATGGTGGCACTTTTGGATTGGTTTAGGGTAAAAGCTCACAGTCTAACATAGGTGATGGGTATTGGGAAGTTATGGTAAATAATGTACACGTAGTTTGTAGTATAAAAAGATAACACTGCCCCAGGGGCAGGCAGAGTGCCTCTGTCTGACCTGCTGGACAGACCTCAGCAGGCCAGAGAAAGAATTTTCTAGATGAGAAACAATGAACAACCTTGAGACTGAGAACAGAAGAGTTCTGACTCCTCCTTCAACTGCCAGGCTGGGAAAAGAGACTTTCTAACACTTCTCAGGGTCACTCTGAGCAGCTAGAGACCCCAAGATTGTCCTTTTTCCTTCTTCTTCTTGGCCTCCATCTTCTGGGTGATGTTGGCACTTTTGGATTGGTTTAGAGTAGAAGCTCACTGTCTCACATAGGTGATAGGTATTGGGAAGTTATTGTAAACATTGTACATGTAGTTTTTAGTATAAAGACATAACTCTGCCCTGAGGGTGGTCAGTGTGCCTCTGTCTGACCTGCTGGACAGATCTCAGCAGGCCAGAGAAAGAATGTCATAGATCAGATACAATAAACAACCTTGAGAACGAGAACTGAAGAGCTCTGACTCCTTCTTCGAGCATCAGGCTGGTAAAGAGACTTTCTAACACTCTGAGCATTTCGGGGTCACTCTGAGCAGCAGAAATCCCAAGAATGCCATAGGATTTTAGCTCCTCTATTTTTCATGTATTTGTAATCCTGCAGTTCTGTAGTGTATAACTCTAAACTCCACATCCAGTGTGAGCTGCTGCTTTCCCATTTTGGTCAGACACAATGATTCCTCTCCAGGCCTGGCAATCAAGGACACCTCACTGCCTCAGGCCCTGAGAAATGCAAACAAAAGTGCATTGAAGGGAGCAAACTTCAGATAAATGACTTCATTACCTGAGGCTGTAATTGGAAGATTAACCCCCAGTATGCAAATGGACCAAACTTATAAAAGTGTGAAAACCTGTGACCCGTGGTCCATTTTTTGGGTGTAGGCCCGGGGTGGGTTTCATCTGCCCTAAATGTACCTGAAGTCCCTTCAAAATTAAAAATGAAATAAAATTAAAAAAAATTATAAAAATAATATATCCACTTTTTATTCCCTTAATTTGCCTGGTCTCTGTTTTTAGGCAGTCCCAGCAAGGCATCAGAAGGATAACAGGGAAACTGCATCAGCTCTCTCCCTCAGGAGAAAATAAGGTCTGTTGCCGTTATGGCAGGGGTTTGTAGATGGATGGATGAGACAGGCTCTTGATTCCATGATCAGAAGGCTATATTTATTATATTATGATATATATACAGCATTATGACTATGCTACATAAAGATAGAAAGGCAGAGCTTCTTCTAAAGCTACTAAGCTAGTAGAGAGACAGAAAGGAATGAAATAACAATGTCTGTGTCCCAGCACAGAGCGATAGCAGTCCTGCTGTGAATGGTCAGCAGATCCAAACATCTGCTGACCATCCAACCACAGGTGAATCTGTTGCATTCCACAGTAGCAGATAATAATTGTTTACATTTGCTGGTAAGCCTGTGAGCTCCAGCAAGGAGAAATCCTAAGAAAGGATTTCTTAAGAAGAATGGCTGTGACATCTCACCCTTTTTTATTTAATTAAAAAGAAAAAATGCTGCTGTGGGATGCACGATTCTATCATACTACTAAAACTATTTACAATATAAGAAAAATGCCAAAACCAATGAAAAGACGATTCAAGTCCAAGCAGCTGAGTTTCAGGAAAGGTCCAAAGTGAAGATGTTCCTCTTTGGCATATCTGAAAGTCCTTTTTGTCCTGAAAACAAGCTTCTTGTAGAAAAGTGCATCAATAGTTATCAAACAACATCAAACAATTCAGGCAACTACTAGAGTGTCCTGCTACAGCCCTTAACTTGGGCTGAATGTGATTCTTGGCCCTTCAATCCTTTTGAGCTGCTGCCAGCTGTTTCAACCCTTTATATTTAATTTAATTTTTTTTTTTTTTTTTTTTTTTTTTTTTTTTTTTTTTGTAAATCAAATCAGAAAGAGCAGCAGCAGCAGCGGGGGCCAGGGAAAGGCCCTGGGGGGCCCTGGCCAATGCGGAAGGATGAGGGACCCCACACCTGGACCACAGAAAGGTGGCCCAGGACCAGAAGGGGGGGGCAACACCCCCAAAACCAACAGGAGGCCGGGAGGTGGACCTGGGCCAAGAAGCCAATTCAGGCAGCCCAGGCCCAGGCCCCAAGGCAGGGTCAGCATTCCCACAGCCTGGCATCCTGCTGCCAGTACAGTGGCAAAGTGGGTGCCCACAGGCTTTCTTCCCCCAAAATCGAGCCATGCCGGCAATGGGGAAACAGAAGCTCTCCCAAGAATGGTTATCTCAGGTGTAGGAATGTTTGCTCCCCACAGCAAACGAGCGATGGTCGCTCCTGGCTGTGCCCTCTGCCTCTGCAACGCAACATCCTCACCCCTTTCGGGCTGGGGAGCAGAGGCAGGCTTTTCGGAACCCACAGTTGCCTCGCAGCTGGAGCTCGCCAGGGGTGGCAGAGATACCAGTCTGCAAGGGGCGACCCCTGAAAAACCACCCCCAAACCCGGCGAAAATGCTGATTTTGAACACAGGCAGCCGGGCAGCAAACAGAGTGAGCTGCAAAGCCGCGCCCCCTCCTCGAAAGGAGAGACCGGCCGCTGGCACCGCCGCCGCAGACGGCCCGGGACGGTCTGAATTCGAACAAACCGCCAATTCCAGGGCAGCTGGGGCGGCCGGTGAGGCCGGTGGGGGCAGCAGGGGTGGGCGGGAGCACGCCGCTGTTGGGTCGCTCGGCTCCGGGAGCGGCGGCGGCGGCTGCTCTGCTGCAGCTCCGTCGTCTAGCAACACAGCCGCGGCCGCGGACGGGGCCGCCCGCAGCGTCCTCGGCGCTGGCTGGGGGGCGGCCGTGGGAGGGACCCGACGGGGAAGCACCCGCGGCGCGGGTCGGGGCGGCCCCTCCGGCTCGGGAGGCGGGGGTCGCTGCCGTGCTCTCGGTGCAGGCTGGGGCGGCACCCGCGGGGCGGGCTGTGGGGCCGTCCTCTCTTCATCCCCAGGAGAGAAGGAAGGGGGGGGAAGAGACGAGCCTTCCTGCGCATGCTCAGACAACGCAGAGAAAAGAACTTTCTGGTGTTCGTCCGGAATTTGGCCCTCCTCCTTGGGTTCAAGGGGGCTCAGGAGTAGCAGTTCGTCCTCCTCCAAAGGGTCTCCTCCCGCGGAAGTCGGAGGAAACGGAGCTAGACCGTAGCAATTAGCAACCCAGGGAAAAACAGCTGCTCTCCGTTCCAAAACCGGAAAAAGAATTTTAAATGTTAGATAAATCCGAGGATATTCCAAACCTCGGTCCAAAAAAAATTGAAAAATGGAGCCCATGCACTCCCACACAAAAATATCAAGGGCATATAACACATTTGTAAAAAACCCAAAAAGCTTTGCCCATCGAAAAAAATCATAAAAATGCCTTTCTAATAGAAGAACTCTAAAAATTCCATCCTCTTCACCCCATTTTTGCCAGAGGGCAATAAATTTCTCCTCTGAAGGAGAGAATGAAACCTCAGCCTCTGAGGGAGGAAATCTCCAGAGCAATAGCCACGAATTTAGAATGGCCTGATCCTCAGGAGGGGAAAAACCAACAGTACCTTGACACAGTGTCCAGCAACTCCTGGCCAGCTGAAGGATGCTGCTAGGATTTTCATACATCTTCCTCAGGGCTTGTCAGGTTCTCTTTGTGGTCAGCCTTGGCTGTGAACTCAGTCCAAAATCAGGATCTTCCGTTCTTCAGCTCCTGGCTAAAATCCACTTCTGTGATCAGTGTCCTCTTCAGTCGAGGTCACCAGTTGTTGCCGTTATGGCAGGGGTTTGTAGATGGATGGATGAGACAGGCTCTTGATTCCATGATCAGAAGGCTATATTTATTATATTATGATATATATACAGCATTATGACTATGCTACATAAAGATAGAAAGGCAGAGCTTCTTCTAAAGCTACTAAGCTAGTAGAGAGACAGAAAGGAATGAAATAACAATGTCTGTGTCCCAGCACAGAGCGATAGCAGTCCTGCTGTGAATGGTCAGCAGATCCAAACATCTGCTGACCATCCAACCACAGGTGAATCTGTTGCATTCCACAGTAGCAGATAATAATTGTTTACATTTGCTGGTAAGCCTGTGAGCTCCAGCAAGGAGAAATCCTAAGAAAGGATTTCTTAAGAAGAATGGCTGTGACATAAGGTCAATCATATTTTTTCCCCCCAACCATGCAGGTTGGGAGATAAAGGGGAAAAGATGGTGGCCAAAAGAGCCCTCATGGTAAGGCTGAGGATGGAGAGAAGTTCCAGTGGCAGATAAAACCTCACCAGGGTGTGTGGGGTCAGCACTTCCTCAGGTTACCAGGACAAGATGCATCCCAAAGGGCAAAGAACACAAGGGACAGAGAAAAACAAGGCAGGACATGCCATAAAACGTGTCCACTGCTCACATAAATCCTGGGAGGGAGGTATAAAACATCTCCTGTCTGAAGGAGTGCCCTGCTCCCACATGAGGACAAGAGGAATTTTCCCAATTTCCACACCTCATTGCCCTGGAGGAGGGAGGGGAGAGATGCTGCAGCAGCCCAGCTCACAATTCCATTAAGGACTCTCTGCCAGCTGTCAGGATGAACCCACGGCCTCACCCTCAAGAATTTCTGAAGCAAAAAAAAAAAAAAAGATTCATTTTAATCTTCTGTATATGAGTTAACAAGCAGAGAAAATCAGATCCCTCACATCTGCTTCTGAGGCCTCTTGGATACTTCAGCGATTCCCTGCATGAGCTTGAGCAGGAATTTCTCCTGCCACTGAGCATTAACAGCACAGCAGACAACATATTGAGGGCAATAAAAACAATGCAACCCTCATTTATCAGCTTGAGGAGAAGCTGTCGAGGCAACCAGCTGAGAGGGACCCACCAGCAAAGTCAGAAACACAAGATGAAAACGTTTGGGGTTTTGCCCTTTGGTTGGAAATGATGCTCAACTCCAGCATGAAGTGCAGAGAATTGAGGGAGAGCTTTGCCTCCCCTCTGCCCCAGCACTGTTTATGTGCAGTGTTTGACAGGACTTCATGGGCTGATTTTGCTGCCAAGTGAGGTTTGAACTTCTCTCCTTGGTTTGTGCCCTTCCCTGCACAATCCACAGCCTAATGCATCACATTTCCCAAGACATATTTATATATATTTTTAATGTATTATGTCTCTCAATAAATATATTTTTAATTAACGAGCTATTTCAAATAGAAGATGAAAAGCAAAATCTCCTTTTCTTTTTGGAAGGGTGATCCAATAACACTGACAGTAGCAGATGGCTTCCTCCTCAGAAAGCCAGACAAAGCAAATGCATCCATAAATGTCCAGAATGTCAGAAGCAGGCATCAAATAGAAAAGGTCCAAGTAAATACACACAGCCCTTGCTTCTCAGGAACATTTGCTAGTCCTGTCAAAGAACAGATTTATTATTTTTTAATAATACTTCCCTTCTCCAGTACACTGAAATTTCTGAGCAGAGCTCAAAGCATGGAGGTGCTTTGGTCTCACTGGGGAAATAATTCTGCACAGCTGGTTTGGTCTGTGAAAACCTTCACCCAACAGCAGCAGCTGTGCTCCAAAAGCAGAGGATTTCTCTGAAAAAGCCCAGCACTAACCATCTCATGTTAAAAACCCTAAAAAACCCCAAAACATTTAATTTTGGTGTGGAGAAAAGCCAAGATCATGCTCAAGCAGTGAATCAAATTTAGGGTTATGGACTGGGAACACAGAACACCAGCAGGTTCTTCATTTATCTCCATGGATCAGAGGTTAATCCTAATTTATTTCCATGGATCAAGTTATTCCTAATTTATCTCCATGGATCAGGTTATTCCTAATTTATCTCCATGGATCAGGTTATTCCTAAATAGTTCAGGTGCTCCTGGAGAACCAAAACCATTCCAGACCAAGGCAGGCACCTGTGTCACTGCCATCTAAACCACCTCTGCCTCCTCACTTAATTAGTTGTGAATACAGATAATTTCTTGATGAGTTTTTCTGCAATATCCACTCAATTTAATCTGAAACCCACGTTGTGAGAAGAAATCTGGTTTTGTCTAAGGGCATTTTTTAGGGAAGAGCAGAACAGACCCCACAGGTGTGAAAGGCTTGTGCTCCATGACCTGCCAGCCCAGCAGCCTCCTCTTCTCTTCCCCTGCTCTAAAATACCCATTTCTTGCCCTAAAATACCCATTTCTTGGCCCAAAATACCCATTTTGTGTTCCAAAATACATATTTCTCTGCTGTCTCCACTTCTCCCTTCTCCCAAAACTTATTAAAAGCATATTTATGTGTTTTGTATAAAACTTTTTAGGTAAAAATTCGTAACATTACCCTGGATTTTGAGCAGGTTTCTACAGAAAGCAAGGCAGATGCAATTCCATTTATTGAGGTTCCTCAGTCTCCAAAGTCTGGCAATCCAAATAAATTCTGGGTCCTCAAAAAATGATGAGATCTCCAGGACATGAAGGTGCATGAAAGACTTGAGCACTCAATGCCTTCACCCAGGGAAATTCAGAGTCTGGCCCTGTATTTATTAAAAGATCAGGCACCATAACTGAAATAAAATTATTTTTCCCCAATTTTGAGGGCTCAGCTCAATCTGAACACAAACATCTCAGCCTAAGAGCTGGTTTAGGATATTTTTGAGACACTGAGGAGAAATGGAAGCATTTTTAAGCAAAATAGGTCAATTAAGTGACTTGGAAATTTAAGTTCCATTTTAAATGAAGAAATGAAACCTCCAGGTATGCACCCAAATTTTCAGGATTTGTTCACTTTCTCCAAGTGCCTCTGCAGCTCTCCTGGAGCCCCTTTAGGCCCTGCAAGGGGCTCTGAGCTCTCCCTGGAGTTTTCTCTTCTCCAGGCTGAAAACTCTTGGGGGAAAAAGGGAGGGAATGAGAGAAACAGGGAAAAGCTTAGCAATAAATAAAATAAAAAAGACCACAATGGAAAAAAGAGTGTGGAAGCCAGAGCCCTTTTCTCCAATTAAATATTTCAAATTAAAACCCTGCTCTGCTCTCCATGGGAACATCAGCAACTGGACACTGAGTGTGCCATATGTGGCTATTATCAAATTAAAAACAAAATCCCTTTTTCTGCAAAAACAAAAAAGTCAAGTGAAAACACTTCCATCCTCTGGTTCTCTGCATAAGCACGATCCAAAAACATTAAGTGGGTTAAAGACATTAAATAACTGTAATAATCTGCTCTCAGAGAGTGCAGAGTAATGGAAATCTTGCAGCAAGGCTGGGAATTAACCTGCTTAATTTCCCTGCTATTACATCCACCACATCCATCCCCTCATTCTGCTTCACAACTGCATCATTAACTTCCCATCCAGACATCCCAACCTCTCACTCCAACTTGCCACTTCTTCATCCAAATGTATTATAATTTGCTTATCCACTGCCATTTTCATCAAGTTCCTATTAAAACACAGAGAAAGAGGTTTAAATCTTCTTCCTCCACATTTAATTCAATTGTCTGGCATGACTTTGTTGTAATGACTCAGTGCACAAGATGTGGTTTGGATTAATTCAAAAGTTTCAACATCCAGTAAAGGGAAAAAAGACTGAAAAAATAAAGATGAAATGAAGCATTTTTTGGTCCTGGCAATAATATTTATGGTTGTAGGCCCTAAAAGCTGAGAAAGAACTGGCTAATGCATCATCCAACACACCAACCCAACAGGGCTTTGCTCAGAATATTTCCAAGAAAACCTCCCAGACCAGTAAAAATCCAGGAAATCAGCTGGGATTGATGTGGATTTCCTTTATTCCAGTGGGAAAGGAGGGAAATTCATTCCTACTTTCCTTCTGTGATTTAATTCTTTGTGATTTTATGGGTTCCCTGCTCATGTCAGGGGTTGGAACTTACTGATCTTTAAAGTCCCTTCCAACCCAAACCTTTCCATGGTTCTCTCTCTGATTTTCTCTATCTACTAAATACAGAGCTAACAAACAACATTAAAAAAAAAACCCAACACAATCATTGTGGTTCCCACCTAAAACAGATTTTGTACAGCCCTGAGAGATCAGATTCAATTACTAAACCAGGCCAGAAAGGCAGCTTGGGACTGATTTTTACTAATGAAAAGATGGTAAACCAAGTGTCCCCTGGATAAATGACACTAATTACATTTTAAGATGTTTTTTAAAGTGACAGGGATTGTGCTATTACAGCATGGAATTAAAAAACACAAAAGAAATGAAAGAAATTTTCAACTAAAATCTATTTTCTTTGGTCTTTTACGAGTGTGTTCACAGTGCACTATTAAACTAGGAGAACATAATATCCCAATTAACTTGGTTTTAATTACTCCTGGCTGATGAGAATGTGAACAGTGTCAATAAATGAGGAGGGGGCCAGGGCCAGGCTCTGAATTTCCCTGGGTGAAGGTGTTGAGTGCTCAAGTCTTTCATGCAATTTCATGTCCTGGAGATCTCATCATTTTTTGAGGATCCAGAATTTATTTGGATTGACAGACTTTGGAGACTGGGGAGCCTCAATAAATGGAATTGCATCTGCCTTGCTTTCTGTAGAAATCTGCTCAAAATCCAGGGTAATGTTATGAATTTTTGCCTTAAAAGTTTTATACTTTGGATGGAGGATGAAGCTTTACCTACCACACTCCAAATGCTTCCAAATTCCCTTGAGGTGTGTCTCAAGGCTGGGAATTCTTTCCCTGGCACAGATCCCCTATGCAGAGCAAACCCTGAGGGATTTGCTGGCAGTTTGTTAAATCCATCCCAATGAGATCCACGCTGTGAATTCCCTAAAACCTTTGTCCTCTGGGGGGTTCTGCCCTGTCCTTTAGGTCTCTGTGGAAATCATTCCAAATCGATTCTAACTCCATTTCCCATGGGCTGTTTCATCCACAAAATACAAGAGGAAACTCTAAATGTCAATTCCCATTTTTATAAATTCAGATTGTGTTGTTTTTGGTGGATACCTTGGATGGTGATTCTTTGAGTGAGCAAAAACCACTCCTTCATGACAGATACTTTAACTACTACAAATCATTTTTTACTATTTTACCAAGTTTTCTATGCAAGAGCTCTGGTTTTCCAAAGGAGTAAAATCAGAGGCAGAGAATGACACAATTCTGAATCCTGGAATTCCTTAATCTCCCTTTTTGTACCAACTTTTAACTGGGAATGGGTGTCACAGACATATTTTATGAAAAATCCTTTTGCCAGGATCTTTTCTCCTGAGAAGCTGGGAAGCTTCAGCTTCTCCATGTTTTGCTGCTTTGAAATGTCATTTGGAGAATTCTTTACCCAGCATGTCAAATTGTTTTTAATTAATGACCAATGACAGCAACCTGTGTCAAGGCTGTGAGCAGTCACAAGATTTTATTTTCATTCCTTTCTATTCCTTGCTAGTCTTCTGATGAAATCCTTTCTTCTATTTTTTTATTGTTTTAATATATCATTTTCTTTTAATATAATATATATAATAAAATAATAAATCAGCCTTCTGAAACATGGAGTCAACATTCTCATCTCTTCCCTCATCCTGGGACCCCTGTGAACACCACCACAAATGGGAATGGAGCATTTGCTCCTCAAGTTCCCACACAAGAAATACCATATTTTTTCCTGCCCCAAGCAGAGTTTATCTCTGTATTATCTCTGTATTTCAGATCTGTATCACCACTCAACAGAAGGAAAAATAAAGTTATTCTCCCCTTTCTGCTTTGTAGCTGCAGCACCTGAAATAGGAAAAGCATCTTTTGTCATTCAAAGGTAAAGGCCAAGCTCCAGCAGGTGACTTTTTGTTAAATTCCTAAATTGGATCCTCCAGTTACAAAAGTCGTAAAAATAAAGCCTTTAGAGACACAAACACTTCATAGCTGCAGGAAATCAGGTGGATCTGAGGTGTGCAGGTGGCACAGGAGCATTTTAAATCAGTCCAGTGGCTCAGGGTACCCCCACCCCAAAATCCCAATGAAAATCCCCAAAGAAAACACAAAGCCCCGTGGTCTGAAAATTCAGACACACAAATGTGTGAACAGGACAAAAATTCTGGATAAAAATCACAGGTTCTCATAAAGAATTATGGAATAATCAAGAAAATCAATTGTATAAACTTATATACATGAAATGAGTTCTTGCAACAAGAAGGATAATGAGCTGTAAATATTTGAATAAACCCCACCCCTGGCTTTTCTCTGTAATACTCTATTCTCTATTCCAGAGAGGCAGGATATAATGACAGAGACAATGGGAGAGCAGAGAGAAGTTTGGCTGGGATTGATGGAATAATGCCAAGCTGATCCACTGAAACTCCAAGTGAGACCTGAGGTGTTTGTGAGGAGCTCACCTGGGCTCCTACTCACACCTCTGAACAAACATTTGGCTTCTTATCAAGCAAGGAACTTCCTTTTGTTGAGGCCTTTTTCCCCCAGATCCATAAAACACCAAAAGCACCATCAAATTCCTCAATTAGGGTTAAGAGACATGAATTAAATGTCAGATATTTACATGGAAATGCATCTTGCAAAGCATCATCTCCTCTTTACACACACACACGCCCCAGCCATTACCACTAATAGAGTTTCAGCACTTCCAGGGAACTAATTAGGAAGTAAAGATGTCAAGAAATTTGTATTTAACCTCATTTTAACATGAAAGTTGTAGTTAGGCATATCTTAAGCTTGGTTTAAGTCAGAGAGGGGAATAATATAAGAAGTTGGTGGTGGTGAATTATTTTTGTTCTCTGCACCAAAATGCTTCATTTACAAATTAACTCACATGGAGAAATAATAAAGAAGGAAACAATGATCAGAACAGCACAGCCTGTTATTCCAGAGATGGAATCCCAGGATGAGTGAGGTTGGAAAGGACCCCAGTGGGTCACTGGTCCCACTCCCTGCTCCAGCAGGGCCATCCCAGGGTACAGGGCAGTGTCTGGGAATGTCCCCATGGAGGAGATTTCAGCCCCACTCTGGGCTCTGCCCAGGGCAGCAGCTCAGCCCCACATCCAGGGGGAATTCCTGGGCTCAGTCCCTGCCCCTTCCCTGGTGCCACCCTGGCCCTGGAGCAGAGCCTGCTCCATCCTTTGGGGGCTCCTGTGCCCATGGATCCCCATGGATGGGGGCTCTGTGCCCATGGATCCCCATGGATGGGGGCTCTGTGCCCATGGATCCCCATGGATGGGCTCTGTGCCCATGGATGGGCTCTGTGCCCATGGATCCCCATGGATGGGCTCTGTGCCCATGGATCCCCATGGATGGGGGCTCTGTGCCCATGGATCCCCATGGATGGGTTCCTGTGCCCATGGATCCCCATGGATGGGCTCTGTGCCTATGGATCCCCATGGATGGGGGCTCTGTGCCCATGGATCCCCATGGATGGGGGTTCCTGTGCCCATGGATCCCCATGGATGGGGGCTCTGTGCCCATGGATGGGGGCTCTGTGCCCATGGATCCCCATGGATGGGCTCTGTGCCCATGGATCCCCATGGATGGGCTCTGTGCCCATGGATCCCCATGGATGGGCCCTGTGCCCATGGATCCCCATGGATGGGGGCTCTGTGCCCATGGATGGGGGCTCTGTGCCCATGGATCCCCATGGATGGGGGCTCTGTGCCCATGGATCCCCATGGATGGGCTCTGTGCCCATGGATGGGCTCTGTGCCCATGGATTCCCATGGATGGGCTCTGTGCCCATGGATTCCCATGGATGGGCTCTGTGCCCATGGATGGGCTCTGTGACCATGGATCCCCATGGATGGGGGCTCCTGTGCCCATGGATCCCCATGGATGGGCTCTGTGCCCATGGATGGGGGCTCTGTGCCCATGGATCCCCATGGATGGGCTCTGTGCCCACGGATCCCCCTCAGCTGTGTCCCCCTGCCCTGAGCAGCCCCAGCTCCCTCAGCCTGCCCTGGCTATGGAGATGCTCCAAGGCCCTTCAGCACCTTGGTGGCCTTGGCATTTCTGGAGCAACACTTGGACTTGATGATCTTTGAGGGCTTTTCCAAATTCATAATTCCATTTCACATCACAGCTCCTGAACTCTTTAAGACTTTAGATTTTGTCTGCTTACACTTCTAATAATTTGAAGCCAACTCCAGATAAATCCTCACATTTCCACAGCAGCTAACAAGGTGGCCACACTGATTTCTGTACAGACAACTTTTACCAAGGTATTTTCTGAAAAATCCTCTTTGCCCAGGATTTTCTCCTGGGAAGCTGAGAATCCTCAGAGAGAAATGAAAACAATAATTATCTGATTGCTCCTCCTGTGTTTGCTGCTTTGGAATGTGGCTTGGACATTGTTTACCAGCAGGTGAATGTTTGATTGGTTCCATGTGAATTGTTTTTAATTAATGACCAATCACCATCAGCAGTGTCAGACTGTGAGGAGTCAGTCATAAGTTTTCATTAATATTCTTGTGAAGTTTTCTGATGTATCTTTTCTCTTTCTTTAGTATGGTTTTAGTATAGCATAATATATAGTATATAATATATAATATATAATATATAATATATAATATATAATATAATAGAGTATAGAGTATATAAAATATAAAATAAATGTCATAAAATAATAAATCAGCCTTCTGAGAACATGGAGTCAAATTCTCATCTCTCACCTCCTCCTGGGGACCTCACAAACACCACAGCCACCCACTGGGCACATCCCTCCTCACCCTGGGGTCAAATGGGCATCTCCCCTTGCTGAGGGCACAGCCCAGAGTGCTGGAAACCACTTTTTACTGGAATTACAGCTTTACTCCAGCACATGGACACATCCCCCATTTTGGAAGTGTTTCCATAGTCCTCCCTGTGTGAGGGAAGAGGCCGTTTGAAATCATTCATTAAGCAGACAAAGGAAGTGCCATTTTTTGCCACAAAAATCCCATTCCTTGGTGCCATTGAGGTGCAGTGAGTGCAGGGAGCTCATCCAATAACTCCTGATGACAATTAAGTCAAACACAACCCCATGATCAGTGCAATTAAAATCCCCAAAGAGCAGCACAGATGTACTCCAGGCCCCCAGTCACTTACAGGATTTTTTTTGATATTATGTAAAAATCCAGCTACTGAGCAGCAAGGCTTTGGTATTATATTATTAAGTAATTACAATGAGATATGAAAACACTAATGAGATCTGGGGTGAGGATTTGCTGCACACCCAATGTTTCGAGGGAAAATGAATCAGTCTGGCTTTCTCCAGCATGCTTGGAACAACCTCCTGCAGGCAGCTGCATGAGTTTTATGTGGAGAAAACACAGAAAAATCTGGTTTCAACAACTTCCCCGCCTTTGTGGTGACTGCAAGGCTCAAAAGACTGGCAAGGGAAGCGAGAAAATTCAGGAAATTGATATCCAGAACATGAATTTCAATGCAGGCCTGGTGTGCACATTGATGTGGGGAATGCAAACACCACTTGGAACAGGGAACACCCTCCCTGTCCTCTTGGCTTTAGGAAATCACAGAAATGTGGCACATTGATGACTAAACACAGTGACCAATCTCTGCCTGGTCTATAATCAGATGAATTTATGGGGAGGAGGCTTCACTGGGGCCCTTCTCTCCCAAACTGAGCCAGTTAATGCAATCCTGGTCACCACTGGAGACAAAACACCAAGGACTCTGTGACAGCACCTGACATTTGCTGAAATTCTGACCCTACTGATGAAAAGAGACCCCTTGTCATAAGGAAAAGAGGCCTCAATTTTAGGAGGAGAGAGGGAATATCCACAGGAGAAAAACCATGTCAGGGCAACAATCCTGGGACTTCTCAGAAGTCCCAACACTCCAAAATGCTCTGAGAAATGGAGGCCAAGACATGTCTCTCATATTGCCCAAACTCACATTTTCTGGTGAAACTTAACTTGGAAAGAACAGCCCTAAAACCCTTCCAAGGCATCTTTCCCTCCTGCTGCAGCCAGCCCAGATCCTCCTGGGAGCCAACTGCCAACTCCACCAAATTTATCAGGATCAGAAATAACCTCTGAGGCCTGGAATAACTCAAATGGATCCCAAAGCCCAGCCTTGCCCTTTGGAGATGAACATGGATTCACCCAGCCCATGTCCCAAAGGAGCTGACCATGAGGATCACTCCATGGAGCCTCCACTCCTCACATCATCATTACTATTATTATTATTATATTATTATTATTATTCAGCTGGAGAGGTATTCAGGGCCAGTTGAAGTGGAAGGTTCTGTTTTCCCAGTGCTAGGTGGTCCACTCCAAAATTTTTCAATTAATGCATCCTCTCACATCAGTTAAATTGAAATTATCACCAAAATGAGCCCCTTTAAAGATGGATTCAACACGCACATGATATCTTTCTATGACTTCACCTGATGGACCTATAAATAGAATTTTAATTATGCCATCCCAAACCATCATAGGGAGCCACCCACTCCAGAATGGACAATTCCCTTCAAGCTTCAAAACCAACAAAAATCCAGGAGATAAGAGATTTAAAAACCCATTTTAAATCTCAAGAGGATTCAAAGCTCAGGGAAAAAAAAAAAAAAAATAAATAAAACCTTCCACCACCTCATGATGGTGGGGAGGCCCTGGCACAGGCTGCCCACAGAAGCTGTGGCTGCTCCTGGAAGTGTCCAAGGTCAGTTTGGATGGGGCTTGGAGCAACCTGGGATGGTAGAAGGTGTCCCTGCCCATGGCAGGGGTGGCACTGGATGATTTTAAGGTCCCTTCCAACCCAAACCAGTCTCTGATTCCAAGATTCTCACAGACATTCCTTTTCTCCGCCCCCAGCGTCCATAAAAATTCCCTTTTCCCTGCCCATCTCCTCACACTATCACTGGATGTAAAACCCTATCCAAGGAAACTCTCCTCACCTGGAAAACATCCATATTTCTGTGTTTTGATAAGAAAATACTCTAACACTATTCTGTGATGTATTAAACAAAAACTCCAACAGCAATTGATGCACTTGGCTCACAGAGCCCTTGAGAATTTGTCAGTTTTTGTATCTTCAGACCCCTAAATCACATCCCTTCATTGATTAAAGCTCCATCTTCATCCTGCAGAACAGAATCACCTCCTCAGCAAACATTTATCTCCTCACAAAAGGCAGGGAATAATGGAGCCATGAAAGCTGTTGCCTTTTTTTTGGCAGTAATTTCTCATCTATGATACACACATGGAAACACAGGAGAGCAACACCTCCAATTCCTGTGCGTGCAAAATGGATAACAACCAACATTAAATCAAACGTGGAGCATTTTAATCCTTTAATTAGGTAAAAAAATCACTTTCTCCCCAACAGTTTTTTCCTTATAAGGAAAAAAAAAACTCAAGACATCTACAGATCCTCCAACTGTTATTCCAACTCGAAGCCACAAAAGTCTTTGGAGCATCTGGCGTGTTTTGTGCTCCGTGGCAGCCTGGTTCTGTGTGAATTGAGTGATTTATTACCACCTAACCCCAGCCTCTGATGAGATGATGCTGCCAATTTGTGCCTCCTTTTTGGAGAGAGGGCTCTGCAGCCCGGGCTTTGGGCTGAGCGTGGAGAATCTCAATTAAAGGCTGACCTTTACCAGGCGATGGAAATGTTAATTCATGCTCACCTAAATGGCTTCAGCCCTCTTTAAAAGCAGAATTTGCTGAGCCTGCCCACTCCTCTGCCACTGTAAAGTTCCATTTCAACATTATTAAGATAAAAACCTCTTGGTTACAAGGGGAAAAAAAACCCCAAATGCTAATACAGCTGTCCGGGGTGCATTTGTTATGCTCCTTGAAAAACAATGGTGTCGTGTTTTGAAGGGATTTCAGACACAGATTAGAGGCAGCAGAGTGACAGGGCCAGAGATTAAACACTTCTTTACCCCCTGAACAGCTACAAGAGCAGCAGCAGCTCCCTCCATGCTCACCCCTGAGGTCTCTGTTGGAATTTGCCATCCCCTGTGATGTGGAATTACTATCCTGGAGAAGCCCCAGCTTGAAAGGGATAAAAAATTTGCAGAAGAGGCAAGAAAGTGGCTCAGCCCCCACAGATAATTGCATTGGGCTGTTTTTTAAATTAGGATTATACACTCCAGCAAATGGGAGAAAGAAAAGGAATGTTTCAGCCATGTATTTATCAAGGGCTTGCTAAGCAAGCTGGTGAAAACAAAGAAAATTGACCCGCAAAAATGTGGAGAAACTTCAAGATGAAAAGAAGAATTGGATGAAAAATTCAAATGTCAGCAAGATTTCAACAAAAAACCATAAACATCCATGAGCATCTCAGGACTCTACACTGTCTAAAAGGCCAGAAGAAACAAAACAAAAAAAAATATACAATGTCAATTAATCACTGTAGAAAAAAGATGGAATCACAGAATGTCCTCAGGTGGAAGGGGCTCACAAGGATCAGAGTCCAAATATATATATATTTTATATATACATATATAAATATATATATATATTATAAATCTCCCAACACAGTGTATAAGAGAATTGTATTGCAGTTTTGGCCAGTCTGGTGACTCAAGATCCCCCCAAAAAAATCAGGATTAACAGATCAACATCCACCAGGTTGAATTCTGACCCAGCTGATCTGAACTCTCATATTTTATTCCTCATTTCACAGCCTAACTCTGTGCTGTTTAAATAAATTTAAGTAAAAGCACAAATTCCATAGTTTACTACTTCCAAAAGCATGTTCCTCCTGGAAAAAAACTCCAGTAATTTATATAAAGCAGGGTATTATAGTTCACAGGCATAAACATTCCTCACCTATTCTGTTCTAATCTGCATAATACAAGATAATTCCATGTTGTCTTTGTAAATTCACCACAAAGCCCTCAAATGCTTCAGTAATCCAGATTCAAAGCTGGAAAAGAGCTGTAAATAAATGCCTTGAAAATCAAGGATTGCTTTGTAAACAAGGCAAAGGGACACAGCGAGTCCCAACTGGAACAACACAACCCAACCAGTCCTGCTGCAGCAGCTTCCAGCAGAATCAGTGAGAGCAGAGAATTTCTGGGATTTTCCTACAAGGAGGATGGTGCTTCCTCACATCAGCAGGGGAGAGAAGTGTGGCAGAGGTGGGAGAGTTGTGAGGATGGAGAATCCAGGCTGGTTAGAGAAATCAAAGCTGATTCTGATGCCTTGAGAAGGCTGAGCTAGAGCAGAGGCTGGGCAGAGCTCCAGAATAAAGCAGGGATTTATCCAAAGGATCTCATCCATGGATGCACCTTGGGCAGCACCAGAGCCCAGCCAGGGCTGCACCCAAGATGAACCAAAATGGCCCCAAAATGAACCCAAGATGGACCAAAATGGCCCCAAAATGAACCCAAGATGAACCAAAATGGCCCCAAAATGAACCCAAGATGAACCAAAATGGCCCCAAAATGAACCCAAGATGGACCAAAATGGCCCCAAAATGGTCCCAAGATGAACCAAAATGGCCCCAAAATGAACCCAAGATGAACCCAAATGGCCCCAAAATGCACGAGCGCTCCCGGGCTCTGTCCCTGGGATCAGTTCTGCTCCATTTGCATCTTGCAGTTCATTGTCCCATCCCAGCTTTAGCCCAGGCAGTCCCACCCTGCTTGTTTTTCTCTCTGCAGCCCACGGGGTTTGTGCTCCTGGGCTGAGATTTGGGGCATTTGTCCTTGGTGCCCAGCTGGAGCAGGAATTGTTTTGTCTCCCTGCTCTGTGCACAGAGCTCACCATCCCATAATATGGAGCCCAGACCCACACACTAAAGCAGCACAGAATGGGAAAAATATAAAACCTTAAACCTGAGGCATCATCCAGCATTGATTCTCCATCTCTATCTGAGAAGCTTCTCTCCTCATACACAACCTTGATGCCCATATTTTGGGTTTCCTGTTCCAAAAGGACCATGTAGCACCTGAGGGGTGTTTGAAGTGAGAGCAGTGCAAGGGTTAAAGATTCAGGAAGAGATTCCTGAGGTCAAGACCCAGGTGGGGAGGCCCAGAGCACGTGTGGCCTAAAGAGGCTCCTAAAGAGGGACTGGGGACAAGGCCTGCAGGGACAGCACCCAGGGAATGGCTCCCAGTGCCAGAGGGCAGCCATGGATGGGATCTTGGCAATGAGGAATTCCTGGCTGGGCTGCAATTGCCAGAGCAGCTGGGGCTGCCCCTGATCCCTGCAATGGCCAAGGACAGCGTTTGGAGACCCCTGGGACAGTGGGAGGTGGCCCTGCCATGGCACAGGGGTTGGAATTGAACTGGGTGATCTTTAAGGTCCTTTCCAACCCAAACCCTTCCATGACAGTGATGCTCCTGGTGCTTACTGGGACCAAATATCACCCTGACACCAAAATTCCTCCTCCTGCCTTACCTTGCTCAAAGTCCCCAACACAAAGGAGAGCTTTCACAGCCCCAGTCTGACTTTCAACACCTCCCAGATCCCTGAGAAGTGACAAGAACTACGTGGGGAAATTCAACCCCCCCCAAATGTTCTCCAGGATTAACAGAGATGCCCTGATCCTTTTTCACAGACTCGACTGCTGGCTGAGGTCAGCCTTTAATAAGCAGCAATCCACACATTTAGACACCTGGAAGGGATCAAAAACGTTGTTGAAAAGGACAGAAAGAAACCCACATGGATGGGAAAGGGAGGGCTGACCCCACCCAGCAATGGGAACCTGTTGCTGCAGATGAAATGCCAAACGTGCTCTCCCCAACACCGGGAGCTCTTTGCACTGACAAAGCAAAGGGACCCTCCTGCCTCCTTTTTTTAGGCATCTCCCTCTGAACTGTTGTGGCTTTAATAACAATCTCTGAGGAAAAATCAAGAAACAAACGATTTTCTTACACATAATCCCCCTTCTGCTGTCAAGGGCCTGACCCCAGTTTGATAATCTCATTTCCCCGAGAATCAAAACGCTGGAAATTTAAGCTTCCCAGAGTGTTAATTGCAACCCTGCTCCATTGCTAATCAAAAAATTGGATGGTTTGCATGAAAATGCTGCTCTAATTAATTCTCAGTCATAAAGCAGGCTGGTTTTAATAACCCCTCCTTGATTGGGCAGCCTTTGAAGAGGCCGTGGCTCTAATCCGCTACACCGCGACCAACACACGCCGAGGAAATCAGGAGTGCGTTTCCAGGGGCAGGGGGAGCTGAGGGCTTCAGAGCTGACAAAACCCTGAAAATCCCTGCTCTCCCCAAGCCCAAAGCCAGCTGTGATCCTGCTCATCGTGAGACAAAAGCAGTGGCGTGACAGGAAATTCAGGATATCACATCATCACATGATTTTCCCGCTGGTTTATTCCCCGTCCCTTCCTTCAGGAATATTTTCTAACCAGCACAGGCCACTTGTCACCACATCTCCTTTAACCAGCCGTGAATGCTGCTCCCTCTCCCCCTCCCCAACACCTCTGAGTGACAACACATTATCATGCCCATCTCGCAGAGGTGCTGAACCGAATTTTCATTATCCCAAATGTCAGCTTTGGTTTCTGTCACTGCTGAGCACAGCTGGCTCCCTGCAGCAGCCCCTGGGTGAATCCAAATGGAACAAGGCACCTACAAATAACTGCATTTTCCCTGGACCTGGCCTTACATGGTGCCCTTGTCACAGCAGATCCTCCCTGCCTCTGCTGCTAATCTTAATTAGCAGAGTTTCACATTGGGGTTTTTTTTAATTGGTTAAAACCTTATGGTAAGGAATTTTTCAGGTTGGGGTGGAGAGTGGATGAGTAGCAGAATGAGGAGTAAAACAAATCCACTTCCCAAATTTAGATTTGTGTCTGAAGGGTATTCAAGGCTTTCCATTTATCACCCAGCCAGCAAGAAAAATAAATCAGTGGATTTTTTAATTCTAAAAATTATCCACTATAATTTATTGTGTTATTACACCAGAGCTTTGTTTTACTGCCACATTTGCCATTCTTTCCCAGAGGTGAGCAACCTGGAAGCTTCTTAAAATCCCAGATTGGTTTGGGTTGGAATTAAAATCATCCAGTGCCACCCCTGCCATGGCAGTGCCACCTCCCACTGTCCCAGGGGTCTCCAAACTCTGTCCTTGGCCATTGCAGGGATCAGGGGCAGCCCCAGCTGCTCTGGCAATTGCAGCCCAGCCAGGAATTCCTCATTGCCAAGATCCCATCCATGGCTGCCCTCTGGCACTGGGAGCCATTCCCTGGCTGCTGTCCCTGCAGGCCTTGTCCCCAGTCCCTCTGCAGCTCTCCTGGAGCCCCTGCAGGCCTGGAATGTGCTGGAAGCTCTCCCTGGAGCCTTCCCTGCTCCAGGGGAACATTCCCAGCTCTCCCAGCCTGACATTGGATCCATCTCCTCTCCAAGACATTCATGGACCCAGGGCCTTCACTTGGAATCTCAGCAAACCATGAAGGGTCTCCCTTCCCTTCTCCTCTCTTTTCTCTCCCCATTTCCCATAAAAATCCCTGGGGATGGATTCTGAGTGTCCCAAATCCCAGAATCCCAGAGCAGTTTGGGTGGGAAGGGACCTCCAAGCTGATTCCAGGGACACCTCCCCTATCCCAGGCTGCTCCAACCCTTCCTTGGCCATTGCAGGGATCAGGGGCAGCCCCAGCTGCTCTGGCAATTTCAGGCCCTGGAATGTGCTGGAAGCTCTCCCTGGAGCCTTCTCCTCACCAGGGAAACACCCCCAGCTCTCCCAGCCTGTACCAGTTCTGAAGGAAATATTTCACTTCTGTATTTGCCCCCACCTTTATTTTTTAATGACAGTGGTCAGGGAACTTGTGTGGCCAACTTCAAGGGGAAAACACACGGCCAAAGTCTTTCTCCTGCAATTTCAGTGGAAGGAAACAGAAGAATTCCAGCTCTAAACCACTTGCAGCAGGTCCCTTTCTCCCACTGAGGGATAATGTGAGCCTCATGCTCTGCACTATTTCAGTCCAAATCAAAGGGGTTAATGACAAAGCATCACTCTGATCTTCACACATTTTTAAGGCTATTTAAATTAAATTCTTGTGTGGAAAAGTTAGCGTGAGTTAAACTTTTATAAATTCCTTTCTTTTCATGCATATGTTTCTTTGAAGATCTTTTCAGGAGAAAAGATTCCCTAACAAGTCACCCTCCCCCTGCTGCCACTGAAAAATCATCCCTGTGGATAAGGCTGTTGGGAACAGAAACTGTGCAGTGTTCACAGAAGACAGAGTGTCACATGCCTGCTTTCCACTAACCTGATTGAACAATTAAATTGTATTTCTCTTTAAAGGGGATAAAAAAAATAAAATAAAAAAATATATATATAAAAAAATCCAAATGCAGATCTTGCTGTGGTCTGGGATTCAGGAAGATTAATGAGCAACCTAAAAGGGAACAGCAGCTCATAATAGAGACAGAGGTTACTGCATTTTTAACGTCAAGTTCAAAGGGAAACTTTACTTGATGGTTCAACTGCAAAGAACCTCAGCAAAGTCATCTCATTTATTGTCCCCAGTGCCTCCCCACACTGACTTTTTGTCACCTATTGCATCATGTCCAGGCTCTTCCAATTGAGCTGCAAAGGGCAGCAGGACCTTGGCCCTCTCCACATTAATTCCTCTTTTGTCCTTTACTTCTTTGTCAGCTCCTGGGCCTTGTTCTTGCCCAGCCAGGCTCCCTGAGCAGCTCTGCTGCATCCTCCTCTCCTGGAAATATTCCCAAAATGCTCATCCCAAATGCTGCCCCAACACGTGTCTTGTATCCCTAAGGAATCACTCTTCCATCAAATCTGGCTCTGAACGAGCTCCAAACCCAGGACAGGAGCTCCTTAAAACCCTCAGTGTAATAGAAATGACAACAAATATAGAAATAATAGAATAGTGTAATAGAAATAAACCACAAAAATCCCAAATCTCAGCCACAAAGCACCTGGAGGAGGACACGGACATGGAGAAGGTCAGTTCTGTTCTCTGCTTGTTTTCAAAGCCACATGGACCACTGGGAATGACAGAAGGCAGCAGGACTCATCCCAAAGGGATGGGAAATTCTGGACTAAGTCCTGCAGGCTCCTTGATGGCCCCAAAAATTCTCAATGGCTGCAAAATTCTTGGCTTTGAGCCCTCACTTGTCCCACACACGTTCTTTGTGCATCGGTGGAACCTACAAACTCTGATTTTATGTTCATGTTATTTATAGTTGTGTCTATTGTATATCCAATGTTTGTTTAACAGAGCTGAGTTTTAGTTTGTAACAGAGAGCTCATAACTATGGAAAAGAAACTGAAATTCTCCTGGAATCAAACCTGGTAATGGGATGGAACATCAACCTCATCCCCCTGGCCTGGGGGACATCTCCCAGCCAGCCCTGGCCATGTGACACTTTGGGAGGTGAGAAGCTGAATCCCAAAAGGCAGAGAGAGCTGTGAGCTCCACAGCTCCCAGGTGTGTGAAAGGTGAGATCCTAGTTGAGCTGGCAGGCACCTCCACAGGCTGTGGGGTCAGGGGGTGGGCAGCTGTCACCAGGATATTTTGTGAAAAATCCTTTCCTTAGGATCTTTTTCTCCTGAGTAGCTGAGAGGCCTCAGAAAAGAAATGTAAACAATGATTATCTGCTGCTGTGGAATGCAACAGGTGCATCTGTGATTGGGCTCATGTGGCTGTTTTTAATTAATGGCCAATCACAGTCCAGCTGTCTGGACTGTCTAGTCAGTCACAAGATTTTATTATCATTCCATTCTTTTCTATTCCTTCCTTTGCCAGCCTTCTGATGAAATAATTTCTTCTATTCTTTGGTGTACTTTTAATATATAATTTTCTTTTACTATAATATACATCATAAAATAATAAATCAGCCTTCTGAAACATGGAGTCAGATTCTCATCTCTTCCCTCATCCTGGAATCCCCTGCAAACACCACCACAGTCACCCTCAGGTTCTTCCTTCTCAGTCCACCCAAAAGGATCTCAGGATTCACCACAGAGCCATTACACCCCTGCTCATCAGTGCTGAGATCACCTCTGTCACTGTCATGGTTTCTGAAAAATCCCTTTGCCAGGATTTCTTCTCCTGGGAAGCTGGGAAGATTCAGCTTTTCCATGTTTTGCTCCTCTGGAATGTGATTTGGAGAACTGTTTACCCAGCATGTGAATTGTTTTCAATTAATGATCAATCCTAGTCCAGCTGTGTCAGGACTCTGGTCAGTCAAGAATTTTTATTATCATTCTCTTTCTTTATTAGAGTTTTAATATATCATTTACTTTTAATATAATACCATAATATAATAAATCAGCCTTCTGAGAACTTGGAGTCAATTCTCATCTCTCACCTCATCCAGGGACCCCAAAAACCCCCAAATAATAATAACCACACACCTCTGCAGTCACTCAAGTGACTCAAGCTGTCCCAAGAACAATCTCTGCCTCTCAAGGCTTTTTTCTACACCCTTGTGGGTTAAAGTTGTCACTGAGGACAGGTCATGAAAGAAGGAAGGGAACACAAAGGCATCCAAAAATTCTCTTGCAAATTATCAAACATTCTCAATTAAAAGACAGCTGAAAATTATCATGGACAAGAGTTCCAGGAGAAATTCTGCCCTTGGTCATTGAGATAATATTTGAAGAACAGAAATTATTTTCTTGTTACAATTACCCCAGGAAGAAACTGGAATAGATGATACAAAAGAATTTGTCTTAGGATATTCCCTGGATTCTGCTGCCAAACCCAACCACGGGATCATCCAGGAGAAAACAAAGGAAATGATGCCATGCAAGAGCAGGGAACACTTCCCTGGGCACACACAGCACCTGCCATGGGCAATATAAACAGCAAATCAGCCCAAGTGCCCAGGCTCACCATCTGCAAATGCTCTGCAGCTCCTCAGGTGCACAAAACACAAAGAATTGGTCACTTTAGTCCATCCAGCTCAAGATCTGAGCTGCCTGAGCTCAGCTCCCAAAGCAATGCAGGGTAAATATCACAGTAAGGATACAGATAAATGTCCAAGGTGGCACCAGGTCATGAAAGAAGGAAGGGAACACAAAGGCATCCAAAAATTCTCTACCAAATTACAGAACATTCTCAATTAACAGCCAGCTGAAAAGTACCATGGACAAGAGTTCCAGGAGAAATTCTGCCCTTGGTCATCACGGTAATAGTTGGAGAACAGAAATTATTTTCCTCTTATGATTAGCCCAGGAAGAAATTGGAATAGATGACACAAAAGAATTTGTCTTAGGATATTCCCTGGATTCTGCTGCCAAATTCAACCACTGGATCATCCAGGAGAAAACAAGGGAAATGCTGCCATGCAAGAGCAGGGAACACTTCCCTGGGCACACACAGCACCTGCCAGGGGCAACATAAACAGCAAATCAGCCCAAGTGCCCAGGCTCACCATCTGCAAATGCTCTGCAGCTCCTCAAGTGCACAAAACACAAAGAATTGGTCACTTTAGTCCATCCAGCTCCAGATCTGAGCTGCCTGAGCTCAGCTCCCAATAAGTATCACAGTAAGGATACAGATAAATGTCCAAGGTAGCTCCAGGTCATGAAAGGAGGAAGGGAACACAAAGGCATCCAAAAATTCTCTAGCAAATTATCAAACATTCTCAATGAAAAGCCAGCAGAAAATTATCATGGACAAGAGTTCCAGGAGAAATTCTGCCCTTGGTCATCACTGTAATAGTTGGAGAACATACATTATTTTCCTCTTATGATTAGCCCAGGAAGAAACTGGAATAGAGGACACAAAATAATTTGTCTTAGGATATTCCCTGGATTCTGCTGCCAAACCCAACCATTGGATCATCCAGGAAAAAACAAGGGAAATGCTGCCATGCCTGGAGCAGGGAACACTTCCATGGGCACACACAGCACCTGCCATGGGCAATATAAACAGCAAATCAGCCCAAGTGCCCAGGCTCACCATCTGCAAATGCTCTGCAGCTCCTCAAGTGCACAAAACACAAAGAATTGGTCACTTTAGTCCATCCAGCTCCAGATCTGAGCTGCCTGAGCTCAGCTCCCAAAGCAATGCAGTGTAAATATCACAGCAAGGAAATAAAATACAGCAAAATATCCCAGGTAGCTCCAACACCCCAACCCAGTGCTCAAGGTGAGGTTTGTTTGTATTTCACCTCTTGTTTTAGGAATATTTTTAAGACCTTGACCTCCAGCTGAAAATGCTGAGAGAATAAAGAGAAACCTTTCAAAACCTGATAATAAACAAGAGCTTAAATCCTGGAGAGCTTCAGGGCAGAGATCAATCTGTTGCAGTGTTACCCATCCCTGTCCCCAACCCCCTCTGGAATGTGAAACTATTTCTCATCCTCCCTTGCCCACCTAGCTGCCTTTTTTCAATCTCCCCTGGGCCATCCCCTCCTCACACCTGGTTGGCCTTCACCTGTCCCCTCCCTGCCCCCTGGTTCTGGGCTTAAAAGGAGACCAGACCACGCGGCCGGTGTCTTTTGTTGTATCCAGTTCCATCAGGGAGTTCTGTCCAGGGTTGGATCCTGGAGCTGCTACAGTGATCTATGATGTATCAATAAACCTTGGACTTAACTCACAACAGAGCCCGCTCTGTTGCAGTGTTACGCAACTCCTCCCTCTTGTCCTCTCTTCCTTTTTCCTCCCACCTAGCTGCCATCAATCAAATCTACCTGAGCCATCCTCTGACATCTGACTGGCTTTCACCTGTGCCTTTCCCACCCCTAATCTGAGGCTTGAAAAATACAGAGACCATGTGGCTCGCTCTCTGTTGCTCCTCTGATTTCCACCAAGGAGGTTCTGTTCAGGGTCATGTCCTGGAACTACCACAGGAATCCGTTATGCATCTATTAAACTTGGACTAAACTTACAACAGAGCTCGCTTCCTTTCTTCACTGACGCTGTAAGCTTCTCCGCCAAAGGTAAACTGAGTCCCTTTCCTGCCTGGACTTCCTAAGCGCTTGTGTGCTGCATTCCATAACTAGCCATAGGTGTCTCTACTTCCTAAGCGCTTGTGTGCTGCATTCCATAACTAGCCAGAGGTGTCTCGACTTCCTAAGTGCTTGTGTGCTGCATTCCATAACTAGCCAGAGGTGTCTCGACTTCCTAAGTGCTTGTGTGCTGCATTCCATAACTAGCCAGAGGTGTCTCTACTTCCTAAGTGCTTGTGTGCTGCATTCCATAACTGGCCATAGGTGTCTCTGTGGAAAAGAAACACAGCAGCCGCCTTTGGCCCAGCAGCGAGAGCCAGGAGAAGTCAGAAGGACACACCCGGAGACATCGGGGACCCCTTTGATACATTATACTGCTCCTTTCTCTTCACTGCTGCTGGAACCTTTTCCAAAAAAGGTGAACTGAGTTCCTTCCTTGCCTGGACCTTTCTAAGTGCCCAGCTGCTGCATTCAGCCAGCCAGAGGTGTCTCTGTGGAGAAGAACCACAGCTGCCGCCTCTGGTTCAGCAGCCAGGGCCAGAAGAAGCCAAGCAGGACACACCCGGAGACATCGGGGTTTATAAATTCTGTATCAATCAATACCTGCCAGGCTGGGCAGGGCATCCCAGCTCTGCAGGAGGGAATTTCCCGTTCCCAAGGATTCCATTCCTACCTTGCAGCTCCCCACTCCTGCTGTACAGCTCCCTCCTCTGCTCCCGCAGGTACGCACTCATGCTGATGGCGTGGGACGAGGACTCAAACCTGCAATCCAAAGGAATTCAGCTCTTAATAATAGATAAAATTAAAATATAAAATGTATTGTTTACTAAATTATTATAAATATAAATATAAAATTAATATTAATATAAATAAAGATTAATATAAATAAATATAAATATAAAATGTATTATATATAAAATTAATATAAACACAAAATTAATAGAAATATAAATAAATTAATATAAATAAAGAATATAAATGTATTATATATAAAATTAATATAAATATAAAATTAATGTAAATATAAAATTGATATAAATAGAAATAAATCTATAAATAAATAGAAAAATATAGAATGTATTCTTTATAAAATTAAGATATAAAAAGGATATTAAAATAGAAAATGTAAAATATAAGCACCCTTCAGCTCTTAATATTAGATAAAATTAAAATGTATTATTTAAAAATTAATATAAATACAAAATTAATAGAAATATAAATAAAATATTAATATAAAATGTATTATATATAAAATTAATATAAATATAAAATTAATGTAAATATAAAATAAAAATAAAAATATTAAATGTATTCTTTATAAAATTAGGATATAAAAAGGATATTATTAAAATATAAATGCAAAATATCAGCACCCTTCAGTTCTTAATAATAGATAAGATTAAAATGTATTATTTAAAAATTAATATAAATACAAAATTAATAGAAATATAAATTATTAATATAAATAAAGAATATAAAATGTATTATATAAAAATTAATATAAATATAAAATCGATATAAATATAAAATTAATATAAATAAAAATAAAAATATAAAATGTATTCTTTATAAAATTAAGATATAAAAAGGATATTATTAAAATAGAAAATGTAAAATATCAGCACCCTTCAGCTCTTAATATTAGATCAAATTAAAATGTATTATTTTAAAAATTATTATAAATATAAAATTAATAGAAATATACATAAAATATTGATATAAATAAATAAAGAATATAAAATGTATTATATATAAAATTAATATAAATATAAAATTAATGTAAATATAAAATTAATATAAATATAAATAAAAATATAAAATGTATTCTTTATAAATTAAGATATAAAAAGGATATTATTAAAATATAAAATGCAAAATATAAGCACCCTTCAGCTCTTAATAATATATAAAATTAAAACATAAAATGTATTATTTATAAAATTAAGAGAAATATACATGAAACATTAATATTCATATTAATATAAATAAATATAAAAATAAATTGTATTATTTATAAAATTAAGATATAAAATGTATATTATTAAAATATCAAATGTAAAATATAAGCACCCTTCAGCTCTTAATAATATAAAAATGTTCTCTCGGAAATTAGGGACCAAGCAATTATTATTTATTGTATGGCTCTAATAATCCACAAGGACCAATCCAAATATTTTCCAACATTCCTGCCCCATCAGGAGGATTTTTAGCATTTATAGTAAAATAGATTTTACTTTAGAACCCAAACTGGGCCCTGGTCTGACACCTCAGTGTTTGGGGACAGCTCAATGTCCCTGTGCCCACCAGTGTCCCATGGCCAAGGGATGCTGCTCCAGGCAGGCACTTCCCAAAAAAACCCAAAAAACCAAAATAATCCTGGGTGTTGAAACCCTGATTGCTGAGAATTTTACACCTTCTGGACTTTCAAGCATTGACCCCCAAGAAAACAATGCATTTGACCTGAGGCTGTAGAAAAATCTTCAAAAAATGAATGATAAAACTAAGATTTTAAGTGTATAGTTTGAATAAAAGTGTGTAATATCACAAGGTGGAAAAATTAAAATATAAGATTTTAGAATATAGTAATATAATAAAGCAAGATAGAAGTTTTAGGGCAGAAGCTCGTCCTTCTTCTTTACCTTCTTCATAAGTTTGGTTGGTTTTGTGTAATTGGATAAAAAAGTCCCCATTTGGGTGGTTTTGTGTAATTAGATAAAGTCTGCATTACAAGCCACAAGTAGTTAGTTATTGGGTTAAAAGTAAAAATAATTTAAGTGACATTTCTTAATTAGACACCTTATCCTTAAAAAACCTTGTGGAAAGAGAGATACGTCTTCATTTTTAGCTTATTAAAATTAAGGGCTACAAAACTCACAGCTTGTGAGACAGTAATACAGATAAATAATAAACATCTGAGTGCAATAAGAAATACAGTCTCACACATTTAATCCCAACCTTAGCAGAAAAAAGAAACAAAAAATCCATTTAATGGGGATGCCTGAATGGACACTGGGAACCAGGGAGGGGACAGAGCACCTTCAAACAGCCCCAGTGGACAAAATGCCCTGAGAAGGCTGAGCTAGAGCAGAGGCTGGGCAGAGCTCCAGAATAAAGCAGGGATTTATCCAAAGCATCTCCTCCATGGATCCACCTTGGGCAGCACCAGAGCCCAGCCAGGGCTGCACCCAAGATGAACCAAAATGGCCCCAAAATGAACCAAAATGGCCCCAAAATGAACCCAAGATGGACCCAAATGGCCCCAAAATGAACCCAAGATGGACCAAAATGGCCCCAAAATGAACCCAAGATGGACCAAAATGGCCCCAAAATGAACCCAAGATGGACCAAAATGGCCCCAAAATGAACCCAAGATGGACCAAAATGGCCCCAAAATGAACCCAAGATGAACCAAAATGGCCCCAAAATGCACCCAAGATGAACCAAAATGGCCCCAAAATGACCCCAAGATGAACCAAAATGGCCCCAAAATGAACCCAAGATGAACCAAAATGGCCCCAAAATGAACCCAAGATGAACCCAAATGGCCCCAAAATGCACGAGCGCTCCCGGGCTCTGTCCCTGGGATCAGTTCTGCTCCATTTGCATCTTGCAGTTCATTGTCCCATCCCAGCTTTAGCCCAGGCAGTCCCACCCTGCTTGTTTTTCTCTCTGCAGCCCACGGGGTTTGTGCTCCTGGGCTGAGATTTGGGGCATTTGTCCTTGGTGCCCAGCTGGAGCAGGAATTGTTTTGTCTCCCTGCTCTGTGCACAGAGCTCACCATCCCATCATATGGAGCCCAGACCCACACACTAAAGCAGCACAGAATATAAAATAGAAAAGCCAAACCTGAGCCATACCAGCCCTGTCCCCAAGTGCCACATCCACAGGGCTCTGAAACCCCTCCAGGAATGGGAATCCCAGCCCTGCCTTGGGCAGCCACTGCCATCACTGGAACCCTGTCCATGAGGATATTGTCCCCAGGGTCCCCCCTGGAGCTCCCTGGGCCAGCCTGGGGCTGTTCCCTCCTGTCCTGTCTCCTCCTGGCCATGGAGCTCCCAGAGTGCCCTCGTGCTCCCTGCGGAGCTCGGCCTGCCCAGCCCCTCTGCCCAGGATCCAGGGGCACCAAAGCCAGGCCTGGCCCCAAAGGTTGGATTGTCCCTGGGCCAGGGGGCTGGGCCAGCCCCACCTGGATATTCCATGGGCTCCAAGGGTCACAGTGGGGTCTGACACAGCAAAACCCCAGCCCTGGACCCACCTGAGGTTCAGCCCACGGGGTTTGTGCTCCTGGGCTGAGATTTGGGGCATTTGTCCTTGGTGCCCAGCTGGAGCAGGAATTGTTTTGTCTCCCTGCTCTGTGCACAGAGCTCACCATCCCATAATGTGAAACCCAGAACCCACACACTAAAGCAGCACAGAATGTGAAAAACAGAAAAGCCAAACCTGAGACATCAGACTTGGAAAGGAAACTTCTGTCACAAGACCTCGAGATGTTGAGGATCTGCTGCGACACTCCTCATTCCCTCCCAGCCCCACAGCTCAGGAAGGTGGAATCAGCCTCAGAGGGACACTGGGAACATGAGCATCACACCAGGGACAGGGGAAATTTCACATCTTTCCTGGGCACTAGTGTTAAGATTATTACTATTAATGAGGCTTTTCTGCTTTAATTTGGAGTCTGAGTGTTGGTGTTATTGCAAGTGAACTAATAACGATTTATCAAAATACAACAAACCCTTCTGATTTTAATTAAAAGAGCTGTAAATGCTTGGATCTGTGTTCCCCACGTGCTCCTTTCTGTCCTCAGTGAGACAACAAGAGCAGCATTATCCCACAGCTGTGTCCAGGCACCAAACCCAGACCTCATCCCTTCTTTTCCACAGCCATCCTCCAGTTTTAGTCCCCCATTTCCCTTCTTTTCCAGAACCATCCCCTAGGTTTACCTCCCCCATTATTTCCCTTCTTTTCCACAGCCACTCTTCAGGTTTTTCTCCCCATTTCCTTTTCTTTTTCACAACCACCATCCAGTTTTTCTTCCCTATTTCTTCCTTCTTTTCCACAACCATCCAGCTTTTCTCCCCATTTCCCTTTCTTCTCCACAACCATCCAGTTTTTCCTCCCCCATTTCCCTTCTTTTCCACAGCCACCTCCCAGGTTTTCTCCCCTATTTCCCCCTTCTTTTCCACAACTATCCTCCAGTTTTCCCCCCCATTTCCCGTTTTTTCACAAGCATCCTCCAGGTTTTCTTCCCCCATTTCCCTTCTTTTCCCCAACCATCCTCCAGATTTTCTCCCCCATTTACCTTTCTTTTCCACAACCATCCAGCTTTTCTCCCCCATTTACCTTTCTTTCCCACAATCATCCAGTTTTTCTCCCCCATTTCCCTGTTTTTTCACAAGCATCCTCCAGGTTTTCTTCCTCCATTTCTCTTCTTTTCCCCAACCATCCTCCAGATTTTCTCCCCTATTTATTTCCCTCCTTTTCCACAGACATCCTCCAGTTTTCCTCTCCCATTTCCCTTTTTTCCCCACAACCATCCTCCAGTTTTCCTCCCGTATTTCCCTTCTTTTCCAGAGCCATCCCCCAGGTTTACCTCCCCCATTATTTCCCTTCTTTTCCACAGCCACTCTTCAGGTTTTTCTCCCCTATTTCCTTTTCTTATCCACAACAACCATCCAGTTTTTCTCCCCTATTCCCCCCTTCTTCTCCACAACCATCCTCCAGTTTTTCTTCCTTGTTTCCTTTCTTTTCCACAACCATCCTCCAGGTTTTTCTCCCCCATTTCCCTTTTTTCCCCACAACCATCCAGGTTTTTTCCCCTATTTCCCTTCTTTTCCACAACCATCCTCCAGGTTTTCTCCCCCCATTTATTTCCCTTCTTTTCCACAACCACCCTCCAGTTTTTTATTTCCTTTCTTTTCCACAACCATTCTCCAGGTTTTCCTCCCCCATTTCTTTTTTCCCCACAACCATCCAGTTCTTCTCCCCATTTCCCTGTTTTTCCACAAGCATCCTCCAGGTTTTCCTCCTCCATTTCCCTTCTTTTCCACAACCACCCTCCAGTTTTTCTCCCTTATTTCCTTTCTTTTCCACAACCATTCTCCAGGTTTTCCTCCCCCATTTCCCTTCTTCCCCCACAACCATCCAGGTTTTTCTCCCCATTTCCATTCTTTTCCACAACCATCCTCCAGTTTTTCTCCCCCATTTCCCTGTTTTTTCACAAGCATCCTCCAAGTTTTCTTCCCCCATTTCCCTTCTTTTCCCCAACCACCCTCCAGTTTTTCTCCCCTATTTATTTCCCTTCTTTTCCACAGCCATCCTCCAGTTTTTCCTCCCCTGTTTATTTCCCTTCTTTTCCCCAACTATCCTCCAGGTTTTCTCTCCCCATTTATTTCCTTTCTTTTCCACAACCATCCTCCAGGTTTTCCTCCCCCATTTCCCTTCTTTTCCCCAACCATCCTACAGATTTTCTCCCCCATTTCCCTTTCTTCTCCACAACCATCCTCCAGTTTTTCTCCCCCATTTCCCTGTTTTCTCACAAGCATCCTCCAGATTTTCTTCCCCCATTTCCCTTTTTCACAACCATCCTCCAGATTTTCTCTCCTATTTCCTTTTTTTTCCCACAACCACCATCCAATTTTTCTCCCCTATTTCCTTCTCTTTTCCACAACCATCCTCCAGATTTCCCTCCCCCATTTTCCTTCTTTTCCACAACCATCCTTCAGTTTTTCTCCCCCATTTCCCTTCCTCTGCCACCTCCTCCAGCTGCCCTTCCCCACATTCCCAATCCCACTCAACTCCTTGTAACTCCCTTCCTTCCCAAAGCTGACCCTCCCACAGTGCTTTCAAAACATTTCTGTTTTCTTTAGAATTACACAGAATTACAGCCAAGTCTGGGACTGATTTATTGGGTGTTCAACTCTTGCCTGTACAATTCACACCTGTCTTATTTCCTGATTTCCAGCTTGGAAAACTGAAAAACTGAGGTGGCAACCTGAGCATGCCCTTGGCAACTTTTGGGAAGAGAAGAAAGCCAAAAAAAAAGTTTATCATGGCATAAATTATCCAAATTCCCCTTCATCTGAAGCTTTCTTTTTCAAGCCAACATTGCAACTAAAAATTTTTTTTTATTAAATCCATTTTAAAGGAAATAAAGATTCTAAGTTTCTTCTAAAGACCAGCTCCTGATTTCCAGAGAGCAGGACACAACTTCCCTCTATTCTCTGAGGACATAACTAGCAGAAATATTTAATATTAATTAAATTAGCTCAGTATTTAATATGAATTAAATGAGCTCACAGCTACCACAGGACATAGTACCAACACCTGCATCCCCCTGTGAGCAAAACACGAGGTGGAGCCCTGCCCTAAGAGACTGCTGAGGAATGAAATGCAGATTCTGTGGTGACAAGAGGAGAGATTTGGACAGAGCTAATGGAAAGGCAGGGAAAGGAGCCTGGCACAGAAAGCACTGAAGATGGGAGGGGAGACAAGAATAACACTCCATCAAACACGTACAAACCTCAGTGGGCTGAGAAATTCCATTTCAAGGGAGATTTCCATAGATATGGTGACAGCTGACAGATAACCAAATGAGAGATCCCAATAAGAGCTGCTGTCACTGCAGGGATGGCATCACTCAGTGACAGCACAGGAGTGGGGAGAGATGCTGCTCCCACCCCACGAGGTGATTCACCTTCCCTTGAACAATTACAGCCACCTCCTCCCTGCTGACAAACTCTAGCCAGCCTCAGCCTGCTCCAGGTGAGCCACAGCAGCCTCATCCCTCCAGCTTTAATCCCAAACTTAGTCCTCAAACCCCCCAAAAAACCCCATTGGGTCCTTGTGCACCCAGGGACAGACATGGGATGAGCAACCCTATTTTGATCCAATATCCATCTGCAGGTCAGAGTAAATTCCAAGTGGAATTCTCAGCCCAAAACAGGCATGGGGGAGTTAAAAAAAAAAGGGTGAGGGGTAATAATCATGGGTTGACAGGGGAAGGAGACAACAATTAACCTTTCATTAACAGGAGGTTGCAGGAGAGCTCATCCTGGGAGAGCAAAGTGGATTTACAACTGGGATCTCAGGCACTATGACAGGAGATCTACTCTTTTTGGGGCATCTACTCTTTTTGGGAGCCTAAACCAGCACTTTTAGGTCCTCTCCAAAATCCTAAAGAGGCCCAAGAGGATGGCCAGCACAGGCAGGTGGTGGAAGAGCAGAAAATTCCAGCACAGCTCCCCCAAATCCAGGTGTGAATCTCCTTTCCCACCGGCGCTGCTCAGCAATTCCTCACTCCTCACTGCTGCACAAATTTGCTCTCCCAAATCCTTCCCTTGGCCACCCAGCCTCTCTCATCCTCCTCTCCCTTACATTCTCCTCCCAACCACTTAATTCTTTGCAGCCTGACCGCTGAATTAAAGGAGTTAGTGACAGGATTAAGTGCTTAGTCTATGCAGTAATTACACAGTTATCTTAATTCCCTTTGTCCAGTGCCCTTTATCGCTCCCTCTAACAGCTCCTGAATTTACCACGGACAAAGAGAGGCAGAATGGATCACTCCATGCTCTGCAGCAGCTCCTCTAATGGGATTCCCAGCCCTGGGAAGAGCTCAGCTCTAAAACCCAGCACTGAATCCACAACAGATCTTCAGCTCCGGGCATTAAATCCCCATCCAGGAACTTCCACACCTCTCACACCGTGAAACTGCCATTACCAGCAGCACTCCAGGGACCAAAGGCAGCTTAGCACAGCTATAAAAACCCCCAGCACTTACTTAAAGAGAGGGTTCTTGGGTCTCTGGGGTTTCTTCTTGGCGAAGAAGGCGGCGAACTCGCGGCCGGAGCTGGCGTAGCTGAGCTGGGCCGAGGGCTCCGAGGCCGTGCGCGTGTTCTTCATGTCCAGGTACTCGGTCAGCAGCATCTGGGGGAGGGACAGAGCTCAGCAAGGCTGCAGGACACAGGGCACCACGCACACAGCACCACCAGGCTGCTTCAGGAGGCTTGAAGTAGTCCCCATGCAGAGTAACACCATGGCACTTCAGAGGGCTGCAGCAACTGCCCTTGGTGTCCTTCAGCCCAGCCTTTTATCCCCTCAGGTTCATGCAGTGCACCTGTGTGCCCTCTGTGCCCTCTGGGGTTGGTCAGTGCACCTGGGCACTCCATGGCTCATCACCTTTAATGCTGCTCACCTGCTTCTCACAGCTGGAGCCAATCAGGGATGAGGCTGGGCTGCAGCCCCAACCCCAATCACCACAAACTCTGTGCCTACACCATCCCTCCATCCAGGCACAGCAGAGACAGCCACCATACCCAGAGTGTCACCATACAGTATCAGAAGGATTCAACCCATACACAGTAACATCATGTCACTTCAGAAGGCTACAAGCATCTGCCCTTGCTGTTCTTCAGCCCAACCTTTTATCCCCTCATGTTCATGCATGGCACCTCTGTGCCCTCTGTGGTTGCTCAGCACATCTGGGCACTCCATGGCTCATTGTTGTTCACCTGCTTCTCACAGCTGGAGCCAACTGAGGTTCAGCCACCGCCCAACTCCCAATCACCACAAACTCTGTTCCTACACCTTCCCACTCAACCATTCCATCATGAGGTTGAAGCACATTCTGGTGATGCCTTAGAATTCAGCTTTTATATTTTTCAAACCCTGCACTGCATTAGTGCTGCAGCACATGTCACAGTTGAGATAGCCACCATACCCAGAGTGTCACCAAACAATATCAGAAAGCTCCATCCCACACAGAGTAACATTATGCCACTTTGAGGGCTGCAAGCATCTAATCTTGTTCTTTGCCCAACCTTTTATCCCCTCATGTTCATGCATGGCACCTGTGTGCCCTCTGCCCTCTGGGGTTGCTCAGCACACCTGGGCACTCCATGGCTCATCTCCTTTAATGCTGCTCACCTGCTTCTCACAGCTGGAGCCACTGGGGATGAGTCTGGGGCAGCCCCAGCCCCAATCACCACAAACTCTGTGCCTGCAGGAGAGAGCTCAGCAGCTGGGCTATAACAGCCTCAGTGTGTTGCTGGAATTTTTAGGTTCTGTGTAGGAAAATGACCAAAATTCACAAAAATTCTAATTAACAGAAATGTGGCTTTATTTAAAGAACATGATATCCTGAGGACTGGCTCTAACTTGGTAAAAATTTATTTGATATTCCTAAGAATGGTTTGGGTTGGGAAGGATCTTCAAGATCAGTCCCACCCCTTGCCCTGACCATGTTCCAATTCCTGACAATTCCAGGGATGGAGTTTTTGACCAACTCAATCTGCTCCAAGTCCCAAAAGGAACCTGTAAAAAATTCCCAAAAATTATTCCATCCATGGGAACCATGGGAAGAGGGTGGGTGGGCTTTACACACTGATTATAAATATAATTAATGCTCTTACAAAAAAAGGGTTGCAGTAGTGAGCAGTGCAGTTAAAATACCTTGGTTTATAAATGTATTTATTTAAAGTATCTTGGCTTATAAATGTATTTATGTGCTTAAATACTTCCAACATATTTATACAGAGAAATAGGAAACATCCATGTGTGTGCTGGGGGTCCCATGTGATGGAAAATACCCTGGAAAGCTCCAAAAATTGTCCTTTAACAGCTCCCAACCCAAACATGCTTCTTTTATCATCGAAAATATGAATTCCCACAGCTGCCAGTGGAGTTTAAGATTGATTTTCCAACCCCAAATCACTCAGTGAGGGGCTGGGGGTTCCCTTTGTGACACCTTCCCCCCTGGGAAACCTTTGAAACCCAATATTTGATATTATTCAAGGTGCAGAAGTAAAACCAGACTCCAAGTGGTTCCATTTTAATTTCCTTGTGGCTGAAGATGAAACGAAAGCCCTGGAAAATGAACTTTTGTCAGTGTATTTCCAAATACACTGTTTATTTTCAGGAATTTTACCTACTCACAGGCTGTTGGGAATGTGTTCCATGTGAATAATTAGCCAGCCAAAGCCCATCAAAGAGAGTTGGAGGTAATGAAAAGAATTCATCACTCCTGTGCTGCCTAAGTTGAAACAAATTACACAGGAATAAATATCCAGGCAAATGGAATTGTGCCCCTAATTAGAAACAATTTGGGATGGTTTGGAAAAAAAAAAAAATAATACAAACACACAGAGAAAATCTGATTCCTAAACCATCTCAATTAAAACTTTACCTGAGCACAGGCTTTGAAAATTTGTGTTTATTGGTAAAAAATAACCACTGTGCTAATTTTTGACACTAATTTAGCAAAACCCGTTTGTATTCACCTATTTGCATTTCATCTTCTCCACTTAAATTAACAACCTGAAAATCGCCACGAAAATCTAATTAAACCCTCAAACTTAATCAAGTTGGGGGAAAAAAAAGGAAAAAAATTAAGCAATTTGTTCTTCCATTATGGATGAAACCTGCTTATGATGGATCCCACGATTCTGGTGTCACTTTGTATCCAAGAGGAGGGAATATTGAGGGTGAAATCCAGGATTACAATAAACCAAGAGAGGTTTGGGGTGGGAGCAGAAACAGACAATCAGGAGATGAATTTGCTCTAAGATATTCAGAAAATGCCAAAAAATTGGGAAAAAAATGAGAGAAAAATTAGTTTATTGTTATTTTATATATATTGTTAATTTATTGTTAATTTACTTGATGAAACTATTTACTACAAAGGCAGAGGAGGATGGCTGGATACAAGGCTCTGAAAAAGTCAGAAGCTGTAAAAGCTGATTTTGATAATTATCCTTAAAATTTATCAGAATTAAATTAAAAGATAATTTGATCATTATCCTTAAAATTCATTAGATTCCAGAATGGTTTGGATTGGGAGGGACCTTAAAGCCCACCCAGTGCCACCCCTGCCATGGCAGGGCCACCTCCCAGTGTCCCATCTGCTCCAGCCCCAGTGTCCAGCCTGGCCTTGGCCATTGCAGGGATGTGGGCACCTCTGAGAGGATAAAAACAGGGAGACAGGAATTGGGAGTTCATTTTTCAAGTTAAAAAATGTCAAGTGTAGCAGAAACTGGGCCAGGCAGATCAAAGCTCTTTCTGCTCCAGTGCCCTGAATTCAACAGTTCCACAAATTCTTTGGGATGAAGGAATTCACTGGAAATGTGACAGGACCCAGCCAAGGGGACAGGAGAGATCTGCAGGGAGGATTCAGGGAACCTCAGGGCCTGCAGGGGCTCCAGGAGAGCTGCAGAGGGACTGGGGACAAGGCCTGCAGGGACAGCACCCAGGGAATGGCTCCCAGTGCCAGAGGGCAGCCATGGATGGGATCTTGGCAATGAGGAATTCCTGGCTGGGCTGCAATTGCCAGAGCAGCTGGGGCTGCCCCTGATCCCTGCAATGGCCAAGGAAGGGTTGGAGCAGCCTGGGATGGTGGGGTTGCAATGGGATGGGCTTGAAGGTCCCTTCCCACCCAAACCATGCTGGCATTTGGGACACTCAGAATCCATCCCCAGGGATTTTGATGCAAGTTGGGGATGGCAAAGGGAAGGGAGACCCTTCCTGGAGTGCTGAGATTCCCAGTGAAGCCCCCGGATCCCCAAATTCCTTCCCAGAGAGGAGTCGGGGTGGGGATGGATCCAATGGCAGCTGGGAGAGCTGGGAATGGAGGGAATTCCCTGGAGAGGGAGACTGGGCTGGGATTTTGGGAAGGGATTCCCAGAGCAGCTGGGGCTGCCCCTGATCCCTGCAGTGCCCAAGGCCAGGCTGGACACTGGGGACAGTGGGAGGTGTCCCTGCCATGGCAGGAATTTGCAATGGGATGAGCTTTAGGGTCCCTTCCCACCCAAAACCCTTCCATGATCCCACACAGCACAGAAAATTAAAAAAAAAATTCAAACTGCAGCAGCAAATTGAAATCCTTTCTCATTTCTCAGCAATATTAACTCATGGGTTCATAGGAAAATCCTGGCAGCTCTTGGCCTCCAAAAGCAGCCTCAGGTTTCCCTTTCTCCTGCCCTGGCCCATCCCTGGTGCTCCCCAGGAGTCTCCATGGGTTCCCTGTGTCTGGGCAGCCCCAGCTCCCCTCTTGTTCTGCTCTCATCATCCTCATGGGGCATTTGAATCCTCTCACATTTCACTGTTCCCAGTTGGGCTCTGGCCCTGTGCTTATTCAAAACCACAGCAAGACACAACCTGAAAATCCACTTTAAAGGCAAGAAAAACCCAGATATTAAAAATATCCACTTAAAAACCACCCAAACCAGGCCCTCCTGCCTGTGTAATCCAAAGGAACTTTCCAGAAGCAGCCAAGTAAGGGATTTCTTGATTTGATCCCACAACACCTGCTTAGGAATTGCTGAGGCATCAACCCAAAAGCTCGTTAGACATTAATCACGTGGCTGCACAGCAAGATTTATGAAGGACTGTGGAGTTTGCAGCATCCCACTCATCTGGAACAAGGATTTGGAGTTTGTGCTCCTTGGCTGAACCCTGCCATCCTTGGGCTGTGTTCACATCCCTCAAACAAATAAAGCTGTGCATAAATGCAGGGCAACAAAGCACCCAGCATCCCACTGCTCTCTGGGAATGAGAATTAACAACAAGGGGTTGATTAAAAAAGCAATTTTTATGGATTTGGAGTTGTAATTAAATGTTGATATTCAGAAGGGCTGGGGCAGTGTGTGTGGGCTGTCTGTCACTGGCTCTGCTCTGTCCTTCTGCAACAGTACCAAAAGGACAAATCTGCTCCTGGGACACTCCACATTTGTGGGAAATGGATTTGTAGAGAATTCTCAAAGCCTGACACAGAGCTCACATCTGTGTGCAAACTTTGAGATGAGAAATGCTGACTTAGAAATGCCCTGGAATGAGACAGACCTTGCTGAGAGAGAAATGGAACTGGAAATAAGTTTCAAAGGGTGGCCTTGGAAATAAGAGTGGAAATTTTGGAGAAACAGAACTGTGAAAGATGCATTGCAGTAGGACCCACCAGGGGTAATTTTAGATTATTGGCATTTAAGGCATTTTCAGCATTGTGCAGCTAAAGCTGATTGGCCAAGAAATGCTTATAATGTATTTAACACTTAAAATGTATTATCATGTAATTAGGAAATAGTTGGGAACAGTAATTATGAATTTACTTTGTGGATATCAGGTAGTTACAACTCCACAATTTGTTTTTTCTGATTGTGGTGGTGTGAATTATAACATTTGTATTGCCTCACCCTTCACATGAAACTGAAAATGGAATAAAAGATTTTAAAACACCTCTCAGTTATCCCATCTCTGAATCAGAAAATGGCCAAATCCAACCACATTTTCCCTCCTAGGCTGGGCCCAGCATAATCTGGACAGGTTTTTATGCCTTCAGGACAAGCTGGATAAGTTTTTATGCCTTTATACCAAAGACTGACCTGAACAAAGCATAGGCAGCAAAACACACCTGGCCAGGATGACAGATAAATTAATTCAGGTTTTTTTATACCTTTTGTGAGGGCTGAGCTCTGAATAAATTCTATTCCATCAATTAAAAGCTTTAATTGGTATTTCACACCCTCACATCCCTGAGTTCAGATGGAAGCTGCAGTGTCACACTCTGCTCCATCACCAAACCAGTTTCAAACTCCACCATAAATCTGATTTTCCTCATCCTTTCTGTGCTTGGGGGGTCCAGAAAATCCAAGGAAAACCAAGACACCAGGAATTTTTCATGGGTGAATGAGAAGCCCAGGTAATTAGTGGCCTCTCCACCTCATATTGATCAGGGGCAATATCACAGAACAGATGATAGAAGATTCTATTAAAAAAGAATTAAGGGGGAATAATAGAATTCATGAACAGCAACAGAGATTTCCAGAAGATGAAAAGGTCCTGGTTAAAGTGTTCTTATGATGGTGACAAATTCAGCTTTAAATAAACAGAAAGAGATCAAGATTTATGTCCACCAAGGATGTGAGAAAAGCCAAAACACCACAAATCACCACAGAAATCCAGGCAGGTGCAGGACAATGTTCAACCAGAAATGAGAAAATCACTGACACTGGATTTTACAAGCTCCCAGAAATCTTAATTCCTCTTTTTGTCCTCTGGATTCCAAGAGAAATAGCAGATTATTCCAGCCTCCTTTTCTTTTGTTGGATGGAAATCTCATTTTCACTTTCAATTCTCATTTCAATTTATAATTTACAATTGACAATTTATAATTTATAATTTACAATGTGTAATTTATAATTTATAATTATAAATTATAATGCTTACAGCGAACACAGAAAATCTCATTTCCTGTTAGTGCTTTTTATTTCTATTTTCAAAATTATAATCCATGCACTGTGAGGATTTCAATGTCAGCAGAGGGAAATTTCTACTACAGAAATAGAAATTTTCTGTAGAAAATTTCTGTAGAAAATTTCTAGAGGAAGCAAAGGGAGTCTTGATCTATGGGATTATTGTGTAAAGTTGAGTCTGGAAAAATTAGGAATATTAAAGGTAATGGGAATAAATCAGTTCACTGGAAATGGCTGTGAAAAGCAGAGTTTTGATCTCACATCTGCAATACCAAATCAAACCCTGGCATGACAAACCAAGAAATCAGAGAAAAGAGGTGCAAGATGCACAAGAGCAGCTGGAAATTTAATATTAAAATTCCCATGAAATGGTGGCTTCAGTCACACCCTGACCCACAGGGGTCTGTTCTGACTCTGGTAGTGCTTTATTTTATTTATATTATTGCATTTCTATTTTTTAAATTTTCCTAATAAAGAACTGTTATTCCTATTCCCATATCTTTACCTGAGAGCCCTTAATTTCAAAATGATAATAATTCAGAGGGAGAGGGGTTATATTTTCATTTTTACATTTTCTTTTTTACATTTTCATTTTTACATTTTCATTTTTACATTTCCACTTTTACATTTCCATTTTTACATTATTTTACTTCAAGGGAGGCACCTGCCTTCCTCAGAACACACCTTGCCAGAACCAGGCAAGAAAACTCAATGAGGCAGCAGTCTGTAGCTAATTACCAGTAATTTGCTGTATCAAAAGTCTTGATAATTAAAATGCTGCAGGAATTGTGGCATTTCAATAAAAAAAAAATAAAAAAAAAAGAGGAAGAGTTAATTGAATTGGAAGAGCTCTGAGCTTCCTGTGTCAGTTTTATCACATGGAGAACATGGGCTGAGCACACAGCTGGCAGACACAGCAAGAAGGGGAGGCTGGAGGAATAAAATTTAAAATTTTTAGGGGCTGTGAACACCTCTAATGCAGCTCAACCTGCTTTGTTTAATCTTGTTGCTCCTCAAATTCATTTAAATGAATAATAAAAAAATCCCTTCCAGAATTAATTCTTTAAAGGCATCTCACAATTCTACTCCTGTACAAGAAGAATTCCTTTTTTTTTATTTAAAAAGTCCCTTTCCAAACTCTGCAGATAATGCCATCAGTGCTCCCCTCATTATCAATGCTAATTGGGAATTACTGCACACCTGGGAATTTTCATCTCTCTCCAGAGAGGGAGGAAGGGAAGGAATAAACCCCAAAATTACTTAAAAAGCAAAACTTTCACCCAAAATGCCACAGCAGCAGAAGGGACCCTGCCTCAGTAACAAGTGCCCAATCTAAGGATTTAAATTGAGGTGGTTTGGGTGGTTTTTAAGTGGATATTTTTAATATCTGGGTTTTTCTTGCCTTTAAAGTGGATTTTCAGGTTGTGTCTTGCTGTGGTTTTGAATAAGCACAGGGCCAGAGCACAACTGGGAACAGTGAAATGTGAGAGGATTCAAATGCCCCATGAGGATGATGAGAGCAGAACAAGAGGGGAGCTGGGGCTGCCCAGACACAGGGAACCCATGGAGATTGCTGGGGAGCACCAGGGATGGGCCAGGGCAGGAGAAAGGGAAACCTGAGGCTGCTTTTGGAGGCCAAGAGCTGCCAGGATTTTCCTATGAACCCATGAGTTAATATTGCTGAGAAATGAGAAGGGATTTCAGTTTGCTGCTGCAGTTTGAATTTTTTTTTTTAATTTTCTGTGCTGTGCTGGATCATGGAATGGTTTTGGGTGGGAAAGGGACCTTAAATCCCATCCAGTTCTACTCCATCCATGGGCAGGGACACCTCCCCTATCCCAGGCTGCTCCAATCCTTCCTTGGGCACTGCAGGGATCAGGGGCAGCCCCAGCTGCTCTGGGAATCCCTTCCCAAAATCCCAGCCCAGTCTCCCTCTCCAGGGAATTCCCTCCATTCCCAGCTCTCCCAGCTGCCATTGGATCCATCCCACCCCGACTCCTCTCTGGGAAGGAATTTGGGGATCCGGGGGCTTCACTGGGAATCTCAGCACTCCAGGAAGGGTCTCCCTTCCCTTTGCCATCCCCAACTTGCATCAAAATCCCTGGGGATGGATTCTGAGTGTCCCAAATGCCAGAATGGTTTGGGTGGGGAGGGACCTTCAAGCCCATCCCATTCCACTTCCCTGCCATGGCAGGGACACCTCCCACTGTCCCAGGCTGCTCCAACCTGGTCTCAATAAATGGGAACAAGATCTGAGCTGTCCTTTTTTCCCCCCATCTCTCCCTTTATTTCTACTGGTTTATTTATATATTTTAACAAAAGAGAAACAAACACTGGTGACAAATTTATTTCAGCTACCAAGAGTCAATTTGACTAACTGGGTCATAAAACAATTGGACAGCATTTATTTTTCTCCAGGCACCTCAGCTGTTCTGCAAACACAGATTACAGTGGCAGAAACCATCCCAGTAAGGCCACTTCCTCATTCTGCTATCAGCCTCTTGGCACCCAAACAAAACACACAACAAAGAAAGAAAAAGAAATCCTTTTGGAATTTTTGACAAGTGAGCCCAGTCAGCTTCATTGTAATTGCTATGGTGTTGATGACAAAATAAAAATAACTTTATGTGTGTTTGTACATATTATGTCTGCACACACATTTACACAAAAGGAGGGGAGATTTAGATGGGATATTGGGAAGGAATTCCTGGCTGGGAGGTTGGGAAAGGGCTGGAATAGAATTCCCAGAGAAGCTGGGGATGCCCATGGATCCCTGGAAGTGCCCAAGGCCAGGTTGGACAGGGCTTGGAGCACTCTGGGATGGTGGAAGGTGTCCCTGCCATGGCAGGGGGTTGGAATGAGATGATTTTTAAAGTCCTTTCCAACCCAAACCATTTGAGATGATTTTTGAAGTCCTTCCCAACCCAAACCATTGGAGATGATTTTTAAAGTCCTTCCCAACCCAAACCATTTGAGATGATTTTTGAAGTCCTTCCCAACCCAAACCATTTGAGATGATTTTTAAGGTCCTTCCCAACCCAAACCATTTGAGATGATTTTTAAAGTCCTTCCCAACCCAAACCATTGGAGATGATTTTTAAAGTCCTTTCCAACAGAAACCATTTGAGATGATTTTTAAGGTCCTTCCCAACCCAAACCATTGGAGATGATTTTTAAAGTCCTTCCAACCCAAACCATTGGAGATGATTTTTAAAGTCCTTTCCAACAGAAACCATTTGAGATGATTTTTAAAGTCCTTCCCAACCCAAACCATTTGAGATGATTTTTAAGTCCTTCCCAACCCAAACCATTCCATGGTTCCACAATTCCAGTCCATGTATCTCTTTAGCACATGGTCCTTCTTGTGTGAGTGATAACTTGGTGAAATCAATCTGGTCCAGCTAGGAGCCAAATGCAGCCTAAAATGCACCAAAACATGGAATTTGACCAAAAAGGTGATATTACCACCTGCTTTGAAGATGGCACAAAATAAAGCATTTCCCTGAAGGATTCAATGTCCCTCTCAGTTTGTCTGGAATTCCTTTTGCTCATGCAGCACAAAAAGGTCAAGGAGGAGTGGAAGGAGTTGAACAAGTAATTGAGTTCAGATTTCTGCTCTGCAATTATAATTTAGCCAAGCTCCAGTGGCTCTGCACAATTTGGAGGTGGGAAAGAAGATATTCCTAAGTGAAGTAAAGTGAAACATTTTTATATCACAAAGAAAGGAGCTCCCTCCACTCATTTTTAGTGCCATCCACCTCACAGGGAAGAATTCTAATGCACAGCAAACCCAGGGCTGTGCTGAACCCACTTCTGCAGCTCAAACTGCCACAGAAAATCCAGCAGAGAGAAGGCAAAAATTAAAATAAAAAATAAAAAAAGCACCATGTTGCTTAAATACCAAGCATGTTCAGTGCTGGGTACTACAGCACACTTTGTGTATTCCATGCCTTCAGCTAATTGCTGAAGACATCCTGCTCCAGCCTGGATGGGAACAGTAATGTGCCCTCAGTCTTCATTAAATGCCAGCTCTTAATAACAGACTCCACAAGGGCTTTAATTGCATTTCGTGGCAGCTTCTGAACTTTAAAAGTTGTTAATCAGATTTCTATGGAAATGGGATGACGAGGAAAGGTTAAGTACAGGTTTCTGAAATTTCAGCAGTTGCAGACGTATTGCCCTTAACAGGAAAGAGAAACTACCAACCTTGACAGGAACTAAACATCTTAATTAAATACTCACAAGTACAGTACTTATTTCTGCCTGAAGTTCTATTTTCAAATGTCAAACTTAATCAGGCACTTGACAAAAACATGTGATATCCCTCCAGCACAGGGGGAACAAAAATACCTGGGGCTGCTTCCCTCAGGAAACACCTGCACATCTCCCAGCTCTGAGCTGCTGGTCCCAAACACCAGGAATTCAGGTTTTATGGCTCTGGAAGTGCAGGATTCCAGGGGAGAAACAGGATCTCCCATTTCTCAGCCTGTCAGCTCTCCCTGCTCGCTCCATTTATCCCTGGAACAAGGCTCCTGCTGCCAAACAAACACGAGGGTCCTCATAAATCTGACTCCAGGAGATTTATGGCCCTCCAGGGCACAGCCCATCAATTAGCACCAGTCAAAAGTACACAAACTTCTGCAGCAGGAGGAAATTCAGTGTGTCTGCAGCAGGCTTGGGTGTCAGACACCCCTGAGAGCAGCCAGAGAGCTCCTTGCTGCTCCCAGTATTGGGGCTGGGGTCTCTGTACAAATCACACAGATCTTCCCTTGCTCAATTTTCCCCTTAAAAGAGACGTGTGGTCCATTAAAAGGCCAGATATGAATTAAATCTCAACTTATTTCACCTCATTTCTTTATTTTGTAAGTTTTTTTGATTTCTAACCCACCTGCTATCCTTCAAAGGTATAAACACCTGCTGGACCATCCTGGCCTCTTATGCAGAGTCTCTGCAGTCATTCCTGCAATAATCCCAAAAGAAATTCCAAAACTAAGCCTGGAGCTGGCTCCAGACAGGAATTCCTTTGGAGATCACTGTGGGGGTCTCTGTACAAATCACAAATGGGATGGGGCTGCTGGGAACGTACCTTGAGCTGTTTGATTTTCCAGCATCAGTTTGATTACATAGTTATGACAATGGGAAGGTGTCAGAATTCAGGACATCCCTCTGGCTGTCCTGGATGGCCCAGACCCTGCCAGGGGACTCAGAGACCCTGGCACAGAGCCCAGGATGCCCCTGTGGTTTTCATTATGACCCACAGAGCAAGTTACCAACCTTAGATAAGATCTGCAAGCCACAACAGTTTAAGTAGAATGACAGTGAATTTATCATGGGGTGAAAAAGATATTTTGGGGGTTTTTAGAATGGGGGTTCAGGAGGCAAGATGGAGGAATCTGGGTGTGTCCAGCCTTTTTCCTTCTTCTTCTTGGCCTCCATCTTCTGCTGTGATGTTGGCACTTTTGGATTGGTTTAGAGTAGAAGCTCACTGTCTAACACAGGTGATGGGTATTGGGAAGTCATGGTAAATATTGTACAGGTAGTTTTTAGTATAAAAAGATAACACCACCCTGGGGGCAGGCAGAGTGCCTGGACTGTCCTGCTGAGCTGACCTTGGCTGGACAGGAGAAAGAATTTTCTAGATAAGAAACAATGAACAACCTTGAGACTGAGAAATGAAGAGCCCTGACTCCTTCAACTGCTGGGCTGGGAAAAGAGACTTTCTAACAGATCTTGGGGTCACTGTGAGCAGCAGAGACCCTGAGAGGAAGATGCCCTCAGCTCCCATCCCAGGCAGCACACCAAGAACTCAATGTCACAGCTCACTTGAACAGTTTTTTGCCCAATCCCACAAAGCAAAAGCACATTGACAGCAGTTCCAGCCAACCACTGTGAGCACAGGTACCTTTGGTTAAACAATGCTGGCTTATTTCAAACCCACACCTGCTTGTGAGCCTTCAACACAATGCACAGAGCTCTGTTATTAACTTAGAACTCTCTAATATCAAACTTTTCTGCAGCTTAGGGAGTTATTCTAGACAAGCATTAATACACAGACCATTGTTCTATTTGTCTTTACTTTTCTACTTTTACATAATTTTTCTGCTGACCAATCTCATGGCTGCTGCTCAGCTCTGATCACAGTTCTGCTGTCTCTGAGCTGCCTTTTGCAGCTTTCCCAAAACCCTCTGAATTTATGATTCCCACACCCAGCTCAGCCCTGAGCCACCCACAATGCTCCCAGTGACCAGTTCAAGCTTTGGGTTCCTTCCCTCATGCTGATAATTTATTGGATTTGCACAATTATGACCTCCAGGCATCCTAGAACCAATATAAAAACTGAACCAATATAAAAACTGAACCAATATAAAAACTGAATAACCTCCAGACCTGCTAGAACCAATATAAAAACTGACTCCTGCACTCAGCCAGGAGTCCAAGCCCTGTTTTAAATCTAAATTAAGATTTATTCTCATGAACCTGGAGGATTTCAGTCTCTGATTTCAACTCACTGGCAGGGACATGTGGATTTTATTATCACATCCTGCCCTTCCCTGCAGAGCTGTCCAAAGCCACCACAGCTGTGGGATCTACCAAGGATGCTCCATGGCAAAATATTGTAAAATAAATATTTTTTGTTCAACTCCTAATCTGAGGGAAGAGCAGCTGCACCTGGGATTAGCACAGAGGTTGAGCAAGGGATTTGAGGAGCAGAGACATTGGAATAGCAAATAGTGAGAGAAGAGTGTAAATAAAGAGAAAATAGTGAGAAAGAAATGGTGGAAGAATAATGAAAGTTAATTAAAGTGAGCAAGAGAATTACAGAGCCACCAGGTGCTTCACCTTCCTCCAGATCAATTGAAAACATCATCAGAGTGACCTGAAAAAAGGAAAATGAGCAGGGAAACTTCCACCCCAGGAAACTTCCACCCACCTCTTCCTAACCTGCTGCTGTAACAGGAGACATCACCCAAAAAGGGATTTACAAACCAGTGTAAAGGAGAAAAGTGGAGTAAAAAAAAAGGAAATCTGCTGTAGTTAAACTCAGGGTTCTTGCCTCATTATCTATAAAAGGTTTTTAAACAGATGTCACAGGAAGGGCTGTGATGCTGCATGTAAAAAATCCCACATTTTGTAGATTCCTATTTCATCTCCTGCATGTCAGAACTGACTCTCAGATCTCCCCCTTTTCAGATTCAAGACCCTGGCACCCACCAACCCCAAATGCTTTCCTGCCCCCTTTTAAACCCACCCTGGCATTTCCTAATTGACCAAACCCTCCAAGACCCAACCACATCTGAACTCACAAGGAAAAGCACCTAAAAGAGAGACACGGCCCCAAAAATCAGAGGCATGAAGAGTTCCTACAAAAGAACAGCAAAATTCCAGGGCAGGAGAGGAGGTTTCTGTAGAATGAGCCCAGTGCCACCAAGAGGTTGATGAAAGGCCACGTTCCCCTTTGACACCAACCCAGCAGCCACCATTTCAAGCCCAGCTTTAAGGCCACTGAGGTCTTTGAAATGAGAGCAGAACTACAGAACCTCTTTGTCAAACCTACAATAGCCCTGGCTTTGTATCCATCCCCTTCCCAAACGGGTGGGAGGTGCAGCAGTGCTGGCAGCAGGCTGGTTTTGGAGGTTTAAAAATCACTTTTGAACAAGAGCAGTGCCCCTGAGCTCGTTGCAGAAATATCTGTAAGGCTTTGGGGTCTTTGACATTATTCCAAATACTCTGAAGCCAGAGGGGGAGCTCACAGCATAGACAAAATTCTCATTTTCAGGCTTGGAGGGGAAAAAAAAAACCAAAAACAACCCAATAAAAATTTCCAGCTGTTTCCAGCTGCTGTGCACGAGGCATTGCAGCTTTTAAAGCATCCATCAGGATTGCTCCCTCCTGCCTTTTATGCTGCTCTCTAAAGGTGCAGCACCAAAATGCCAATGTTAAGCAGATTATAATGTTTGTGAACATGTTCCATTCCAGCAGATCCCTGAATGCCTTTCTGCATCAGGGAGCCTTTTCCTCCCCCTTTCATCAGCTTATCAAATGAAGCTCAACAGTAGCAGCTCCATCTAATGATACCAGGGGCCTTGTAATGGGATTAGGAAAAACACCATCATTACTTTCAAGGAGGAATGTGACCTTCAAGACACTTCTGACTCCTTTAAAGGGATGGAGTAGGAACAATGAAATTAATTCCTACATAGGGATGAGGAATGGGCAGGGAGAAGCAAGAGGCTTTCAATTCCCAGGAAAAGATTATCTTTCCTCCTCTATTATTGGCAGGTAAAAAAGCCCAATTGATTATCAGAATGGAACTGAGAAGGAAAATGCAGAGCTGGAGGTGCTCACCTGGAGAAGGGAAGGCTCCAGGGAGAGCTTCCAGCACATTCCAGGCCTGCAGGGGCTCCAGGAGAGCTGCAGAGGGACTGGGGACAAGGCCTGCAGGGACAGCACCCAGGGAATGGCTCCCAGTGCCAGAGGGCAGCCATGGATGGGATCTTGGCAATGAGGAATTCCTGGCTGGGCTGCAATTGCCAGAGCAGCTGGGGCTGCCCCTGATCCCTGCAATGGCCAAGGAAGGGTTGGAGCAGCCTGGGATAGGGGAGGTGTCCCTGGAATCAGCTTGGAGGTCCCTTCCCACCCAAACTGCTCTGGGATTCTGGGATTTGGGACACTCAGAATCCATCCCCAGGGATTTTTATGGGAAATGGGGAGAGAAAAGAGAAGAGAAGGGAAGGGAGACCCTTCATGGTTTGCTGAGATTCCAAGTGAAGGCCCTGGGTCCATGAATGTCTTGGAGAGGAGATGGATCCAATGTCAGGCTGGGAGAGCTGGGGGTGCTCACCTGGAGCAGGGAAGGATCCAGGGAGAGCTGGGAATGTTCCCCTGGAGCAGGGAAGGCTCCAGGGAGAGCTTCCAGCACATTGCAGGGGCTCCAGGAGAGCTGCAGAGGGACTGGGGACAAGGCCTGCAGGGACAGCACCCAGGGAATGGCTCCCAGTGCCAGAGGGCAGCCATGGATGGGATCTTGGCAATGAGGAATTCCTGGCTGGGCTGCAATTGCCAGAGCAGCTGGGGCTGCCTCAGCTGAGCCTCCAGCTGAATCCTCCACTCAAATTCCAAATCTCTCCCAGCTCTGAGAACATTCTTTGCCCTTCTGGACCACAGTGGATTTAGCAAGTGTTCAAATGATTTCAGATAAAATTTCTGCAGCCAGAGCTGCAGCCATCACTCTGTTTGCCCAGAAGAGTGGAAGTGCTGCTGGATTCACTGTGTGGCCTCCCACACCCAGCCCAACCACACTTGTCATTGTTCCCTTCAGTAAAAACAGTCCCTCAGACTGCCTAGAGGAAATGGAAATGCAGTAAAACAGGAATCCACTTTAAAGCCTCACACAAAAACCCCTCCACTTTGTGTTCTTGGAGGATTTCAGCAATGCATTGGTGCTGCTGCTCAGGAAGAGTCTCCTGAACAGCAGCCTGACATCTCCATCCTGCCTTTGGCTGCAGAACATCCCTGTCAGTGCTTGAGGTGTGAATCCACCCAGAATGTCCCCATTTCCCAGCCCTTCCTGCTGGAATCCCACACAGAACATTTTTAATGATGATCTTTGGGACAGGTTTGGTTTGAGAACTGCATGAAAAGAGGTAAAAATGTTCCATGTCAGCACCTAATGTGGGCCAGAAGGCTGGATATTTGAATTCAGGTTCCAACAGCCCTGAATATTCATTTTCTTGGTGCATGGCACTGAACAACAAAGACAGGAATGGATAATTCCAAAATGGATAATTCCATAATGGATCATTCCACAATGGATAATTCCAAAAATGGATGATTCCAAAATGGATAATTCCAAAAATGGATAATTCCAAAAATGGATAATTCCAAAAATGGATCATTCAAAAAATGGATAATTCCACAATGGATAATTTCAAAAATGGATAATTCCAAAAATGGATTGTTCCACAATGGATAATTCCAAAATGGATAATTCCAAAAATGGATAATTCCAAAAATGGATAATTCCAAAATGGGTAATTTCAGAATGGATAATTCCAAAAATGGATAATTCCACAATGGATAATTCCACAATGGATAATTCCACAATGGATAATTCCACAATGGATGATTCCAAACAGAACTGACCCTGCCTGGGACAGGCGCAGGAAAACACAGTGCATGTGTTTAACACCTCAGCCTTTACAAAACACCAAATCCTGCACTGGCAAGGTGCAGGCTGGTGCAGAATTCCTTGGAATGTGTGTGCCACTGGCAGGGGAATGCCACAGGGTGGAGCCAGGACAAAGCAGATGGCTGAGCATCCACTCTGCCAGCCTGCCAAGCACTGAAGTGCTGCTTGCTCAGGAGAAAAGCTGCCACTGCCATGGCAAATTCCATCCTCTGAGATCCAGCCACTCCCCCTGCAGCAGCTCCCTCCTTCCTGGAAATTTCTGAGGTTAAAAGTGCATTTATTTACTCACCCATCACTTCAAGCTACCACAATTATATAAAAAAACCCCTTCTTGTATCCCTTGTAACTCAAAAAACCTAAAAATCAAGAGGCCTGTCAGTCTATCAGAGTACATGTCCAGTTGTGTCATGGTACATTTTCTCCTGCTTGCTCAGGAGAAAAGCTGCCACTGCCATGGCAAATTCCATCCTCTGAGATCCAGCCATGCCACTGCCATGGCAAATTCCATCCTCTGGGATCCAGCCATGCCACTGCCATGGCAAATTCCATCCTCTGGGATCCAGCCACGCCACTGCCATGGCAAATTCCATCCTCTGGGATCCAGCCACGCCACTGCCATGGCAAATTCCATCCTCTGAGATCCAGCCACTCCCCCTGCAGCAGCTCCCTCCTGCTCAGAAATTTCTGAGGTTAAAACTGCATTTATTTACTCACCCATCACTTCAAGCTACCACAATTATACAAAAAAAAAAACCTTCTTGTATCCCTTGTAACTCAAAAAAACCTAAAAATCAAGAGGCCTGTCAGTCTATCAGAGTACATGTCCAGTTGTGTCATGGTACATTTTCTCCTGCTTGCTCAGGAGAAAAGCTGCCACTGCCATGGCAAATTCCATCCTCTGAGATCCAGCCACTCCCCCTGCAGCAGCTCCCTCCTTCCTGGAAATTTCTGAGGTTAAAAGTGCATTTATTTACTCACCCATCACTTCAAGCTACCACAATTATACAAAAAAACCCTTCTTGTATCCCTTGTAACTCAAAAAAAACTAAAAATCAAGAGGCCTGTCAGCCCATCAGAGTACATGTCCAGTTGTGTCATGGTACATTTAACATATATAAATACAACTTCAGCAAAAAAAAAAAGCTAATTACTACATGGCTGCTAACCATGAACAAGAATTAGAAGAGACAAACCTACATTAACTTGTCTCCATTTCAGATAATTACTTGTGAGGTTTTTTAAGACATTTGTGACTCACGAGGGAGTCTGTGAATTTACTGTCTCCTGCAATCTAATAATGTTGGCAGGCAGGAGAGTCACCTATTTATTGGTGTGTGACACCAATCCCTTCCCATGGATTAATAAAAGCTCTTAGTTAGGAGCTCTCCATCCCCTTCCAGCAAACAGAATTATTTCAAATCAAATAAATTAAAAAAAAAAACAACAAAACCAGTTAAAAATCCCCACAGCAACAGTTCATGGAGGTTGAGAGAGAAGGAAGGAAGGAGTTCCATTACTCAGCTGGACAACAGGACAGGGAGATTTGTCACTTTTATTTACAAGGGATAAAAGGAAAAGGCTTAGGAGAGACCACACAGGGTGGAACAAAGCTCCAGGCCCAGGAATCCAAGAGATCCAGAGTGCATTCATGAATATCTCAGAGATTCAAATAAAAATGGCATCGAGAAGAGAAGGATCCAAGGAACGGCAATAAAAAACAAAATAAATCCAGGTCCACAGGTTGCAGCCAGACAAAGGAAAGGCAACAGGCACATTTTAAACACTCTGAGCACTTGGAAATCCTGCAGACACACAAATCACTGTCAAGGATGAGCCAGCAGCTCCCAAGTGCTGCCTTTATTCCCTTCCATTAGGCTGCTGCAGCTCCCCCGCTCCTATCAGTCAGAAATGCAGCTCTAATATCCACCTGCATTTGCCAAAATTTCAATGCATTACAGCCCAAGTGTAAATAATTGATAAATCAAGGCAAGTAGGATGCTGGGGCATGGCTGCAGTGAGGATAAAGCTTTTAAGAGGAGGAGGATGGGTGCAGATCCATATAAAACACACAATTCCCCTCTGCCAACGGGGAGTTTGCAGGGAAAGCACCCCCTCCCCTCCTCCTTCAGCTTCCCTTGATTTTAATATTGGCCCTTCAACCAAAAGCTCATTTTAATCCAATTTTAATGTCACTTGAGTTCTTACCAATAAGGAGACCACACAGGGAGCTGATGATTTTAATTCTGGCACTTAAAGCAGGAGTGTGAAGTTAAATGCAACACATCCCTTCCCCCTCCTGTAATTCCACATTTCATTGCCACGTTCCTCCCAGGCCCAACCTGCAGGAACTGAATCCCACAGGAAAACTTGCACAGCTCTGGCACCCCTGAGCTCTCTGGTGTTTCACCCATCCCTGTGGGTGCTGGGGCTGTAATCCCAGAGGTTTTCCAGGAATCACAAAAAACTGGAATTCACCTCAGGAGATCACCCAGTCCATCCCCAGCACCTCCCAGGAATGTTGTCCTGTCTCAGAGATGGTTGGAAGTTTTTAAAGGGGATACAGAAGCACAATAAACATCCCAAAATCACTCCCTGCTTACACACAGTCTCCATTGGGACAGACAGGAAAAAAGGAAAACATTGAGTTTTTTAAACTTAAATCAAAAAGTTTTTCCTGTGTGGCATTCACATTCTCTGGAAAAATTCATTCACCCAGGATTTTCTCCTGGGAAGCTGAGGAGCCTCAGAGAAAAAGGAAAACAATATTATCTCATTTGCTTCTGCTGTGTTTTGCTGCTTTAGAATGTGGTTGGAGATTGTTTATCATGTGAATTGTTTTGGTTTCATGTGAATTGTTTTGGTTTCATGTGAATTGTTTTGGTTTCATGTGAATTGTTTTAATTAATGACCAATCAGGGCCAAGCTGTGAGGAGTCACAAATTTTCATTATTATCTTTGAGCCTTCTGTCTGTATCCTTTCTATATTCTTTAGTATAGTTTAGTATAGCATTATTTAATATAATATAGTATCATAAAATAATGAATTAGCCTTCAACAACATCGAGATTCATTGTTCCTCTATGGCATGGGAGACTCAGAAAATACCACAGGAGGGTTTGGCTTCCTAAGATCAAGAAAATTGTTTAAAATCTCTTCTGCAGCCTGATTTGAGGAGGTTTGATACTCTTGTTTGGGGGAGTTGTCAGATAATACAATAATCCCAGAATATTCTGAGTTGGAAGCAACCACATAGTGATAAATACTCTTCATATATTTATATATAAATATATATTATCTATTATAATATATATATTATGTATTATATATTTCTACATATATCCACTTAAATATTTCTAAATATTTAATTTAAATTTTTATTAAATAAGTTCATAAATTTCTAAATATTTTATTTCTAAATATAAAATATATTTATATATATAAATACATTATATTTTATATATTTTTATATAAAATAGTGCTATAATAATCACTAGGTTTCACAGTATTTTCATCTGATTTTTCCAACTTTTCAGCTTATTTTGATTCCCTCAGACCTGACCTCATTTCTGCTACTACAGAGAGGGAGAGGAGGGTGACAGCCCGTAATAAAATTCTCTGCAAGAGGAAACAAAACCCACAGAGAATCATCTAAACCCCACGGATTTGATTTATCTCCTTAAATCTGACATTCATCAGCCAGAGCAGACAAGGAGTTTCATTCACTTCACCTGCAAATCTGCCCATAATTCATGTGAAACACTGATTTTTGGAAGGTATTTCATGCCTGAACATCTTCCCACTTCAGTCCATTTCTAGCTGTAAATTTTAAACCCAGTAAATGATGAAGAAATGGTGGAGTCACCATCCCTGGAAGTGTCCAAAAAAACCTGTGAATGTGGCATTTAAGGGCATATTTTAGTGGTGACAGTGGTGGTGGTGAAGGTTGGACTTGGTGATCCTCAAGTTCTTTTCGGACTTGGTGATCTCAAGTTCTTTTCCAACCTTAATTCCAGCCTTAATTCCATGGTTCCAAGAACATGGAGCTTGACTCAAGCAGCAGCTTCTCCACTCAGCTGCAGTCTCAAAAACCTTTCCCCACCCATTCTCTGCCCCACAGCTCTGCTGATGGCCCCTGTCCCACCCTGGAAGTGCCCAAGGCCAGGCTGGACAGGGCTTGGAGCACCCTGGGATGGTGGAAGGTGTCCCTGCCCATGGATTGGGTGGGAACTGGATGGGCTTCAAGGTCCCCTGCAACCCAAATTATTCTGTAATTCTGTTTCTTGGAGCAGAAAGAAGCAGGAATTGCCACTTCCCCTTCCCACCCATGATTTTATCATTCCTCCTCATCTGTTCTCCTCCTAAAGGAATCCAACCCAACTTTTCCAGTCCTTCTTCCCAGGGCAGAAGGTTTTCCTGGGCTGTAAGATAAGTGTGTGTTCTGCTCCCATCTGTCAGAGTTCTCTCTGTCCATGGGGCAGTTTTTCCTTTCTCTCTCCCACAGCCAACCCTCCCTCCAGGAGATCTCTGCTGTCCATGGCCACTGAGTGTCCCTGCAGGGCTGATCCAATTCCCCCATCCCATGGGGAGATGCTGTGCCCAGGGCAGGAGCCAAGCATTCCTACCTGGATCCAAGCTGAGCCTGGCACAGCACAGCAGCCTTTGCCCCCTGCATTGCCAGAGGAGCAGCTTTCTGCTGCCCTGCATGGCCAGAGGGAGCCCAGGCCCATCTGCAGCAGCCCTGGAGCTGCAGAGGAAAACTCCCCCCTTGTGCAGGATCCCTGCTGCAGCAGAACCACAGCTGGCACTGCAGGAGGGCTGAGCCCCCATGGGATGGGGCTGGGACACCACCCTGGCACACAGGGGACAGGGACTGCTCTCACTCTGCCAATGGCTTTTGGATTTTTTTGGTACTATTGCATTTGTATTTTTAATTTTCCTAGGAAAGAACTGTTATTCCTATTCCCATATCTTCTCCTAGTAAAGAACTATTCCCATTCCCATATATTTCCCTAATACAGAACTGTTATTCCCATTCCCATATCTTTGCCTGGGAGCCCCTTAATTTCAAAATTATAATATTCAGGGAGAAGTAATTCACATTTTCCATTTCTGGGGAGGCTCCTGCCTTCCTCAGCACACACCTGGCTTTCCAAACCAGGACAGACTGCCACCAATACCCTGACCCACAGGGTGTCAGGTAATTTCTGACTCTGTCAGTTTTATTGTACTATTATATTTGTATTTTTAATTTTCCTAGTAAACTCTTCTTCCTGTTCCCATATCTTTACCTGGGAGTCCCTTAATTTCAAAATTATAATAATTTGTAGGGTGGAAATTTGCATTTTCCATTTCAGGGGAGGCTCCTGCCTTCCTGAGCAGACACCTGGATCTCCAAACCCACACAAAGGTGAATGTGCTGCAAACACCCCTTGCCCCAATCCTAATCCCTTCCTGTCCTGCAATATCCCTCAGGGTGAGCCCAGACAATTCCTGGCAGACACCAGTGAGGCTGCCAGCATTGCTTTGTATAAAATAATATTTAAAAATTTCCTTGGCTGTCCATCCTTTACACTCCCCACCATCTCCCAGTGTGGATCACACTTTGCACGTTCACAGCAGCTGCCACTGAGCCTCATAAAAGTGACACTTTCCTGCCTTTGCCTCTTTCACAACCATGGAATCTCCACAAATAATTTTATTTTCCCCCTCACTGCACTTATGTAAACATCTCACAGATCCATCAGGCCCTTCCTGTCCCAAATAACACAGAAGATTTTGTGGCAGGCATCAAAATTTGCTGACATTTCTGCTGTCACAGCCCTGCTCAGCACCACAAGGATCATCACCAAACCAGAATTCACCTTTCTTCCTTCCTTTATGGTAATTTTCCATCAATTTTTAAGTGTACATCTCCTGGTCAGGTTTTTTTTCAATTAAAAACAAAACAAACAAAAAAAACTCCCAAAAAACAAAACCAAAAATCAAAACAAAAAAACAAAACAAAACCCCAGCAACCAACAAAATAACCCCACTGCAAAGTTCTTTATCCATTTCAAGTGCTCTGAGTGATTAAATAAATAAATAAACCCCACAAGAGCCAATTTTTCCACTACATAAATAATTTGCAGGCTCTTCTGTAGATGTAAATAAGACATTTCTGCTTCTTCTCCAATCCTCAGCTGGAGGCTTTAAGGAGAGGCTGCTGATTTTTCCAGGCTCCTCAGTGACTTCAGACTCCTCCTTCCTAAAAAAAACCTTTCTGACATCGTGCCTTGGAGCTTAAATTCATTTTTGAGTTCTTTCTAAAGCCTCCAGCTCTGCCTGGGTGTTTTTATTAGCAGAAGGGAAACTCGTATTTTAAAGAGTTTCTGGGTTGTTTCCTTGTCTACACTCTCTCAACTCCAGACTGGTTTCAAAGAAATCATTTCTCTTTCCCATAATGTTGATTTTTTTTTCCTTTTTTTTGACACAAAATCTTGTGCAATTCAACAAACCCACGATGCCTTCTGCAGGTGTTTTGTTTTTAAGGGTCTGAAGATCCATCCAACAGATTTGTTCCACAAAACCCACAACACTCACCTTCCCTCCTACAGCCTCCTCTCAAAAATATCTCAGCTTAGCAGCTCTCCTGGGGCTCAATTTCTACATTTTAAATTATTTGTGCCAAATAAACACAGCTCCAGCCTTGGCAGCTGCAGTGTTTGTGTGTTTGGTGCTTTTCTTGCTCTCCAAAGCAAGGTCATCATTCCAAATCTGAACAACTGAGAAGCAGCAGCCAGTGAAGAATTTTGCTTTCTTTGCCTGTTTAGGAGTTTGGGATTTGGGTTTTTTCCTTTACCTTCTTTTTTGTTAATTTTATTAATTGATACTCAGCCTGCTCCTCTGGATGTTTAATCACAGAATATCCTGAGTGGGAAGGGACCCATCCAGTCCAAACACCCCAAAATCCCACCCTGAGCATCCCTGACAGTGTTGTCCAAACATTTTTGGGAATGTGCCCATTCCCTGGGGAGCCTGTTCAGTACCCACCACCCTCTGGGGAAAGAAATTTTCCTAAAATCCTAACAAAATCTCCTGACACAGCTTCATTCCATGAAATAAAAGAAGAAATTCCACTCCATTCCCACTCCTTGGTCCCCAGACAGAATTCCTGCCTACACCCTCCAGTTCCTACAGCACAGGGGGTTTTATTTTTAATTTTTTTTCAATTTTTTCAATTTTTTTTCCCCTGGAAATGGCCCCCTTTTACTCTGAATTTTTCTCTCCCTAGACAGAGGAATTCTTTAAATAAAGGCATGTTCCCCCACCTCCTACAACAAGTCTGTCTTCTGTGCCTGGTCTACAAACAGCTTTACAGATCCCACTGACATTTGTCATCTCACACCTTTGCATCCTGCACTCTGTAATTTGGCTTTCTCCATCACAAGGGAATCCATCCACCTCCTTTTTATTGAACTTTGAAGGTTTATTCAGTGCCTCTCCTTTTCATTCAGTGCCTTCATCTTTAATTTTGATGCCATTTTGTTCCTCTCCCTTGCAATATGGGGTTGTCTGTGAGCCATTTGCTCACTGATGGGGACAGGTAGATGGCAAATATTGACTTTCAAACCCAGGAAAAATATTTGACATCTATCACCACCCAGCTTTCAGATGGATAAGAAAATGGTCCCTTCTTGAATTATCATGACAACAAGATGCAGCCACATAATATCCCTTCATCCACCTCTGACTGAGGAGCCATCACGGATTTCAGGCATTTCCATTTGTAAAGATAAAACTGCACAAAGTGTTTTCTTTGTCACTGTCCTACTACCTTTAAGATCTCTTATTTAAGTTATGTTTGCAGAAAGGGTCTATTATTCATTTTTGCTCTCTTAAAAGAAATAAACAAAAAAAAACAACGAAAAAACCGAAATAAAATAAAAAAAAACCAACCAGGGCAGGGTTGGAAACTGAGGATTTCAGAAGTGCCTGAAACTCAAAATTCATGGGAGCTGAAACTCGAAATTCATGGGAAATTCATGAGCAAGCTCTGGACTCAAAATCTCTTCTCTTTTTTGGAGAAGCTCATGAATTTGGAGAACCAGAGAAGGAAAAAAACCCAACACAACCAAAACCCCAAAACATTTCTGCTTTTCCCACATCCTCTGGTGACAGCTTGAGGGCTGGACAGGATGATTCTGTGATTTAACTGGAGCTGTAAATCAACTTGTAAATCTATTTAGATTTGGGATGCCTTGGGAATCTGTTCAGCAGGTCAGGACTGGAGTTTCAAAGGTCTCTTATTTAAGTTATGTTTGCAGAGAGGGCCTATTATTCATTTTTGCTCTGTTAAAAGAATTAAAATAAAAAAAAACAAACACCACTTGTTCTCTCTGAAAAATAATCAGTAAAAAATCTCCTTTACTCTGTGCCCTGAAGCTGCTGGGTCACTGATCTGTCTTGGATTTTATCAGCAAGAAGGGCTCTCCTGCCTTCTCTAATTGCTCCCTGCACTCTGCAAAAACTGCTCTGCACAAAGTTCCACTGGAATCCAATTCTCTCAGCCAGGGCAGGGCTGGAAACTGAGGATTTCAGAAGTGCCTGAAACTCGAATTTCACCAGAGCTGAGCAAGCTCTGCACTCAAAATCTCTTCTCTTTTTTGGAGAAGCTCATGAATTTGGAGAACCAGAGAAGGAAATAAACCCAACACAACCAAAACCCCAAAACTTTTCTGCTTTTCCCACATCCTCTGATGACAGGTTGAGGGTTGGACAAGATGATTCTGTGATTTAACTGGAGCTGTAAATCAACTTGTAAATCTGTTTAGGTTTGGGATTTCCTGGGAATCTGTTCAGCAGGTCAGAATGGAGTTTCAAAGGTCTCTTATTTAAGATCTCTTATTTAAGTTATGTTTGCAGAAGGAGCCTATTATTCATTTTTGCTCTCTTAAAAACAAAAAATAACCAAACACCAGTTGTTCTCTCTGAAAAATAATCAGTAAAAAATCTCCTTTCCTCTGTGCCCTAAAGCTGCTGGGTTCATGAATTTGGAAGAATTGAATTTGAAGTTCATGAGTTTGGAGAACCAGGAAAGGAAAAAAACCCAACACAACCAAAACCCCAAAACTTTTCTACTTTTCCCAGGTTGAGGGATGGACAAGATGATTCTGTGATTTAACTGGAGCTGTAAATTTTTCAAAATCAAAATTGAATTTGAAACCTAACTCTATTTAGATTTGAGATTTCCTGGGAATCTGTTCAGCAGGTCAGGAATGGAGTTTCAAAGGTCTCTTATTTAAGTTATGTTTGCAGAAAGGGGCTATTATTCATTTTTGCTCTCTTAAAAGAAATAAACAAAAAAAAAAAAACCAAACACCAGTTGTTCTCTCTGAAAAATAATCAGTAAAAAATCTCCTTTCCTCTGTGCCCTGAAGCTGCTGGGTTCATGAATTTGGAAGAATTGAATTTGAAGTTCATGAATTTGGAGAATCAGGAAAGGAAAAAAACCCAACACAACCAAAACCCCAAAACTTTTCTACTTTTCCCAGGTTGAGGGTTGGACAAGATGATTCTGTGATTTAACTGGAGCTGTAAATTTTTCAAAATCAAAATTGAATTTGAAACCTAAATCTATTTAGATTTGAGATTTCCTGGGAATCTGTTCAGCAGGTCAGGAATGGAGTTTCAAAGGTCTCTTATTTAAGTTATGTTTGCAAAAAGGGTCTATTATTCATTTTTGCTCTCTTAAAAGAAATAAAACAAAAAACAACCAAACACCACTTGTTCTCTCTGAAAAATAATCAGTAAAAAATCTCCTTTACTCTGTGCCCTGAAGCTGCTGGGTTCATGAATTTGGAAGAATTGAATTTGAAGTTCATGAGTTTGGAGAACCAGGGAAGGGAAAAAACCCAACACAACCAAAACCCCAAAACTTTTCTACTTTTCCCAGGTTGAGGGTTGGACAAGATGATTCTGTGATTTAACTGGAGCTGTAAATTTTTCAAAATCAAAATTGAATTTGAAACCTAAATCTATTTAGATTTGAGATTTCCTGGGAATCTGTTCAGCAGGTCAGGAATGGAGTTTCAAAGGTCTCTTATTTAAGATCTCTTATTTGTTATGTTTGCAGAGAGGGCCTATTATTCATTTTTGCTCTCTTAAACGAAACAAAACAAAAAAAAACCAACCAAACACCAGTTGTTCTCTCTGAAAAATAATCAGTAAAAAATCTCCTTTCCTCTGTGCCCTGAAACTGTCTTGGATTTTATCAGCAAGAAGGGCTCTCCTGCCTTCTCTAATTGCTCCCTGCACTCTGCAAAAACTGCTCTGCACAAAGTTCCACTGGAATCCAATTCTCTCAACCAGGGCAGGGTTGGAAACTGAGGATTTCAGAAGTGCCTGAAACTCAAAATTCATGGGAGCTGAAACTCGAAATTCATGGGAAATTCATGAGCAAGCTCTGCACTCAAAAACTCTTCTCTTTTTTGGAGAAGCTCATGAATTTGGAGAACCAGAGAAAGGAAAAAAACCCAACACAACCAAAACCCCAAAACATTTCTACTTTTCCCACATCCTCTGGTGACAGCTTGAGGGTTAGACAGGATGATTCTGTGATTTAACTGGAGCTGTAAATCAACTTGTAAATCTATTTAGGGTTGGGATACCTTGGGAATCTGTTCAGCAGGTCAGGAATGGAGTTTCAAAGGTCTCTTATTTAAGATCTCTTATTTAAGTTATGTTTGCAGAAGGGGCCTATTATTCATTTTTGCTCTCTTAAAAGAAATAAACAAAAAAAACCAACCAAACATCACTTGTTTTCTCTGAAAAATAATCAGTAAAAAATCTCCTTTCCTCTGTGCCCTGAAGCTGCTGGGTTCATGAATTTGGAAGAATTGAATTTGAAGTTCATGAGTTTGGAGAACCAGGGAAGGAAAAAAACCCAACACAACCAAAACCCCAAAACTTTTCTACTTTTCCCAGGTTGAGGGTTGGACAAGATGCTTCTGTGATTTAACTGGAGCTGTAAATTTTGAAAATTCAAAATTGAATTTGAAACCTAAATCTATTTAGATTTGGGATTTCCTGGGAATCTGTTCAGAAGGTCAGAATGGAGTTTCAAAGGTCTCTTATTTAAGATCTCTTATTTAAGTTATGTTTGCAGAAAGGGCCTATTATTCATTTTTGCTCTCTTAAAAGAAATAAACAAAAAAAACCAACCAAACACCACTTGTTCTCTCTGAAAAATAATCAGTAAAAAATCTCCTTTACTCTGTGCCCTGAAGCTGCTGGGTTCATGAATTTGGAAGAATTGAATTTGAAGTTCATGAGTTTGGAGAACCAGGGAAGGGGAAAAACCCAACACAACCAAAACCCCAAAACTTTTCTACTTTTCCCAGGTTGAGGGTTGGACAAGATGATTCTGTGATTTAACTGGAGCTGTAAATTTTTCAAAATCAAAATTGAATTTGAAACCTAAATCTATTTAGGTTTGGGATTCCCTGGGAATCTGTTCAGCAGGTCAGAATGGAGTTTCAAGGGCAGCTTTTGGATGAGGATAATGCAGGAATGCAGAACACTCCAGTTCCTGTGTTTAAAAAAATGTCAATTCCCCATTTTCAGTGCAGGGCAATTTCCCCATTTTCTCTTTTTCAAGAAGGAGAAAATGTTTTTATCCATTCCCACATGGAGTCACAACAGCTCTGACACAGGTGCTGGCTCCTGCAGTACATCCAACCCCTCACTTCAGGAGAAATGACATTTTTAATCCCCAACGTGGCAGATTTTGTTAAGTAAATAATGAACTGTTATCCCCAGATCCCCCTGTTTGCAGGTTGACAAACAGCAGAATACAAATGACAATTTTATTTCCTTATCCTGCTGGTCCAGAAGTGCCAGAGATACTCAATAAAACACACTTGATATTCCATAAAACACACTTGATATTCCATAAAACACACTTGATATTCCATAAAACACACTCTGAACCTTGGGAGATTTAGGCTGGGCTATTTCCCAGTAAAGATAATAAAATGAGCTGCCACCACCCTCTGGAAAAGGCTGGACTTGTGTTTATTTAATATAAAATATTTATAATAATCACAAAATATCCTGAGTGGGAAGGGACCTATAAGGATCATCCAGTCCAACTCCTGACTGTGTTCATACACCTTAAAATCTCTAAGATTTTAGGGATTTTATAAAATTCCAATTAGATAAAATTCAAAATATATAATATATAATATAAAATATAATATATAAAATATATTATTATAAAATATTGATAATACAATATAATATAATATAATTAAAATATATATTTTAATTTTATTATATATAAATATAATAGAATATTATATATTATATTATATTTTTTTATAAAATATATATCTATTTTATATATTATATATAAAATATATATATATTTTATAAAAATATGGCCTTTAATTGCTCCTCTGGATCAGGGCCAGAACTCCCCACCCCACAGATCAAACCTCCCTAAAAACCTGAAAATTCAGGAAAACCCAGCTCAAACATCAGAGAGGAACAGGTGATTTCTAAATTTGTGGCTCAATCCAGAAATAGAACATTTTGCAAGAAGCTGTTCCCATTCTGACAGATTATGGCACGTGGATTATTCACCTCTCTCAACAATTCACAACTTGCAGGGCAATATTGGAAATAAATCTCCCTTCACCTCAAAATGCTCTTTTTCCCTGAAGTCCTCACAAGACTGATCTGACAGTGACTAAATTGATTTTTTTTCTGTTTTTTGCTCTGAATAAAAAGTTTGGAGAGCCCCAAACTGGAATATGAAATTTATTTCTTAAGTTTTTTTAAACTTAAATGAAACAGCTTTTCCTGCTGGCTGAAAACAAAGGCAGCCAAAGAGACAGAAATGCAAAAAGTGGTTTTAATAAAATGAGAACTCCCCTAACAAGAGCATCAAAGCTCCTCAAATCAGGCTGCAGAAAAGATTTTCAACAATCTGATTTTCAACAATCTTCTCAATCTCAGGGAGCCCAAACCCTCCTCTGAACAAATGAGTTCCAATTCCTCACAACTGTGCTCAGCAGAGGAAATCATCCCCAACACACACAATCCATGGGAAATATTGCAGAAAATAATGTAGCAGAAAGGAAGGAGCAGAGCAGGAAATTCAGGGAAAATGGGAATTTGGGGAATGAGGAGAATACACCAGGCAAGCAGTGAACAGCTCCTGAAAATCCACTCCAGAATAACCCAGCCTGCTCCATGAACCAGATCAAAGGAGAACAAAGATCTGAGAGGATATTACAGCACCAAAAGAAAATAAGATTTAAATTCAGGATGTTTTCAATCTGTGCAGGAAAGCAGCAGCATCATGTTGTACAAGTTGTATTTTAAATTTCTGTATTTCTAGAGGAGAAGCTCACCCTCCAGTGAAACACAGCAACATGGAGAGGGAAATCACTAAATATGAACAGATTGTCCCAGCAAAAGTGATCCTAATCTGAAACAGCACGTTTAGATTTTATATTTTTCCCATTCTGTGCTGCTTTAATGTGTGGGTCTGAGCTTCATATTATGGGATGGTGAGCTCTGTGCATAGAGCAGGGAGACAAAACAATTCCTGCTCCAGCTGGGCACCAAGGAAAAATTGTCACTGTCATATTTTCTGAAAAATCCCTTTGCCAGGATTTTCTCCTGAGAAGCTGTGAAGCCTCAGAGAAAAAGGAAAACAATATTATCTCATTTGCTTCTCCTGTGTTTTGCTCATTGGAATGTGGTTGGAGATTGTTTATCCAACAGGTGATTGTTTCATTGGTTTCATGGGAATTGTTTTAATTAATGACCAATCAGTGCCAAGCTGTGTTGGGACTCTGGAAGGAGTCAGGAGTTTTCATTATTATCTTTTTAGCCTTCTGTAAGTATCTGTATAGTTTAGTATAGTATTCTTTAATATAATATAGTATCATAAAATAATCAATTAGCCCGCTGAGAACACGGAGTCAGATTCATCCTTTCCTCCTCCATCCTGGGGCCCCAACAAATCCCACAACAAATGCCCCAAATCTCAGCCCAGGAGCACAAACCCCGTGGGCTGCAGAGAGAAAAACAAGCAGGGTGGGACTGCCTGGGCTAAAGCTGGGATGGGACAATGAACTGCAAGATGCAAATGGAGCAGAACTGATCCCAGGGACAGAGCCCGGGAGCGCTCGTGCATTTTGGGGCCATTTGGGTTCATCCTGGGTTCATTTTGGGGCCATTTTGGTTCATCTTGGGTTCATTTTGGGGCCATTTGGGTTCATCTTGGGTTCATTTTGGGGCCATTTGGGTTCATCTTGGGTTCATTTTGGGGCCATTTGGGTTCATCTTGGGTTCATTTTGGGGCCATTTTGGTTCATCTTGGGACCATTTTGGTTCATCTTGGGTTCATTTTGGGGCCATTTTGGTTCATCTTGGGACCATTTTGGTTCATCTTGGGTTCATTTTGGGGCCATTTTGGGTCATCTTGGGTTCATTTTGGGGCCATTTTGGTTCATCTTGGGTTCATTTTGGGGCCATTTTGGTTCATCTTGGGACCATTTTGGTCCATCTTGGGTTCATTTTGGGGCCATTTTGGTCCATCTTGGGTTCATTTTGGGGCCATTTTGGGTCATCTTGGGTGCAGCCCTGGCTGGGCTCTAGTGCTGCCCGAGGTGCATCCATGGAGGAGATCCTTTGGATAAATCCCTGCTTTATACTGGAGCTCTGTCCTTGGTCAGATTCTCAAGGCATCAAATCAAGGCTGGGATGGTTCAGAAGCTGAGGGAGAAACCTGCAGGAGTTTGGGTGAGGGCAGAGGCCACACCTGGAGCATCCAGCACAAGGGACAGCCTGGAGCAGAGAAGGCTCAAAACTTACCAAAATCACCCATTCTGTGATTCTGTAAAACTTCAGATACAAAATAAGGCAAAATTTAATGCTTTCACCCCAAAGTCTCCTTTCAAACAAACACAACTACCCAGGGCTGCTCTAAAGGAACAAGTCAGCTCAGCTTAAGAGAAACTCTAATTTGGCCCCAAACTTCTTTGCTCCAAAGGGATGGTCAGGCTCCCAGCAATTAATGAGCCATTTTCAGGATTGCAGAAATAAGCTGAGGCTCAGCAAATTCGAGGTGGAAATGATTTCAGATTCATTAAAGTGCATGGGCTCTGTTGTGCCAAGCCAGCACATCTCTGCAGTGAAGTCTCCCAGGCAGCCTCACTGGCCTCCCTTGCAAACCCAAATTAAGCAGGTGCAGAAATGCCAACATCATCAGGATCCTCCCGAGGTGCTGGGCCTGGGGTTATTTTGACACAGCCAAGCTATTTAGCAAGGCAAAAAACCCTGCAAATACAAATCCATTACAGCCCAAAAAAGATCAATTTTTCCTCTACAATAGAAAAGCCAATGCTTCTTTTTTTGTTCCTTAATGCCACATTAGCACAACATCCCCAAAAACCCCAAACATGGCACTGTGAAGTTTAAAAGGACCAACAACCCCTGCAGCCACATTTTTACTGGGCAGCTCTTTCAATAGCATGCAGAGCCTTTCTGAGCAGAAAATGTCACCCAAAAAACTCCAAAAGTTTCAGTTCTCTGCTCACAAAGGTATTTTAAATACTCTCCACAGCCTCAGGAAGTTTTGCCTTTCCAATATCTCAGCCAAGTGGAAAAATAAAGACTTTTGGAAAGATAAAAGACTTTTTCAGGAATTCATGGACACTGGAGGACAGGGAAGGTGAAGGTGTGGAAGAGCCTCCTGTGTGTTCCTCAAATAGGAAAAAAATTTTCAAAATTACTGAATTCTCCCTAAATTTAACTGTCTTGCCCTGCCCTGGATGTGTTTGCTCACTGTGCTGCTCCTGTTTGCCAGCATCTACTCCTTCAGCAGACACTGAGTTACAATTTTGAGGGGGTTGGAGCTTGGAAATGTCAAAGGGATTCACATTCCTTCTACAGCACCTTTCAAAATAAAGCCAAAAGCCCTCAGGATCATGAATACAGCACAAAATTATGCATCCAAAAGAACAATTCCCTACCAGATCACACAATAATCCTACACAGGCCATGAGGAAATATCACAGGAGGCTGTTTTTAGACCATCAATTAATCTGTGAACTCTCAAGCTGATCTTTAAGGAAATGGGTAATTTTATAGCTCCCAGCAAAACGAAATGTAAAAGGGAAGAATGTTTAAGCAAACCTTGAGCTTGAACTCCTGGCCTTAAAAAAGCACAACCAGAAAATGCCAAGGCTGGCACCTCCCAGGGGGCTGAGCAGCACAAGAGGAATGACCCACTCAATAAAGATTCCTGGAAAAGCAGAGCACATTTTGGTGACCTTGGGGATAAATCTTATAAAATCTCAACCTGCAGAATGCCTTCAGTCCCTGTTTGATGTTGGGATTTCCCTCCAAGTGACTTTGCAGCAATGTCCAAGGGTGTTTGGGTGGGCTGTGAGCACCCAAAATTGTTCTGCTGCTGCTGTGGGGGCACAGAGGACACAGTCAGGGCTAAAATTCAGATTAACATCTGGCTGGCTCTCAGAAAACACAGCTGAGAGAGAAAGCAAAGGGAGCAGAGGAAAACCAGCAGATATGAGGCACAAGAAACAAAGAACACAGCTCAAACTCAGTCTCTGAAGAATATTAAACCAAAGAACATTATGCTGAAAGAATTATTGCTGAGGAAAGAGGGATTTGGGAATAGCAGGATCAAATTCTAACCTGCTTTAAACAACCTGCAAGCTCAGAGAATTCAAGGAATCACACAGGTTGCCATTAAGGGAAGGCTGACTGTACAAATTCCTGCAAATCACATCCTCTGATCTGCATAAACCCAGATGCACTCAGGTGCCTGTTGCACAAAGATCAGAAAACCACTGGGAAGGGATCTTAAAATAATCCAGTTCCAACCCTCTCATCCTCCCAAACAGCTCCAAAAGACTAAGAGCTGAAAATGACAAATTAATAATTAACAAAGTCACAGTTCTGCTCCAGGCAAATGAAGGAGTTGCTGGTGTGACAGCCCAGTCTGAGCCACACATGAAGGCAGGGATGGGATTCTCTCACCTTCAACCCCACTCCCCACTAAAAATTGGTTAAAATGACAATTACAATTGTAGTTGTAACCAATCCCAATCAATGTAATTGCTTTTTAATTTTTTTTTTAAATCCTTGGATCAGGATGCTCAAATTTTGCATGCAGGGTGATGCTTTACAAGGTTTTGGCCTGTGTGAAGAACCAAAATCTCAGCATGCACTGGAAATTATTTTCACATTAATTCTCACAAATGTTGCCATCCTCTGGAATTCCTGTTTTTTTTCTACAGTTCCTCTGACAGTAAAATTGCAGATTTCCTGAGCAATCCTTTCAAATCTCTGTTTTCTAAATGCCCAAGCAGCCCTGGTGAGCAGGGCAGGCAGGACACTGAAAAATCAGGGTGGGCTTGGCAGAGGTGAACCCTCACAAATCCACATTTCAAAATTGGTCCCACCAAAAAGAAAAGGGTCCTCTGAGAGAGATGTAATTCCCTGAAATGCAGGATCTGATTCTGAGTTTGGTTCTATTTTTTTTGTAATTGTTGTATGATTTTATGTATAGATATTGAATGGTTGGAAAGGTTTATATAATGTATTTATTAAAGTTTTGTAAATATATATATTGTGTATATACAGTATATTTTATATATATAATATATATAATTTATCTATAATATAGTATATATATTGCATATTATATATATTGTAAATATATATATTTATTAAATTTTATGTATTGATAAAAGAAAATGAATTGTTTTGTTTTGAAGACTTGTATGTTTTGTATTTTGAGTATTAGTTTAAAATTGTTTAATGTGAGAGAAATGGTATGAGATTGTTTATTTAGTTAGTAACTCAGTTGATTTTAATCGTTTGAAGGTTGTTTTGAAGTAGTCTGAGGTAAAAAGAAGGTTGTAATTAAAAAAAATAGGTTTAAAGTCATTATTATAGTCAGGTTTATATTGATTGATGAAAATTTTTATGTTTATATTTTTATTATTTTTATGTAAGAGGAAGGAACCAGCATCACTTTTCCTGAGAGATCACAAAGTTTTGGGAACATTCCCCACCACAGCTGTCACATCCACAGAAACCTCTGCCAACATCTTCATTTTTTTTCATTTTTCCCACCTCAGCACCACGCTGGGCTCTGAGGGAAAGTCACCCTCGTGAATTAAAGCAAATTATCAGGAGAGGAACAATCCAGAGGCACCATCATTTATCACTGTGGCAGGAAAAGGGGCTGCAAAATGCAATTTTTTCTACTAGGGCACCACCCTGATTAAGCAGTGAGGGAATGAGCACCCAATCAAGTGAGATCATCCCTTTCCTGTGTCCCAGATAATTCTGGGTTGTTCCAGTGGCCTCTGTCAGTAAAACCAGACACACTCTGGGTATTACACTTAAGGGACACCTCTGATTTATTTATTTACTGACCTGCTGGGAGGTGTAACTAATTTGGATTATTCTCCCTGTCACGGGCAGCAAATTCCAACTGTTTGAGGCCAGGAGAGGGAATTAATGACACAATTAACCCCTGTGCAATTGGAGTGCATCAGACAAGAGTTTTCCTCTCAGGTGTTGCACGGGTCAGCCCTTGGAAAAGGCACATCCAACCCATCCATCCAACCTCCTGCTCCAAGCCTTTTCTAAAAGAGCTTCAACACAGGAGAATTGGCCAGAAAACAGCTCTAGTGTCTGTTAAAAAAAGGGAAAAAATTACACCAAATGTTATTTTTCTTGGAGGTTTACCTTCCTTTAAAATCATGTTATTATAATATAAAATTAGATCTGGGATTTTCCAAAGAATCCAAAGTAATTAGTTGTCCAATTCCCACTAGATTGCCAAGGGAGTTAGATCCTAAATGCCTTTGGCTCTTTTTGGAAAACCTCATCCATCACAGAAATTCATAGGGTGCCTCACCAGAAACTGCAGAAAAGCAAGGTCTGAGTTAACACATTGAGAATTAATTTTAGAGCACTTTGCAGGGGCCCTCAGTCAATGCTGCACTGGGAATAGTGGGCACCACCAGCACCACATTTTCCACTGGAAAATAACATTTCACCCACAGGAGCTGTGGCAAGAAGTGATCAGTGACATTCCAGGGCTCTGGAGCACTAAAAATAAAAGGCAAAGCTCCACTCAATAAAAGCACTGGGCCCACAGTGTGGAGCACACAGGGATTTTTCCTTCTTTTCTTTAATATTTTGGGGTTTTTTTCCAAGTCAATGCAAAGCAGAGAGAGTGCAGCTTTTCTGACTGGAAAATATGGATTAACAATGCACCACTGTTGTTCTTTAATCAGATTGCAGCTCCCACCTTCACCCAGGGCACACCCACAGCCACAGTTCTTCAGCCTCTGCCCGTAAACGAAGACCCCAAAGAGCTTTCCAAGGAATTTCAATTTCCAGACATTTTCCTTGGAGTTTCAACTCCTCTCTCCCATTTTCAGGAATTTATCTGCATGGATCCCTCAGAGGAGGAATCCCTGCAGGGAGGACAGGAGGAATTTTTGGCTTTTTCCTTTCACAGTGGTTTGATGGTGCTGAGAAGGGAACTGATGCCTCAGGTTCAGCTTTTATATTTTTCACATTCTGAGATGCTTTAGTGTGTGGGTCTGGGCTCCATATTATGGGATGGTGAGCTCTGTGCACAGAGCAGGGAGACAAAACAATTCCTGCTCCAGCTGGGCACCAAGGACAAATGCCCCAAATCTCAGCCCAGGAGCACAAACCCTGTGGGCTGAACCTCAGGTCTGGGGTTTTGCTGTGTCAGACCCCACTGTGACCCTTGGAGCCCATGGAATATCCAGGTGGGGCTGGCCCAGCCCCTGGCCCAGGGACAATCCAACCTTTGGGGCCAGGCCTGGCTTTGGTGCCCCTGGATCCTGGGCAGAGGGGCTGGGCAGGCCGAGCTCCGCAGGGAGCACAAGGGCACTCTGGGAGCTCCATGGCCAGGAGGGGACAGCACAGGAGGGAACAGCCCCAGGCTGGCCCAGGGAGCTCCAGGGGGGACCCTGGGGACAATTCCCTCATGGAAAGGGTTCCAGTGAGGGCAGTGGCTGCCCAAGGCAGGGCTGGGATTCCCATTCCTGGGGGGGTTTCAGAGCCCTGTGGATGTGGCACTTGGGGACGGGGCTGGCATGGCTCAGGTTTAGATTTTATATTCTGTGCTGCTTTAGTGTGTGGGCTCCATATTATGGGATGGTGAGCTCTGTGCACAGAGCAGGGACACAAAACAATTCCTGCTCCAGCTGGGCACCAAGGACAAATGACCCAAATCTCAGCCCAGGAGCACAAACCCCGTGGGCTGGAGAGAGAAAAACAAGCAGGGTGGGACTGCCTGGGCTAAAGCTGGGATGGGACAATGAACTGCAAGATGCAAATGGAGCAGAACTGATCCTAGGGACAGAGCCCGGGAGCGCTCGTGCATTTTGGGGCCATTTTGGGTCATCTTGGGTTCATTTTGGGGCCATTTGGGTTCATCTTGGGTTCATTTTGGGGCCATTTTGGGTCATCTTGGGTTCATTTTGAGGCCATTTTGGTTCATCTTGGGTTCATTTTGGGGCCATTTTGGTTCATCTTGGGTTCATTTTGGGGCCATTTTGGTTCATCTTGGGTGCAGCCCTGGCTGGGCTCTGGTGCTGCCCAAGGTGGATCCATGGAGGAGATCCTTGGAATAAATCCCTGCTTTATTCTGGAGCTCTGCCCAGCCTCTGCTCTAGCTCAGCCTCCACAGGGCATCAGAACCAGTCACTGCCTTTAAAGGCATTCACACAGGGACAAGTATGAGCTCAGCACATCAAAACAGAGGTTTATAGTCCTATAAAACATGTCCACAAATGCTGATGAACTCCTTGTAGCACCTCCTAATTCCAGCTGACAGCAGAGATGAAGTGCAGCAGACACTGACAGAAAACAGAGGAGGAAAAAAATCCCCATCAGAGCTCACAAAACTGTTCAAAACTGGTTAAAATAAAAGATATGGTACAAATCTGCAGCAGAATTTCCTTTTTTTCCACACCATCCCAATATTTATCATCTCCAAGAAGCTGAAGGCTAACAAGCCCTGTACAGGGTGGGAATTCTGCATCCTTGATTTCCAAAACTTGTGCTCCTGTTGGAATTACAGAGTCTCACCAGGTGTGGTGGTCACTTCACACCCCTCAGTCCTTGTCAGAAAATCTCCCAACTTGAGAAAGAAAAGCTTCCAAGTGGCATAACTGGGAAAAAAAGCTGGAAAAAATTCTGTGTTCTCAAGTTGTATCAATTAAAAAGGATTTAATGATGGCCCAGGGTTCACAAGGCACAGGTTTTGTGCCAACTGCCAAATATCAAAGTAGGGAATGTGTCATTCCCTATCCTGCTTTCCCAACCTTTTCCTCTCAGCCTAACACCCAGCAGAGCTGACTTTGACTTTCACAACTCCACCAAACAGCTTTTTGAAATTATTTCTCTCTCCAAGAATTTGGGCACCTTTTTCAGCACCTTCAGCAGAGTTGAAGTTGCTTTTAACTCACATGGATTGACTTACATGAATATTTAGGCTTAAACCCTAAAAACCCATTTAAAACTATAATAAAATGAAATATGATGAAGAATTAAAAGGAAAATCCACCTTAAAAGAAGTTTAGAGCAGCTTGATGCTCTACAGCATGGAACAAAGATGATGAATTTTTTTCCTTTCAAATAAAACCTGCAAAAATTTCATTTTAGGAGTTAATATTTTTTAAAACTTCCCCCAAAGCCCATTGACCTCCTCTACAATGAGCTGCACAAGTGACTGTGCATTGTTCAAACAAATAATTTTTATTCTGGGCTTGATTTCTTTGAACTTCAGCATAAATGTTGGTGTTTATGAAATGCATTGGATCAACAGCTCCAGGATAAAAAGTGCCCAAACCAAAGCTGTTAATGCAGGAGTATGGGAGAAAAATTCTGCTTTGTCACCCTGCTAACAGAATAGAAAATCAAATATGGCACAGCTTGGTCAACAAGGGCCAGCCCTGGGAAAGGAAAGAATCCAGTGACTGCAGCCAGCTCAGCTCTGGAGCTCGTCCAGGTACCTGTTACCACATAGTTCAGTTAATTCTGAGCAGAGCTCAGCCAGGATCATCCTGTCAAAGAGAAAACACAACAATCTGGGACATTTCTACCTCATATTCTCAGTTTTTAAAAGGCCAGGATGTCATTGCCATCTCCTGTTGATTCCATGGATTTCTCTGCACTTCCTGACATGTTTTTTCACCTTTCTCCAGGCCATTTCCACCATCCCAAATTCCAATTGCATCTTCTTAACAGCTTAAATAAATTACCAATTTATCTGCTGTTTGAAATTGCAAAAAGACCTGAAATTTTTAGCTAAATTGGAGCAAATCTATAAAATATTTTAATAGAGAGGGGAGGCAGGACATTACAAACCTTCTTAGAAGGCCAAAATTGAAAAAAACACCTTCCTGCAAAATCAGCTGGTCCCTTCTTAGATCCAGAACGATGAAACTTTTCCTAGGCCATAAATTTCCCCAGAAATTCTCATGTTCTTAGCAGCACATATTTGCAGAAAACACTCTAACACCCTGCTGGATTTATTCCTGCATGTGCTGAGCTCATGTCAAATAACAGGGTGGGGAGGGAAAAGTATCAAGTGACCTACTCTAATTATTTAAATTCCATTTTTAAATATCAGCATTCTGAGGAGTGGAATTCTCTCTCTCCTCCCTGTCTCCTGCTGGAGCCTGAGTGAAGCTGTGTTTGTTTTTCAAAGCTGCAGACAAATCCCTTTTATGACCAACGTTCTCTCAAGGAGATGAGCATTAATGAGCCAAACCAGTCCAAGGGCAGCAGCTCCACACACTTCAGACCATTTTAAAAGAACCACAAAAGATTGTCAGGCCCATTATTTGGAGGGTGACCACAAAGCCATTAAATATCTGTGGAGCCACTTTGTGCAAAATAACTGCTGTGGGTTCAAACCATCACCTGGTGAACTTCCCAGAGGCAGCAGCAATTTCAGAGATTTATTTCTAAATCCCAGCCAGGATTTATGGCACATTAACAGCTCTCATGCAAAGAGCTGATTTGACTTTCTGAGTAGCAACTGTGGCACAAACATGCTTTAAAATGCAAAGGTTCAGACCTGTGCTGAGCCACCCAGCAAAAACCACTTGGGTTTTCCATGAGCAGCTCTGTGGAGCAGCTTCAGCTGGCAGAAAATCCCTTCCCTTGCCAGGAAAAATCCTTTTCCCTTCCCTTCTGCACGGTGCCTTCCCTCCCTCGCCTGCTGCTGTGCCAGCCCTGCCACAGTTCAGGGACCTGAGTGAGCAGAAAAAGCAGCCAGGAGCAAAGCTTGGCCAAATCAGCTCCTTCAAATCAAATTCCTGATTTTACAGGAGAACCCTGCCAGGGCAAGGAGAACATCTGGGCTGGGGAAAGCACAGTGGGATGGCAGAGGTGGGATGGAGCTGAAACCTCCCCACACCTTTCCCACCGAGGAACTGAGGCTGCCCTGATGCATCAGGGTTTGGTTTTTATATTTTGCACATTCTGTGCTGCTTTGGTGTGTGGGTCTGGGCTTCATGTTATGGGATGGTGAGCTGTGTGCACAGAGCAGGGAGACAAAACAATGGAGGAGATCCTTTCCATAAATCCCTGCTTTATTCTTTAGCTCTGCCCAGCCTCTGTTCTAGATCAACCTTCTAAAGGCATCAAGTCAAGACTGGGATGGTTCAGAAGCTGAGGGAGAAGGCAGCAGGAATTTGGGTGAGTGCAGAGGCCACACCTGGAGCATCCAGCACAAGGGACAGCCTGGAGCAGAGAAGGCTCAAAACTTACAAATGTGTGCCAAAATCACCCATTCTATGATTCTGTAAAAATTCAGTTTTCTTGGCTACTTGTTGAAATCAGGTCTTGTGTGATGTGGAAGTGATGCCTCAGGTTTTAGTTTTCATATTTTCCACATTCTGAACTGTTTTGGTGTGTGGGTCTGGGCTTCATATTATGGGATGGTGAGCTCTGTGCACAGAGCAGGGAGACAAAACAATTCCTGCTCCAGCTGGGCACCAAGGACAAATGCCCCAAATCTCAGCCCAGGAGCACAAACCCCGTGGGCTGCAGAGAGAAAAACAAGCAGGGTGGGACTGCCTGGGCTAAAGCTGGGATGGGACAATGAACTGCAAGATGCAAATGGAGCAGAACTGATCCCAGGGAGAGACCCCGGGAGCGCTCGTGCATTTTGGGGCCATTTTGGTTCATCTTGGGTTCATTTTGGGGCCATTTTTGTTCATCTTGGGTTCATTTTGGGGCCATTTGGGTTCATCTTGGGTTCATTTTGGGGCCATTTTGGTCCATCTTGGGTTCATTTTGGGGCCATTTTGGTTCATCTTGGGTTCATTTTGGGGCCATTTTGGGTCATCTTGGGGTCATTTTGGGGCCATTTTGGTTCATCTTGGGTTCATTTTGGGGCCATTTTGGGTCATCTTGGGGTCATTTTGGGGCCATTTGGGTTCATCTTGGGTGCAGCCCTGGCTGGGCTCTGGTGCTGCCCAAGGTGGATCCATGGAGGAGATCCTTGGAATAAATCCCTGCTTTATTCTGGAGCTCTGCCCAGCCTCTGCTCTAGCTCAGAACTGAACTCACCTGGGTGCCCAAGGCAACCAGGATTTTATGCCATTAATTCCCTTAAAAACCAGACAACTACTTAGATTCCCACAGCAGAGCCATGAAATTCATCTCCAAATGCTCTCCCAGGCCTCCTGGCCAAATGTGACCCAGCAAATGCAATTTAAATGCAGCTTTTCTGCAAGATCCCTCCCCTGCCCAGCTCCAGGCCCAGATGTGAGGCACAAAATGATCCCAGTTCCCTGCTCCCTCCCTCAGATTCCATTCCTTGGGATAAGGAAGGATATGGGGATGGTGGAGCATCCTTAGGAGAAGTTTCTCAAGACTCAGTGTCTGCTATCCCCAGCTCTGCAGTAGCACAACAGGAGTGTGTGGGCAGAGAGGAGACTTCAGTTCCTCCTTCCCCAGTTTCCTTATGGTTTCAGCAATGTTTGGGCTGCTAAATGACACCAATTTTGGAAAACACAGGAAAGCATTAGACAGAAAAAACCCCAAAAAAGGAACATATTAATTGTCAGTGTCTTCTCAGCAGACAGCTCACCAGAGAGCCTGCTAAAAATTTATGTCCCAGAGAAAATAGGTGTGATTTTCCCTCTCTTCTGTGGGAGGGAGAAAAATATAGACCCCAAAAAATTGACAATCATCAACTACAAAGTCATCACTAAGAAAGGAGAGAAGATCTCTTCCTTGGAGGCAAACAGCTCCAGCCTGAGCTGTTATTGTTACCAACAGGACAAGTCTCTGGTGGCTTCTCCTGCAGCATTCCCTGGGTGCTGTCCCTGCAGGCCTTGTCCCCAGTCCCTCTGCAGCTCTCCTGGAGCCCCTGCAATGTGCTGGAAGCTCTCCCTGGAGCCTTCCCTGCTCCAGGGGAACATTCCCAGCTCTCCCAGCCTGACATTGGATCCATCTCCTCTCCAAGACATTCATGGACCCAGGGCCTTCACTTGGAATCTCAGCAAACCATGAAGGGTCTCCCTTCCCTTCTCCTCTCTTTTCTATTCCCATTTTCCATAAAAATTCCAGGGGATGGATTCTGAGTGTCCCAAATCCCAGAATCCCAGAGCAGTTTGGGTAGGAAGGGACCTCCAAGCTGATTCCAGGGACACCTCCCCTATCCCAGGCTGCTCCAACCCTTCCTTGGCCATTGCAGGGATCAGGGGCAGCCCCAGCTGCTCTGGCAATTGCAGCCCAGCCAGGAATTCCTCATTGCCAAGATCCCATCCATGGCTGCCCTCTGGCACTGGGAGCCATTCCCTGGGTGCTGTCCCTGCAGGCCTTGTCCCCAGTCCCTCTGCAGCTCTCCTGGAGCCCCTGGAATGTGCTGGAAGCTCTCCCTGGAGCCTTCCCTGCTCCAGGGGAACGTTCCCCGCTCTCCCATCCTAGCTCCAGAGCAGAGGGACTCAATTAACTCCACACAAAATGCCAAACTTTAAGTTAAATTTAAACAAAATTCCCCCCTTCTCCCACTGATGGAACAACATGACCAAGGGCTAAGCTGGCTGTGAGACAAGGAAATAACTTTAAATGGTGTTTTCCTGAACAAGGCTGCTCTAATATTTTGACAAACTGCTTTTGTTTGTTTGTTTGTTTTCTAGCACTCCCCTACCAACTGGAAAAGGTCACTCTGTGTTCTGTGTTACTCCTCCATTCTGAAAGAAGTCAAAAATATTTCATATGTGCATGTTCTGTACCTCAGCACTGCTCAATGCTGAGAAACCTCTCACAGCACACCAGAGTGCCTGGTGCAGTTATCAGGGAGAAATCCAGAAATCCAGTTCCAAAAATGAGCTGCAGAAAACAACAACTCCCCCACAAACCCCAATTTGCAGCCCACCATGAGCTCCTGTTATTTGGTGAAGACATGGAGAGATAACCCTGCTGTAACCTGAATTTTCCTGAATTTCACATGCAGAGATGCACAATGCACAGGTACAGAACATTATCCCTGTGAACTGCACTTGTATGAGATTGTTCTGCTGTGCTGACTGAATTCCATTCATTGGGATTTGAAGGAATTGCATCACTGGAATTTGAATGAATTCCATTTATTGGGATTTGAAGGAATTGCATTCATTGGGATTTGAAGGAATTGCATCAACAACTTCTCCTCCACAAACCCCAAATTTCAGCCCACCACAAGTTCCTGTTACTTGGTGAAGACATGGAGAGAAAACCCTGCTGTAACCTGAATTTTCCTGAATTTCACATGCAGAGATGCACAATGCACAGGTACAGAACATTATCCCTGTGAACTGCACTTGTATGAGATTGTTCTGCTGTGCTGACTGAATTCCATTCATTGGGATTTGAAGGAATTGCATCACTGGGATTTGAAGGAATTGCATCATTGGGATTTGAAGGAATTGCATTCATTGGGATTTGAAGGAATTGCATCAACAACTCCTCCTCCACAAACCCCAATTTTCAGCCCACCATGAGCTCCTGTTACTTGGTGAAGACATGGAGAGATAACCCTGCTGTAACCTGAATTTTCCTGAATTTCACATGCAGAGATGTGCAGGTACAGGACATTTTCCCTGTGAACTGCACTTGTATGAGGTTGTTCTGCTGTGCTGACTGAATTCCATTCATTGGGATTTGAAGGAATTGGATTCATTGGGATTTGAAGGAATTGGATTCATTGGGATTTGATGGAATTGCATCAACAACTCCTCCTCCACAAACCCCAATTTGCAGCCCACCACAAGTTCCTGTTACTTGGTGAAGACATGGAGAGATAACCCTGCTGTAACCTGAATTTTCCTGAATTTCACATGCAGAGATGCACAATGCACAGGTACAGAACATTATCCCTGTGAATTCCACTTGTATGAGATTGTTCTGCTGTGCTGACTGAATTCCATTCATTGGGATTTGAAGGAATTGCATCATTGGGATTTGAAGGAATTCCATTCATTGGGATTTGAAGGAATTGCATTCATTGGGATTTGAAGGAATTCCATTCATTGGGATTTGAAGGAATTGCATCACTTGCATTTGAAGGAATTGCATCACTTGCATTTGAAGGAATTCCATTCATTGGGATTTGAAGGAATTGCATCATTGGGATTTGAAGGAATTGCATCACTTCCCTGAGCAACCTCCTCCCAGTTTTCAGCCTCCCCCATCAGCTTTAAACACTTTTAAAACTGAGTTTTCTGCTCCCTCTGCTGCAAATATAAGATCTCCTCTCCAAAAATTATTCTTACACAGAAAAGCAGGTTAGAGATAATTTAGGCTTTGGGATCAAAGGTTTTCTTACACTCTGAGGTAAAAATATTTTAAGCCACTCCAGTGGAACTAAGGTACACACACCAACAAGATTTTGAACAAAGAAATGCAGCATTTCCTCCCTTTCATGCCAGTCAATGCTCATCTCTTATCTTAAACCAGCAAGAGATTATGGATGTTAAAGTGCTGCTTTTATGCATTATAAAAGCTCTTCTGGAAGCTTTTCTGATTCCCACTGGCACCCAAGAACAATGAAACCTTTCCAAGGGGGTTGGTTTTGTTTTTCTTGGCACACTTTTCCCAGAGATCTTGGTCAGACATTGTCTGCCCAGCACAGAAAGCACTTTTGAGTGCTCACACCTCCACAGGTTTGAGTTCCAGCAATGCTGCTCAGGAACAGCCAACAGAAATCCCTCCAAATTTCACCACACACCAGGGCTGAACCCATCCCAAACTCCCACAGAGGACAGGAATATCCAGCCTTGATGTTCTGCTGCACTGAAGGATCAGGCTCAGGAGTGTTCTGACTCCATGGTTTTGTCTTTCTGGAGCAAAATCTGCAGAACTCCAAGCTCAGAGTTTTTCTGGGCCTCATGGATCACAGGAAGATGGCTGCAGATTCCCCATCCCAAACCATATATCCTTAAATTTAATTCCACATATCCTTAAATTTAATTCTTCCCTTTTATTCTTCCCTTATTTATTCCCACTTCAGTTCTGTGACATTTTCTGTTGTTCAGAAAACCCCTCATGAACATCTGCCTGGACATTTCCAAGGAAATTTTTGTAAGAACAGTATCTCAAACTGCACCAAGGGAAATTCAGGTTGGAGAGCAGGAAAAAGCTTTTCCAGCAAGGGGGAGAAAGTTCTGGAATGGCTGCCCAGGGAGGTGGTGCAGTCACCATCCCTGGGGGTGTTTAACCAGCCTGGATGTGGCACTGGGTGCCAGGGGCTGGGCTGGGCTCCATGGCCTTGAAGGTCTCTCCCAACCCAGGCATTCTGAAAATTCTGTGAATTCTGTAAATTCTGTGAATTCTGTGAAAGGAGCTCCAAGTTTGTGGCACAGGGAAAAATTATGGAGATTCCTTTGATGATAATTCCTCTAGAAAGACAAATCTGTGGGTAAGGAGTCAGTGAAGGGGAGTGAAGACCCACACCTTGCATTTATCATATCCAAGTATTTCAAGTCATTGGGATATTTGGGTAAGGAAAAAAACAACCTGCATCACTGAGCAGTCAAACAATCCTGCAGAACAACAGCAACAAACCAGCCCAAAACTGAAATAGTGACTCAGGGCAGGAGGCAGAGAGCATTTTCCATCACCAGCCCAGAGCTGGAATGACCAACATCAATCCTTCCACCTCCTGTAAATAATGCCAGGCTCACTTCTTTGACCTCCTGTTGTATTTGTTGGGATTCTTGTGGCAGGAAGGAATGATGAATCTGACTCCATGTTCTCAGCAGGTTGATTTGTTATTTTATGATGCTATATTATATTAAAAAATGCTATACTAAACTATACTAAAGATTACAGAAAAGATACTTATAAAAGGTTAAAAAATAATAATGAAACTCATGACTCTCTTTCCAGAGCCCTGACACAACTTAATACTCATTAGCCATTGAATCAAAACATTCACATGAAAACTCTAATGAAACAATCACCTGTCAGTAAACAATTTCTAAACACATTCCAAAAAAGCAAAACACAAGAAAAGTAAATCAGATAATTATTGTTTTCCTTTTTCTCTGAAGCTTCTCAGCTTCCCAGGAGAAAAATCCTAAGTGAAGGGATTTTTCCAGAAAATGTGCATGCCACAACCTCCTCTATCACATGGCAGGTGAAGTTCCATATCTGTGCACTATGTGTAAAGGTAATCTCCAAATAAAGAAATTTAAAAAGAAACCTAAACATGTGTTTAGTGTAGCACAAAACACACAACCCAGCAAGAATGAGAGAACAGAGATGTGACAGATGAGAGCTCTGCTGCTTGAGAGAGCCTCAGATGCCTGGGTGAGAGGCACAGCACCTGAATAAAGCCTAAGCAAGGCACAGCTTTAGTCTCTTGCAGTTAAGAGGAAGAATCAAATAAGAATTTGCTGCAAACACGCCGGCAGCAAGTGTCTGAGCTGCCTGAAGGCAGCCACAATGACAGCAGAAGACAAGCCATTAGAGCTGTGACACTTTGTAAGACAGGCATGACATGGTAACACAGAACAAAAATGTCACTTTGAAAGCTGCTGATAAATCACTTGGTAGGCAAAAGGAATCAACCTTTCCAAACACCATAAGGATGAATCTATGGGATTTTTTTTTTCTTTTTGCTGATATTTAAGCTCTTTGGAGTTTTACAATCTGTTGTAAATGTGGCCACTTACCAAAAAAACTCAAAGATAAATCCCAGCACTGCTGAGTGTTGAGCACTACAGGTATTCTCTGGCACGGTTCTGAAGGGGTTTTGTAATTTTTTTGTATTTTATGGGGGTTTTTTGGGATTATTTTGTATTTGTTATAGCTGCAAGCTGAAAATGTGCCCACCTGAGGGATTCTTACCTGTTGGAACCCAGGACATTCCTCTGGCTGCCCTGGAGGACTCCAGACCCTGGCAGGCGGCTCAGAGACCTTGGCACAGAGTCACAAACACCTGTGCCTTTGATTTTAGCCCTTGGAAACAATCACCAACTTTGTGTGAGGAGTTACAAGCCACAAGATTTTGAGTAGAGTGACAGTGAATTTGTCACAGGGTGAAAAAGTAGAATTTTGGGGTTTTAGAATGGGGGTTCAAGAGGGAAGATGGAGGAATCTGGGTATGTTCTTCTTCTTCTTTTTGTCCTCCATCTTCTGCTATGATGGTGGCACTTCTGGATTGGTTTAGAGCAGAGACAGAGTGTCTGACATAGGTGATAGGTATTGGAAAATCATTGTAAATAAAGTACAGGTAGTACTTAGTATAAAAAGCCAACACCATGTTCCAGATTGCAAAGCAAGATGTATTCTGTTACCATCTGGATGGCAGCTGTCTTTGTCATGTGGGCAGTTTGCCTGATCTCTTCCACAATCACTCCTCCCTTGGGAGGAGACATCTGCTGATAACAGCCATTGAATGTCACTGCATGGCTGATAAGAACTACAGCATCCCATTGGGAGATGTGAGCCCAGAGGGAGGAGCCAAGCATTGCTACCTGGGTATAATCTGGAGATTCTGGAACACCAGCACAGCTTCTCCACTGGATTCCCCAAAGGAACAGCAGCTGCCTCTTCTTCCACTGCATCTTCAGAGGAAGATGCACCTTTCTACAGGATCCCTGCTCCAACAGAACCACACCTGACACTGCAGGAGGGCTGAGCCACAATTCCAATGGGACTGTTGTCAACACCCTGACCCACAGGGTGTCAGGCTGTGTTCTGACTCTGTCAGTGTTTTAGTGTACTGCATTGTTTATTTTATCCTTTTATTTTCTTCCCTATTAAAGAACTGTTATTCCCTGCTCCCATATTTTTTGCCTAAGAGTCCCTTAATTTAAAATTTATAGCAATTCAGAGAGAGGGGGTTTGCATTCTCCATTTCAGGGGAGGCTCCTGCCTTCCTTAGCAGACATCTGGCTTTCCAAACTGAGACACACCACCCCAAGGGCAGGGACTGTGCCACAACCTGACCTGCTGGACAGATCTCAGCAGGTCAGAGAAAGAATGTCATAAATAAGAGCAAATAAACAACCTTGAAAAGCAGAGCTGAGGAATCTCAACTTCTTCTTTGGTCGCAGGGCTGGGAAAAAAGACTTTCTAACACTTTGGGGTAATTTTAACCACAGAAACCCGAGCCTTACCTGCAGGACATCCTGGATCTTCACCCACACATCCACCATGTCATAGAGCTTGATGTCCCCATCGTGCTGGCTGCAGGGGGAGGCCACAGTCTGCTGCAGGTGGCCCAGCACCACGGCGTGCGCGGCGGCCACCGCATTGAACTTGTCAAAGAGCAGCTCCAGCAGCTCCAGCAGCAACCTGGCAAGCACAGAAACAGCTCTGCTCAGCTTCTGGAATGTTCCACAGGCACACAGCAGGGCAGGGGGACAGGGCACTGTGGATTCATGTCCTGTTTTGTGACATGCTGAGGTCACCTCTCTGTGGTATTGTATTTGTGGGGTGCCGCCATGGCAGGAAGGAATGATGAATCTGACTCCATGTTCTCAGAAAGCTAATTTATTATTTTATTATATTATATTATATTAAAGAATATTAAACTATGCTATACTAAAGAATACAGAAAGGATACAGACAGAAGGCTAAAAGATAATAATAAAAACTCGTGACTCCTTCCAGAGTCCTGGCACAACTTGGCCCTGATTGGTCATTAATTAAAACAATTCACATGAAACCAATGAAACATTCACCTGTTGGATAAACAATCTCCAAACACATTCCAAAGCAGCAAAACACAGCAGAAGCAAATGAGATAATATTGTTTTCCTTTTTCTCTGAGGCTTCTCAGCTTCCCAGGAGAAGAATCCTGGGTAAAGAGATTTTTCCAGAAAATATGAATGTGACAGGGACTCACTTCAGCTCAGGTTTGGTATCTGAACATTCTGAGGATTTTTCTCCTCATTCCCTTCCCTATGTCAGCACTGCTCACTTGAAGTGTCCTGTTTAGGGCTACAGAGAACACAAAACCCATTAATAACTCCAAAGTAATTAAACTGGACTAACATAATATTAGAGCCCAGGCAGAGAGGGAAACAACCTGCTCTTCCCCCAGAAAAAAGTATGACTCTCAGGGCAATAAAAAATTATCTACCCACACAACCAGGATAAAATGAATTATATTTGAGTTATTAAATTAATATGGCAGGCTTCAAATGACAGGAAATATCAGAAAGCTAAAATATTCAACCCTCATCACTTTGATTTTACTCCTATTGTATTCCTATATAGCTTATATTATTTTACTCCTATTTGTTAGAGCTATAACATCATCTAAATACACTGCACTGTACCTGCTCCTATAGTTCCCTACTGCCTAATTATCATAATTAAAGCACCTTTGCAAAGTCCTGAACAGTTTGTGATGAGGCAGCACTGTGGCATTCACATATTTTGGAAAAATCCCTTCAGCCAGGATTTTTCTCCTGGGAAGTTGAGAAGCCTCAGAGAAGAAGAAACAATTCTTATCTCATTTGCTTCTCCTGTGTTTTGCTCCTTTGGAATGTGTTTAGAGATTGTTTACCAACTGGTGATTGTTTCATTGGTTTAATGTGAATTATTTTGACTTATTGGCCAATCAGGGCCAAGCTGTGTTGATACTCTGGAAGGAGTCACAAGTTTTCATTATTATCTTTTTAGCCTTCTGTAAGTATCCTTTCTATATTCTTTAGTATAGCATAGTATAATACAATATAGTTTAATATAGAATAATATAGTATAATATAATAGGATATGATATAATATCATATAATAATAAATTAATCTTCTAAAAACATGGAGTCAAATTCATCACTCCTCCCTGCCACGGAGCACCCTGCAAATACAACACAGCACCATCACATTTTTTACTGGTGGAGAACAGCAAAATCCTGCTGGAGCTCCCTGCCGCTTAATGAGCAACTCGAGTCCCCACATAACCCCACCAAAACGTGGAGATAACACTTCCCAAATCCATATGTTAGGCACTTGTAGCTCTGACAGACAGACTCCATCTCATTTCCTGCAGCAGCTTTGGAGCCACCACATGCTCTGAGTCTGCCCAGCAGGAGCTGCGAGCCCCAGGGCAGGGCAGGAGCTGCTGCTCTCCTGCTGCAGCACCCCCAGTGCTCCCAGAACAGGGAGTGGGATTGGGGACACCCTCAGCATCATCCCAGGCTGCTCCAGCCCCAGTGTCCAGCCTGGCCTTGGCCATTGCAGGGATCAGGGGCAGCCCCAGCTGCTCTGGGAATCCCTTCCCAAAATCCCAGCCCAGTCTCCCTCTCCAGGGAATTCCCTCCATTCCCAGCTCTCCCAGCTGCCATTGGATCCATCCCCACCCCGACTCCTCTCTGGGAAGGAATTTGGGGATCCGGGGGCTTCACTGGGAATCTCAGCACTCCAGGAAGGGTCTCCCTTCCCTTTGCCATCCCCAACTTGCATCAAAATCCCTGGGGATGGATTCTGAGTGTCCCAAATGCCAGAATGGTTTGGGTGGGAAGGGACCTTCAAGCCCATCCCATTGCAACCCCACCATCCCAGGCTGCTCCAACCCTTCCTTGGCCATTGCAGGGATCAGGGGCAGCCCCAGCTGCTCTGGCAATTGCAGCCCAGCCAGGAATTCCTCATTGCCAAGATCCCATCCATCCCTGAGGATCTGAGAGAGCACTCAAAGAGTCATCACAAACCAGAAAAATCTGGAGTTTAAAAATCTGGGAGTCATTAACAATATTTTTATACACAAATGTAAAAGATGGCAGCACAAAGCTACATGGAAAAGCTTATTAATGAAGGAAGAGAAAGAGAATTAAATTTAAAAAGTAACAAGAATGAGACCAGCAGTGGCTGTTATCAGATCTGCAGCTTTTCTGGCCAGGTTCCACAAATCATTTCTGTCTTGTACAACCAGAGGGGCTCTAAATCATTGCTGCATGGGGTCTCAAAAGGAATTACAGCACAATTTCCCCAAGCAGGTCCTCAGCCTCATCCTTGGTCACAGAATGGTTTGGGTTGGAAGGGATTTCAGGGATCACCTGACAGCCTAATGAAGAGTTCAGCAGTTCTGGGCACTGCACTGAACTCAAATTTGGGGTTTTACAGAGCTCTGTTGAAGCAGCAGGGCCTTGTTGTTCTGATTTATTTCTCCCCTGACAGTAGGAAAGTCTCTGAGCTTTGATTTAAAAGTGAAGCTAATTTAAGGGGTGGGCACACCCTTCCATGCTGTAATTTATTCTTTTCAATATAAATGAATTCACCTGCTTGCTGTACACTTCAGGTATGATTTAGGTTTAGATCCAGTTCTAATTATGTCTGTACTGCACAAGAATTCAGGACACTTTCCATGAGCACCTTAAAGGCTCACACTCTGCAACAGCTGCCAAAACCCATTAAACCTTTGTGTGCCTCACTCAGCCCTCTGGGCAGGTTAATGGCATTGATATATGGCCTGATCCAATTTATCAATTCCAACAGACAACCAGGAGCCACACAACCTCTCCAGACTGGTTCATAAAACAAGCATCAAGAATATGTTCCACTCCTGGCATCAGAAACTCATATTCTGCCTTCTGACCCATCTAAAAAAATCTCATTTTCACTGAGTTATCAGCACTGTAACTCTACAAAGTCTTCAAAACAGAATTGTTTCCCCAGCAGTGCTAATGAGAGGAATTAAAAAAGGAGTTTTTATCAAGCTGATGTTTTCCTTGGGAGTGATTTTCCACTACAAACATTGCACATAATGAAGATACACACTTTTTTTTTCTGCCATTAATTCCCTTTGGACAATGATCACGACAATGTGGAGATGAATATTTCAGCTGGAAGAGATTCCTGCTGGAATCCTCTTGTTCCAAAGGCCACTTCCAGTGAATTCTGAGGAGCAGCACAATCACAGTGCCCAGTTGGCTCCCACACCTTGCTATTAATGTAAAACAATTAGAGACTTGGCCATACACTGCTGATGGAATTAGTTCCATACATGATTTCAAAGCTTTGCACCTGCATCAGCTTAATTGGACTCTGCTCCACTCGAAATCACCGAGCCGAATTTTCTCATTTCAAGCCATATTATCAATTAAGACTTTTTATTCTTTTTTTTTTTTTCTTCCTTGCAGGAATCAAGGGCTGGGAGTTGAAATCTCCTCACCTGGGCTGATTTTCCTGGGAAATGTTCTCCCCTCTCTGGTAGCCATTGTCAGCCACCTGAGTGGTGGAGCGCTTCACGATCTGCTTGAGCTCCTGCTCCAAGCGCTCCTGGATGGCTTTCACTGTTTCTGGGATCTTCTTCAGCTTGGCCAGCCCCTTGATGAGGATTCCCATGAAGACAGCACTGTTCTCCTCTGGATCCAGCTCTGTGTCCTCTTTGACTTCCAGCAGGCTCGAGTCTCGCACTGGAAGAGATTTTCATTTGAATTTTAGCAAGAACCCAACATCAGCACCCTGAAGAGGCAGCACGGGAGCTCCTCTGGCTCCACAGAATTCCCAGCACGTGGAGGAACCAAAAATGAACAAGGAAACCAGAAAGACTTGGATTTTGAGGGGAATCAGTGGATATTTCTGTTTGCTTGGGGGCTTCCCTGGACATAAACACAGCAGCCTGAACATTGGATTGATTTAGGAATGTTGTCACCAATTGTTGTGGTGTTGTTGTGATGGTCCCCAGGAGCAAGTGAGAGATGAGAATTGACTCCAAGTTCTCAGAAGGCTTATATTATATTATATTATATTATATTATATTATATTATATTATATTATATTATATTATATTATATTATATTATATTATATTATATTATATTATACTATATTATATTATGGTATGATATGATATTATATTATAATATTAATTATATGGAAATGATGTGCTAAAACTATACTAAAGAAAGAGAATGGAGACATCAAAAGGCTAGGAAAGAATGAATAATAAAATCTTGTGACTGACCAGAGTCTGAAACAGCTGGACTGGGATTGGTCATTAATTAAAAACAATTCACATGCTGGGTGACAATTCTCCAAATCACATTCCAGAGGAGCAAAACATGAAGGAGCTGAAGCTTTCCAGGAGAAGAAATCCTAGCAAAGGGATTTTTCATAAAATATTCCAGTGACATAGGAACAATTCACGGTGTGAATTCCATGTTAGGAAATAGAGGGAGTCTGGTGCAATCAAAGATATTCATAAATGAGAAGGTGCAACATCCCTACAAATCCCCTGAATGTGTTTCAAGGAGCTAAAACCCCTCAGTTTCCTCCCCAGCTGGTTTTCCTTGCTGTTTTCTTCACAGGAGAGGAATTTTCATTACAAACACTATCAAGCTTAAGAGACTGCTGATGAATTCAGCAAAGTTTACACTGCCCAAGTGACTGATTGTTTGATTTTATCTTTTTCTGCTTTATTACGTCTGTCAAGGGGTTGATGAAGTTCCTCAAATCTTCCAGCAAGGCTTCTGGAAGGGTAAAGTGAGAAGAATGAGAGAGGATATTGCAGATATGGTCCTGAAGTAACAGGGATTGCACAGGGAGAAATGCTGTTGCTAAGAGACAGGGGATGGGGAAGCAAGAGACACTCTGCTTGTTTTAAGTAGGTTCATTAAGCAACATTTCTTAATTTACAGATAACACCCAGCAACAACAAAAGCATGCCTCTGTTAAAGACTGGGTGAAACATTTAATAAATATATTTAAACACTTCTGTGAAGTAAGTGTCTTCAAGGCAAACTGAATTAAAAGCATCTTGGAAGATCTACAGCCACTCTGTGCCATCCACCACTCCAGATCCTTGGATCAAAATTAAAACTCAAAAGCTGTTTTATCTGACTGGGGCTGAGCTCTGAAAAGGCTGCTGGGTGACAGATGACTCCCATGGTTTCAACTCCTCCCCAGATTGGTTTTTTTTACTTTGAAACTTTTCCAGGAAGCTGAAAAAATGTCAGAAGTCCAGCAGAAGGGTGGAAGGAAGGGGCCAGGAGTGAGGAATGGCTGCCTGAAGCTGGGCTCTGACCAGAGGAGCAGCACCAGGGCTGAGGTAGAGGCAGATCAAGAAAATAATGGCCCAAGCATGGTGCCAGTTTATAAATAATCCAAATAAATGGGTGCCAGTTACACCAACCTCAGAATCAATCAATTAATCAATCAAGAGGCTGATTTCTTCCTGCAGTGTGATCCCAAACTGCAGTCTGGATCAAACCAAGCTCATGGCTCACATGGCCTCACATCTGAACCCAGAGCAGCAGGTGAGAGTGAGGAGAGGATGGATCCTGCTCTGGAGCCAGCCTGGGAGAGCTGGGAATGTTCCCCTGGAGAAGGGAAGGCTCCAGGGAGAGCTTCCAGCACATTGCAGGGGCTCCAGGAGAGCTGCAGAGGGACTGGGGACAAGGCCTGCAGGGACAGCACCCAGGGAATGGCTCCCAGTGCCAGAGGGCAGCCATGGATGGGATCTTGGCAATGAGGAATTCCTGGCTGGGCTGCAATTGCCAGAGCAGCTGGGGCTGCCCCTGATCCCTGCAATGGCCAAGGAAGGGTTGGAGCAGCCTGGGATGGTGGGGTTGCAATGGGATGGGCTTGAAGGTCCCTTCCCACCCAAACCATTCTGGCATTTGAGACAATCAGAATCCATCCCCAGGGATTTTTATGGAAAATGGGGAGAGAAAAGAGAGGAGAAGGGAAGGGAGACCCTTCAAGCTTTGCTGAGATTCCAAGTGAACGCCCTGGGTCCATGAATGTCTTGGAGAGGAGATGGATCCAATGTCAGGCTGGGAGAGCTGGGAATGTTGCCCTGGAGAAGGGAAGGCTCCAGGGAGAGCTTCCAGCACATTCCAGGGGCTCCAGGAGAGCTGCAGAGGGACTGGGGACAAGGCCTGCAGGGACAGCACCCAGGGAATGGCTCCCAGTGCCAGAGGGCAGCCATGGATGGGATCTTGGCAATGAGGAATTCCTGGCTGGGCTGCAATTGCCAGAGCAGCTGGGGCTGCCCCTGATCCCTGCAATGTCCTTGGAGCAGCCTGGGAAGGTGTCCCTGCTATGACAGGAGGGTTGGACTGGATAACATTTAAAAAGACCCTTCCAACTCCAAACTATTCCATGATCCTCTGCCAATAAACACCAAGAAGATCAAACAGTGCTTGTTTCTCTCTCACACACTCTTCTTTCAATTAAATGTGAACAAGTTACAGGACAAGCAACTAGAAACACCCAGAATGCAGTAATTAAAAAAAAACAAACATCAAAAAAACAGAGATAAAATAAAGACATTGCAAACACCAATTGGAATTTAACAACTGGACACAGAACTGCTCCTGCTCAAAGCTCTGCTCCATCTCAGACCTTTCACCCCACAGAGCTGACAAGGACTTTGTGGCTGCAGGCCTGGTCTCTGCCCACTCTGTTATTGTTATTTGTTATTCTCCAAAACCCACAGCAGAGCTCAGGCACAGACACAGAAAATGAGCTCTTTGGAACCAGAGCTGTGAAAAAACACTGGAAATGCTACAGGAGGAAAGGTTTAGACCATCATTTTTTTTTAACTCCTAAATATCTTGTTTCTTTGAGTTCAATGCAGATTATTTCCCAGCCTCTCAGAGGACAGGTCCTGTCATGAGGCTGCACCCTCTCTGTTATCAGCTTGTAAATTATTCTTAATATCACACAATGAACACCCAAGGGGGAGGAAATGGAGCTGCAGCCAAATGTGAGGACAGCATTTAGGAGGAGTAAAAGCAGCAATCTTGCTGAGAACTCTGCCAGCACACTGAGACAAACTCTTCCATTTTCCAAAGAGCAAACCAATTTCCAGCATCCTCAAATAGTCAGGACATTGATTTACATCTCTCACAAACAAGAGCAAAGTGAGCAATTCGATATCTGGGAGCTGCACACGGCTCTGGAGGCTCTGTCAGATCTGGGGGTTTGATAAAACACTGGGAACACTGCAAACACTGTTTTCAGTGTGTTCCCTGCACATTGTCCCATTAAACAGGAGCCCTGGGCAGCTTTGGGGGCTCATTCATCTGTGAGATCTGACAAGATCCCAACCCTGGGTAACTGTGCTGTCCTTTTCTCGTGTCTTTCACACATCAAACATCCTCTCCTGCCATTTAATGTCATTAAGGGGCTGTTTGAGCACAAAGCTTTGGCCCAGGAACAAGCTCCTCCTGTCCCCTTCCCTATTGTATTTGCAGGATGCCCTGATGAAGGCAGGAATGATGAATCTGACTCCATGCTCTCAGGATAATTTATTATTTTATGATACTATATTATATTAAGAATACTATACTAAAGAATACAGAAAAGAATATGGACAGAATGCTAAAAAGATCATAATGAAAACTTGTGACTCTTTCCAGAGCCCTGACACAGCTTGGCCCTGATTGGCCAAAGAGTCAAAACAACTCACAGCAGAATCCAATGAAACAATCACCTGTTGGATAAACAATCTCCAAACTCATTCCACATGAGCACAACACAGGAGAAGCAAATGAAATAAGAATTGTTTTCCTTTTTTCTGAGGCTCCTCAGCTTCCCAGGAGAAAATCCTTGCCTTTCCTGAACCCTCTCTGACTGGGCTGATCCTCTTGTCCTAACAAAGCCTGCAAACCTCTCGTGAAGCAGAACATTCAAAAACATCTCATCAAAAGCCTTGTAAGATAACAACTTGAAGGAATGCTGGTTTTGCCACATTCTCTAATAAAACTGCAGCCACTTTCACAAATTTTTCATCACCAACCATTTTTCATCTGAAAATGCTCAACTATGTGCTCAAGCAGGCAAAGGTTAAGCTGTGGGTTAAAGCCCTAAAAGCTGAACCATGTCCAGAGCTACAGAGGAGGGAGTTTCCTGATCCCTGCTCTGATGATGCCCCACAAAAACCTCTGCTCCACCTGGGATTCATTTGCTCAGTGCTGCCATTTCCCAAAGAACCACCCTGCTGCAAGGAGCTCTTGAACAGCTCCTGTCTGCTCCCTAAAAAGCCAACTTTGGGAACTCATTTAAGCAAAGCAGCTGAAAAAAAGGCTCTTGGGTCTTGTTTTTCATTCCAGTGAACAGCCAAAATTTGCTGCTCCTCATTAGGAAGGTTTCATTATCCACGAGCTTTTATGGGACTCTTGTAAAATGTGATGTACTATTTTCCATGATTTATGTCCTTCTGGTGATTTCCTTTGTACCTTCAGTCCTACCAGAGAAAAGCACACGAGTTCCTGGTGGCCCAAAAGCACAATCTGAATTTGAAGGAACATCACCTGCTAATTCCTGGTGCTGAATCCTTGTTCTGACAAGTTCATGGAGTTACAAATGGGCAGCTCCTGCAGAAATGGGTCCTTGGAAAATTTTGGGAATTTTCTGCTCTGCATCACTACCAAACCCAGAAGAAAATGCACTTCAAATTCTTCTTATCTACACAAGTATCAAAATTAAGTCTCCAAATACAAAAATAAATGGACTGTAGCCAGTTATTTGATATTGGGACCATACACAGGAACAACTCATTAAATTACACAAAAAAGAGCAATTATGTGTTACTTTCCTGGCTTTCACCCCATGTTTCTAAAAAATCTCCTTGATTTTCCCTTTCCTTCCTCAAACACATCCCCAGGTCATTCCATTCTAAGCAAAAAAAAAAAGATAAAGGCAATTTACCCAGGCCATAAGAAGAGAAGAAATCTTTTGAAGATTTACTGAGCACGTTTGGAGTAGGAGCACCTGTGACAATGACCTGGCACAGAGGCACAAAGTTGTCACCTTCTGGTGATTTCCTTTGTACCTTCAATCCTCCCAGAGAAAAGCACACGAGTTCCTGGTAGCCCAAAAGCACAATTTGAGATTTGAAGGAACATCACCTGCTAATTCCTGGTGCTGAATCCTTGGTCTGACACATTCATGGAGCTACAAATGGGCAGCTCCTGCAGAAATGGCTCCTTGGAAGATTTTGGGAATTTTCTGCTCTGCATCACTACCAAACCCAGAAGAAAACCCACTTTAAAATTCTCCTAATCTATACAAGCATCAAAATTAAGTCTCCAAATAAAAAAATAAGTGGATTGGATGTTGGGACCACACACAGGAACAACTCATTAAATTACACAAAAAAGAGCAATTATGTGTTACTTTCCTGGCTTTCACCACACGGATCTAAAATCTCCTTGATTTTCCCTTTCCTTCCTCAAACACATCCCCAGATTATTCCATTCTAAGCAAAAAAAAATGATAAAGGCAATTTACCCAGGCCATAGGAAGAGAAGAAATATTTTGAAGATTTACTGAGCACGTTTGGAGTAGAGGCACCTGTGACAATGACCTGGCACAGAGGCACAAAGTTGTCACCTTCTGGTGATTTCCTTTGTACCTTCAATCCTCCCAGAGAAAAGCACACGAGTTCTGGTGGCCCAAAAGCACAATTTGAGATTTGAAGGAACATCACCTGCTAATTCCTGGTGCTGAATCCTTGTTCTGACACATTCATGGAGCTACAAATGGGCAGCTCCTGCAGAAATGGCTCCTTGGAAGATTTTGGGAATTTTCTGCTCTGCATTGCTACCAAACCCAGAAGAAAACCCACTTTAAAATCCTCCTAATCTACACAAGCATCAAAATTAAGTCTCCAAATAAAAAAATAAGTGGACTGGATGTTGGGACCACACACAGGAACAACTCATTAAATTACACAAAAAAGAGCAATTATGTGTTACTTTCCTGGCTTTCACCACATGGATTTAAAATCTCCTTGATTTTCCCTTTCCTTCCTCAAACACATCCCCAGATCATTCCATTCTGAGCAAAAAAAAATGATAAAGGCAATTTACCCAGGCCACAAGAAGAGAAGAAATCTTTTGAAGATTTATTGAGCATGTTTGGAGTAGAGGCAGCTGTGACAATGACCTGGCACAATGGCATTTTTTAGATTCACCTTGAAATTTGGATTTTCCAAGCTCTGGCTCCTGCAGGGATTCTGCAGGAGCAGCTCTGGAGGTCTCCACATGTGGAGAAGCCTCTGGTTCTTGAATAAAGAGAACCAGGAGCAGTTCCTAGATCTGACCTTAAAACCACCACACTGCCTGGCCCTACAAACACTTTTTGCTCCAAAAACCATTATAAATAAATATAAATAAATAGGAATTAATTAGCAAACAAATTAGCAATTCAACATAAAATCTACATATCCCACCCACAGCTGTATTTATTGTCACTACCAGCTCATCTTCTGCTGGATTTCCAAGAAATATTGTCCCAGATTTCCCAGGAAAAGGCACTCTTGGGTTTGTGAGCACCTTTTGGAGTTCCAGGAAAAGCCTGGCAAAGCAAGAACCTTCTTAAATACCCTTCAGAGCACAGAAAGCTCAAGCAGAGAATTATAAATTCATTTCTCTGAACTGGCATGAAGGGAAAGTGTTACTGGTGAGCTGCCACATCTCCAATCCTCAGGTGAGCATTTCCAAAGGGTTTGTTTGTTTTACATGTAACAGCTTTAATTTCCTTATAAAGATTCTGCAGCACAAGGTAACATCTCCTCTGGGAAGGGAGAGCAGGAAGGACTCCAAATTTTGGCATCTTTGCTGGGATGGGATGAATGAGTCAGTGCTTTAGAATGGAACCCATTAATATGCACAGACACTTTGTTTCATCAATAAAAAGCCAAAAAACTTAAGTGACTACAGGCAGAAACAGCTTTTGTTATGCATAGGCATAAGCTGGAAATTCTCTGCTAGTTGTGCAGTCCTGGAAAAGGCTACTTTTAAATAAAATTACAGGGGGAAAAATAATCTACATAAGTACATTGTGCACTTGAAGCAGAACCATATGCATATTTTATGCAGATCAAATGTTTTCTGTTAAAATCCACATCTTTGCCAGGCTGAGGGACACTTGCCCAGCACTTCAGTGAGTGATGCAGAGCACAAGGAGGAGCCAAGGATGAGATTTTCTGGAGTATTGGGTGAGAAGAGCAAGAAGAGATCTGCTAAAATAAAATATCAGAAGGGGCATCTCCTGCTCTGTTCCCCAGCTGTGAGGTGGGAGATCCCCATCAGCTCCATAATTTCAGATATTTTGGGTTTTATTACTATAGAGAAGAGCAATATTTTAGGGGGAGAAAGCAGCAGACACTATCAATATCACTGAAAAATGAGTATTTTAACATTTAGAGGGGTTGGAGCTGGATGGTCTTTTAGATGCCTTCCAATCCAAACTATTCTAGGCTGGGATTCAGCTTTCTCTGAACAGTTCCTCAAAATCCTGAGATCTTTTGCAAGAAAACTGAACTGAACTTCCTGTTCTGATCATGGAGCAGAGTTTTTTTCCCTCAGAGTTTTCATATTTTCAATTTTCATATATTTTCTTTTTCTCTTCCAGATTTTGAGTGAGCAGGCTGCAGTTTGCAGCTCTGGAAGTTTGTGACTCCTCACAACCTCCAGGACACAGAAAAACAGCCCCAGGCTCCAAGAACCAGCCTGGCAGGAGCAGAGCTGAAGAACAAAACCCCTCCAGGAGCAGAAGATAAGAATAATCAGACAGAACAATCTGGGAGGCAAGTGTGACAAAACTAGAAACAAAAGGACAAAAGAATTAATAAGGCTGAAAAGAGAAGGAAATATTCTCTGCATTTGAGGAATACTGAAACAGGTTTGAAAGGGGGAAGAGATTGGAGGTCACTTCTGTATTATTCATCAAGGACAACCCCACTTATTAATCTCCTGAAACAAAACAAAGATTAATTTCCCCTCTCTGCAGCCCTTCCAAAAGCTCAGACAAAAAACCCCAGTGCAAAGAGTTTTCCTTGCTGTTTGTTTCAGTAACAGGAATAAAAGATCAGCCCCCGATTATTCCTGTGTACAGCCAGACCTTTAGTCAAAGTTACAAAGCTCCCACAAGGAACAGATTTGACCTTTTGGCTCCCACACAATCAAAAACTTCAGGAATATCCACACAAACCTGGCTGCCTGCAGTAAATCATGCTGAGGAAACCACACAGAATGAACCCACTGCAAATCTCTGCTGCTCAAGAGATCAAGAACACCATCAAGGTGAGAACAGGCACAGCAAACTCAGTGTATTTAAGAAGCTGGAGAGGGAAAAGATGATTTTCCATGAGGAAAAAAAGCCAAGTTCTGCCCCTGGACACAGCACCCACTCATTTTGTGACACTGCAAAATCACCTCAAAGGTTTTTGTCTCCTCTGAGCCATGAGGGGATGATGATTTGTCTCCTCCTGCTGCAGTAAAATAGCTGGAGATCTACCAATGAAAATAAATACTTAAATACTTAAATACTCACTGCTGGAGCTTCCAGGAGTACTGAACTGGGAAGTCTCCAGGAATTTCCGAGGTGTGGATAAGTTAGTGACATCCATCAGAGGCACAGGGGAGGAGTCTTTCACAAGGGACCTGTGGGAGGGGAAATGAATTAAAGCAAACAGTTGATTATTATTCACAATACTCATTCACAACAAATATCCACTTACTCCTTACATGTTAAGCCTAATAAATAGATTAAGCCTAATAGATGTCTTCATTTCCAGGCCTTCTGTCAAATTCTAATCCTCCAAACTTCTTTATTCCCTCCAAAAAACTCCACCCCTTTTCCCTGCCCTTCACATTCCTGTTTTGAGCCACCCATGTACATCCCTTCCCAAATTAACCTCCTTTAAAAATTAAAACACTTTATAAATTCACATTGTATTATTTGGCAAAAATGTGTCCCACTGCCCCAGCTGCTGGGCATGGCAGGGGGACACATGCAAGAAATAATTTTTAGGAGAAAGAAATGTGCAAAGCTCCTACAATGGAGTTCAAAATGTTTGCACAGAGGTGAAAATGCTCATGGAAATGTGAAAAAACAAAGTTTTGCCTTGGTATCCTGCAGAAGAACCACCCAAAGCAACAAGGCACCCTTGCTGCAAGAGCTGCTGTTATCAAATATCCACAATCACAGAAAAGTGAAAAAAAAGGAATCCAGAGTAAGAGAAAGGTGCCTGTACACCCCACAGAAGTGCAGTTAATTAGCAGTCCACCAGTCTCTGGCTGTTTTAATTAAGATGAGTAAGGAAGAGACTGATGACTTGCTGGCAACCCTCCTTCCTAGAAATTCCAATTGCAACCAATCCTTTCATAAATTCATAAATTCATTTAATGCAACTGGCTATCTTGCCTTGCACTTTTGACATGCAGATTTTTATTTATTCTCACAATAAAATATTGATTTATCTTTTCTTTGTATCTTTATCAAGTGCTGGCTCCCTTTTGCTCCCCACATCTCCTACTGTGCAAAAATTATCTCCCAACCCTGTGTCTCACTTTTTTCCTTCCCTGAAACAACTCAGAATCAGGAAATTCAGGGGAAAATGGCCTATATTAACTAAATTGCCACTGACAACAGGCACCAACCAGGTAAGAAGTTCCAAAACCATTAAAATATATGGAACCAGATATTTTAGAAATATCTTTAAAGAAATATCTTTAAAATATCAAAACCAACCCATTTCAGCTCAGACACTGAAGTATGGTGGCCTCCATCTGATCACCTTATGGTTGGTTGGGAGGCTTTTAAAACTTGGATATTTCCTAGAAAATGAGCAGCTTTTCCCTGACCTGAGCTTCATGAGCATGACATTTGTAGGAGGGGGATAAGATCAGGGAAGGGAGAGAATGCACAGAGGAGCTGTGGGAAGCCCAAAATCCCAAGAGAAGAACAGAGAAAAGTGAAAGAACGCAAACAGGTTTGGAGATGCATCAACAAATCTGAATTTTCTGTTCTCCAAAGCAACAGTGCTGAAGGATTTGCATGTGTCTTGGGTTGGAAATGGGGCTGTGTGTTCTGTCCCCATCTGTCAGAGCTGGGGCAGTTCTCTCTGTCCATGGGGCAGTTTTTTCTTTATGTCTCCCACAGCCAACCCTCCCTCCAAAAACATCTCCTCTGTTAATTGAGTTTCCCTGATCCAATTCCCCCATCCCATGGGGAGATGCTGCGCCCAGGGCAGGAGCCAAGCATTCCTACCTGGATCCAAGCTGAGCCTGGCACAGCACAGCAGCCTTTGCCCCCTGCATTGCCAGAGGAGCAGCTTTCTGCTGCCCTGCATGGCCAGAGGGAGCCCAGGCCCATCTGCAGCAGCCCTGGAGCTGCAGAGGAAAACTCCCCCCTTGTGCAGGATCCCTGCTGCAGCAGAACCACAGCTGGCACTGCAGGAGGGCTGAGCCACATTTCTCTTCACAGAGAAAAGCAAGGCACAATTCTTCCCAAGAATATTTCTGGGTTTCACATTCTCTCTTATCTCATTTCTTGTGCCTGTGTTTTGCCAAAGTAGAATGCAACATGGAGATGGTTTACCCACAGTGATGGGGTTTGGTTTCCCTGGCCTGTCAGGGTCAGGTGTGTGTGTGTGTGTTGGGACTGTTGGGTGACAGTCACGAGATTCAGGGCAGGGTGTGCAGAGTTGACTGCTTGGCAGATTCAGTTTAGATATAATGTAATATAATATAGAACAATAAAGTAATTAATTAGCCTTCTGATATCCACGGAGTCCTCCTCATCATTCTCTCCCCTTGATGGGAGTTTCCTCTAAATTTGATACAGGAGGGCTGAGCCACCATGGAATGGGACTGTGCCACCACCCTGACACACAGGGTGTCAGCTCCTGCTCTCACTCTGGCAGTGTTGTTTTGTACTATTACATTTGTATTTTTGTATTTTCTTTAATTTTTTTTTCCTAATAAAGAATTGTTATTCCTGCTCCCATATCTTTGCCTGAGAGCTCCTTAATTTCAAAATTATAACAATTCAGAGGGAGGGGGTTTACATTTTCCATTTCAGGGGAGGCTCCTGCCTTCCTTAGCCAACACCTGGCTTTCCAAACCAAGACAGATTGCCACCAATACCCTGACCCACAGAGTGTCAGGTAATTTCTGACTCTGCCAGTGTTTTTTTCCTTGCACTATTATATTTGTATTTTAATTTTCCTAGTAAAGAACTGTTATTCCTATTCCCATATCTTTGCCTGAGAGCCCCTAAATTTCAAAATTATAACAATTCAAAGGGAGGGGGTTTGCATTTTCCATTTCTGGGGAGGCTCCTGCCTTCCTCAGCAGACACCTGGCTTTCCAAACCAAGAGAGATTGTCACCAATACCCTGACCCACAGAGTGTCAGGTAATTTCTGACTCTGTCAGTGTCATTTCATTGCACTATTATATTTGTATTTTAATTTTCCTAGTTAACTCTCATTCCTGCTCCCAAGAGAGGAGAGAGCGCCTCTTAATTTCAAAATTATCCTAATTTGAAAGGACTGGGTCTAGATTTTCCATTTTAGAGGAGGCTCCTGCCTCCCTTAGCAGACACCAGGCTTTCCAAACCAAGACAGCATGGCAGAGCTGCAGTTTGGGGTGGCAGAGTTGCAGTTTGGGGTGTCAGGGCTGCAGTTTGGGGTGGCAGAGCTGCAGTTTGGGGTGGCAGAGCTGCAGTTTGGGGTGGCAGAGCTGCAGTTTGGGGTGGCAGGGGTGGCAGAGCTGCAGTTTGGGGTGGCAGGGGTGGCAGAGCTGCAGTTTGGGGTGGCAGAGCTGCAGTTTGGGGTGGCAGAGCTGCAGTTTGGGGTGGCAGGGGTGGCAGAGCTGCAGTTTGGGGCGGCAGAGCTGCAGTTTGGGGTGGCAGAGCTGCAGTTTGGGGTGGCAGGGGTGGCAGAGCTGCAGTTTGGGGTGGCAGGGGTGGCAGAGCTGCAGTTTGGGGCGGCAGAGCTGCAGTTTGGGGTGGCAGAGCTGCAGTTTGGGGTGGCAGGGGTGGCAGAGGTGCAGTTTGGGGTGGCAGAGCTGCAGTTTGGGGTGGCAGGGGTGGCAGAGGTGCAGTTTGGGGTGGCAGAGCTGCAGTTTGGGGTGGCAGGGGTGGCAGAGGTGCAGTTTGGGGTGGCAGAGCTGCAGTTTGGGGTGGCAGGGGTGGCAGAGCTGCAGTTTGGGGTGGCAGAGCTGCAGTTTGGGGTGGCAGAGGTGCAGTTTGGGGTGGCAGAGCTGCAGTTTGGGGTGGCAGAGCTGCAGTATGGGGTGGCAGAGCTGCAGTTTGGGGCGGCAGGGGTGGCAGAGCTGCAGTTTGGGGTGGCAGAGCTGCAGTTTGGGGTGGCAGAGCTGCAGTTTGGGGTGGCAGGGCTGCAGTTTGGGGTGGCAGAGCTGCAGTTTGGGGTGGCAGGGGTGGCAGAGCTGCAGTTTGGGGTGGCAGGGCTGCAGTTTGGGGTGGCAGAGCTGCAGTTTGGGGTGGCAGGAGTGGCAGAGCTGCAGTTTGGGGTGGCAGAGCTGCAGTTTGGGGTGGCAGAGCTGCAGTTTGGGGCAGCAGGGGTGGCAGGGCTGCAGTTTGGGGTGGCAGAGCTGCAGTTGGGGTGGCAGAGCTGCAGTTTGGGGTGGCAGGGGTGGCAGAGCTGCAGTTTGGGGCGGCAGAGGTGCAGTTTGGGGCGGCAGGGGTGGCAGAGCTGCAGTTTGGGGTGGCAGGGCTGCAGTTTGGGGTGGCAGGGGTGGCAGAGCTGCAGTTTGGGGTGGCAGAGGTGCAGTTGGGGTGGCAGAGCTGCAGTTTGGGGTGGCAGAGCTGCAGTTTGGGGTGGCAGAGCTGCAGTTTGGGGTGGCAGGGCTGCAGTTTGGGGTGGCAGAGCTGCAGTTTGGGGTGGCAGGGGTGGCAGAGGTGCAGTTTGGGGTGGCAGAGGTGCAGTTTGGGGTGGCAGAGCTGCAGTTTGGGGTGGCAGGGCAGGGTCAGGCTGTCCCACCCCAGGCGGGCTCTGTCGCGGCCGCGCTGCCCCACGCGGTTGGTGGAGCGGATGTAGAGGTGCCGGTGCAGCTCGTCGATCAGCACCAGGTGCAGGTTCATCTTCTTGCTGTGCAGCTCCAGCCTCAGGTCACTCAGCCCCTCCACCTGCAGGAGGGGACCCTCCAGGGAATCCACTGCTGACACCTGGGGGGAAAACATGAGACAGTTTTAGACATTCATTCGTTCGACTCTCGCCATCAATTCGTTCAGTTTTGCAATTTTCTGTGACCATCACGTTTTCTGAAAAATCCCTTTGCCCAGGAGTCTTCTCCTGGGAAGCTGAGAAGCCTCAGAGAAAAAGGAAAACAATATTATCTCATTTGCTTCTGCTGTGTTTTGCTGCTTTGGAGATTGTTTACCCAACGGTGATTGTTTCACTGGTTTCATGTGCAAATCATTGCCAAACTGTGTCAGGGCTCTGGAAAGAGTCACAAGTTTTCATTATTATCTTTTAGCCTTCTGTCTGTATCCTTTCTGTATTCTTTAGTATAGTTTAGTTTAGTATTCTTTAATATAATATAGTATCATAAAATAATAAATTAGCCTTCAAGAACATGGAGTCAGGTTCATCATTCCTCCCTTTGTCTGGGAACCCCACAAATACAATAATTTTCCTCTTGGATTAGGGGAGTGTCTGAATCCCAGGATGATTCTAGCCTTAAAACCCTTCTAAAGGAGAAAAACTTGAAGTAATATTTCTTTATTTCTATTCCCAAATAAATGATATAGAAGGGTCTGACATCCAAATAATTCAGATTTAATGTGCAGCCTTCAGATATTAAGCATATGTATAAAACAAGTTAGTGAAAACATAGTTCTTAAATAAAATCAAAGTATGGTTTATCCCCAAATAAGAAGATTATTAAGTAGAAAAGTGTTAGAAGAAGATAGTGACAATGCTGTTTGATGGTTGCTATTCTTTCCATTACAGAGACACCAAAAAACCTCATTATTCCAAATTCTGCAAATGGGGAGAAAATGGCTTAAATTGAATTTGTTTAAACTTATGATGAAAAAGCTTAAAGACCTCATCCTTCAGTCTGCACAAGGGCTGTGTCCTGTGGCTACACCATCTGAATATCTGAAATAATGACCAGCTGACATCCCATGGGCACTGAGATTCCCTCATTTTCTTTTCTAACCTAAAAATAAATGTGGACAAAACCCAAACACAGACAAACCCCCCCAGGAATGACAAACCAGTGCCTGAAAGCAACACTCTCACTGTGCATCCCTCCCAGTTGGTTTTCTATTTAACAGAGATTTCCAGTTACTAATAAATAAATGATGGCATGCCTCTGCAGCTTCCAAACTCTCAGTGCTGATGTTGTAGGAAACTGGAAAGAGCATGTTTGGCATGCAGAGGTTTAAAATAAAATTTAAAATCCATTCCCTGCTAACTGAGGATGCTGTCAGTGAAATGAGACATTTGCTTGCACTTCAGGATCTGGGTTCAGAACAAACCTGTCAGCCCAACATTAAAAATTAAAAGCAAAGATACAGTGAGCAGCCAGCCCAGCCAAGGGCTGCTCCCTCAGTACCAGTAAATATTAACTCTGCTGAAGGAACATCCATCACCAGAGTATTCCTTTGCTGGCCTCCAAATCCAGGAAAACTTGGAATATCCATGGGACAGCCAAGCTTTTTGTATTAATTTTTAAATCTCCTTACTTGCCATACAACACTGACTATATTCTTTTTTCTTTTTTCCATCTGGGAACATCACACACCATAAAACCACCCCAAAAATGATGGAAAAACCCCAATTTCTTTTCCCCAGAAGAGGTGGCAGAGCTCACCCAAGTGGAGGAGCTCAGCAGAGATCACATGGGAAACTCAGGCAGAAGTGGAAATGTGAATTCCTCTTCTTCCTTTGGTAGGTGGAGATCATTCCCCAAATTTCCCCATTCCCTACTGAAAGAACATCCATCACCAGAGTATTCCTTTGCTGGCCTCCAAGCCCAGAAAAACTTGGAATATCCATGGGACAGCCAGGCTTTTTATATTAATTTTTAAATCTCCCCACTTGCCACACTATACTGTCCATCCTCTTTCTTTCCCATATCCATCTGGGAACATGATACATCATAAAACCACCCCAAAAATGATGGAAAACCCAATTTTCTTCTTCCCAGAGGAGGTGGCAGAGCTCACCCACACCACGTGGGAAACTCAGGCAGAAGAGGAAATGTTCATTCCTCTCCTCTTCCTTTGGTATTATTCTCCAAATTTCCCCATTCCCTACTGAAAGAACACCCATCACCAGAGTATTCCTTTGCTGGCCTCCAAATCCAGGAAAACTTGGAATATCCATGGGACAGCCAGGCTTTTAAAATTAATATTTTAATCTCCTCACTGTCCATCTTCTTCCTTCCCAGTCTCCATCTGGGAATAGTTGGGGAAGTTTGGCCACTACACACCATAAAACCACCCCAAAAATGATGGAAAAACTCAATTTCTTTTCCTCAGAGGAGGTGGCAGAGCTCACCCAAGTGGAGGAGCTCAGCAGAGATCACATGGGAAACTCAGGTAGAAGTGGAAATGTGAATTCCTCTGCTCTTCCTTTGGTATTATTCCCCAAATTTCCCCATTCAAAAGTCACCCTACTGAAAGAACATCCATCACCAGAGTATTCCTTTGCTGGCCTCCAAATCCAGGAAAACTTGGAATATCCATGGACCAGCCAGGCTTTTTATATTAATTTTTAAATCTCCCCACTTGCCACACTATACTGTCCATCCTCTTTCTTTCCCATATCCATTTGGGAACATCACACACCATAAAACCACCCCAAAAATGATGGAAAAACTCAATTTTCTTCTCCCCAGAGGAGGTGGCAGAGCTCACCCAAGGGGAGGAGCTCAGCAGAGATCACAGGGGAAACTCAGGCAGAAGTGGAAATGTGAATTCCTCTGCTCTTCCTTTGGTATTATTCCCCAAATTTCCCCATTCCCTACTGAAAGAACATCCATCACCAGAGTATTCCTTTGCTGGCCTCCAAATCCAGGAAAACTTGAATATCCATGGGCCAGCCAGGCTTTTTATATTAATTTTTAAATCTCCCCACTTTCCACACTATACTGTCCATCCTCTTTCTTTCCTATATCCATCTGGGAACATGATACATCATAAAACCACCCCAAAAATTATGGAAAACCCAATTTTCTTCTTCCCAGAGGAGGTGTCAGAGCTCACCCACACCACGTGAGAAACTCAGGCAGAAGTGGAAATGTTCATTCCTCTCCTCTTCCTTTGGTATTATTCCCCAAATTTCCCCATTCCCTACTGAAAGAACATCCATCACCAGAGTATTCCTTTGCAGAGTATTCCAAGACCAAGAAAAACTGAATATCCATGGGCCAGCCAGGCTATAAAATTAATATTTTAATCTCCTCACTGTCCATCTTCTTCCTTCCCAGTCTCCATCTGGGAATAGTTGGGGAAATTTGGCCATCACACATCATAAAACCACCCCAAAAATGATGGAAAACCTCAATTTCTTTGCCCCAGAGGAGGTGGCAGAGCTCACCCAAGGGGAGGAGCTCAGCAGAGACCACATGGGAAACTCAGGCAGAAGTGGAAATGTGAATTCCTCTCCTCTTCCTTTGGTATTGTTCCCCAAATTTCCCCATTCCAAAGGCACTCTACTAAAAGAACATCCCTCACCAGAGTATTCCTTTGCTGGCCTCCAAGGCCAGGAAAAACTGGAATATCCATGGGCCAGCCAGGCTTTTAAAATTAATATTTTAATCTCCTCACTGTCCATCCCCTTCCTTCCCAGTCTCCATCTGGGAATAGTTGGGGAAGTTTGGCCACTACACACCATAAAGCCACCCCAAAAATGATGGAAAAACTCAATTTCTTTTCCTCAGAGGAGGTGGCAGAGCTCACCCAAGTGAAGGAGCTCAGCAGAGATCACAGGGGAAACTCAGGCAGAAGTGGAAATGTGAATTCCTCTGCTCTTCCTTTGGCAGGTGGAGATTATTCCCCAAATTTTCCCATTCCCTACTGAAAGAACATCCATCACCAGAGTATTCCTTTGCTGGCCTCCAAATCCAGAAAAAGCAGAATATCCATGGGCCAGCCAGGCTTTTAAAATTAATATTTTAATCTCCTCACTGTCCATCTTCTTCCTTCCCAGTCTCCATCTGGGAATAGCTGGGAAAGTCTGGCCATCACACACCATAAAACCACCCCAAAAATGATGGAAAAACTCAATTTTCTTCTTCCCAGAGGAGGTAGCAAAGCTCACCCAAGTGGAGAAACTCAGCAGAGATCACAGGGGAAACTCAGGCAGAAGTGGAAATGTGAATTCCTCTCCTCTTCCTTTGGCAGGTGGAGATTATTCCCCAAATTTCCCCATTCCAAAAACACTTGAATCCCCCTCAGTTGCTTCAAGGTAGCTACAACTGCCCTAGGAGAGCATCAAAAATCCCACCAGAGCAAGGAGCAGGAGCAATTTATCACATTTTACACATTTGTCATACTGGGAAACTGAGAGATGAAAAAGCAGCCAGAAAAGAAGAGAAATCCAGAGCAAAATGACATTAAAAAAATTCCAAGACATCCAGGAAAAGTTTTCTCTGAAACACAAAGAATGGGAATTTCAACTTTCCACTCAGTTCTGGTTTTGTCTTGTCAGTTCCTAAAGAGTTCATTGCTCACCAGAAATATTAAGGCAAAAATAAAGCTCTCAAGGGCATCTTTTTAAAAAGGAAAAATTGAATATTCAACCATTTATCATACTCATGTTCATGGAAGTCAAAGGAAGGTTGGTTTAGATGGCAACAAATAGAAATATTATGCTAAAAACCAAACTAAATATTTTTCCTTCCTGCAGTTTGGCTTACAGAAAGATGATTTAGGTCCTGGCAACAAAGCAGCACCCAAGATTATATTCCACAATAAAAAATTTGAGATTCAAACCTTTTTGTGCTGGATAAACCAGCCCAAAACAACATAAGTGACTAAAAGGAAGCAAAAACATCAATTAAAAAATGCACAAAATTAAATACACACTAAAGGCAGATCAACAGTGGAACTTTACAAGGAACTTTTTTGACTTTATGGCCCCACTCAGCTCCTAAAACCCCAAAATCTGGATTATCCCTGGTTTTTAACCCTCTCATCCAAAAGCACTGAAAGATGTGGAATTGGATAGAGAGAGGAACAGTTACCCTGCAAGAGTCCAGTTAATACTGGTAAGGGAAAAGCAGCCCAAGAAAACCTGGAATATGAATATGAACATGAATATGGAAATGAGATGTAAAAGTGGTTCCAGGCTCCAGAAAAAGCAGCTGATGTTCCTTCCTGGCCCTTCTTTCCACACACACAGCTCAGTTAAATGGAAATAAAGTGATTTTTTGTTTATTTTCCTGCAGGGGGATCCCAGCATTGTGTTAAGACTGGACACAAAGATAATTACAGGTAAATCTTTTGGCAGGGCTGGGGTGCAGACAGGAGCCACAGAAACACAGAGCAGCTGGAAAATGAATTAACAATAAATAAATTGTTATTCTTGTGGAAAAAAACTGCTTTACAATGAGTAAATTGTACCAAAAGAATGGGCAGTGCCCACCAGCACCTCCTTCAATTCCTGAATTCAGCTCCCTCTCCCATTGAAACACACAATAAGTGTAATTTAGTCAAACACTAATTAAAATATTGGCCTGGATTAGCAGAGAATTTGGCTTAGATGATCTGATAGCAATTCCTGATGTTCAAATCTCCTTATCTCTCTCTGCTTATTAGTACCTACAATGAGCAAAGGCCCTTTAGGAAACAGAGATGAAATAAGGCTGAAAAAAGAGCTGTGCTTTGTAGAAGCTAAAAATTGCAAGTTTATAGGAAATAACCATGGCACCAGCACCATGAGGCAGCTTGTTTAAAGGTCACAGGCAGTTTAGAGCAGGGTTTAATTGCCTTAAAAAGGAAAACACAGCTAAACACTTGCTCAGTGTAAGAGGAAATTTGGAAGGGTTTAATTCAGCATTTTACAACAAATGAGAACCTAAGTGTTAACAAGGTATTTGTCAAAATTCTTTCTTGCCTGACTTCAGCCAAAGTTTCCCAATCTGCTCATAGTGAAATTTATTTATTCCCTCAAGGGTTCTGCTGAGCCCCCACAGGCCTGGAAGTGAGCAGAGATAAAGAGAAAAGTCTCTTTTTTGTTTTCAGGGAGGGGAAAAAACCAAAATAATGACGGAATTGTAAAATCATGGAATGGTTTGGGTGGGAAGGGACATTAAAATCACCCAGTCCCCATGGGCAGGGACACTTTTTACTGTCCCAGGGTGCTCCAAACCTCATCCAGCCTGGCCTTGGACACTTCAGGCATCAGGAATCCACAGATTCTCTGGGCACCCTGTGCCAGGGCCTCACAACCCTCACAGGGAAGAATTCCTTCTTCAATTATTCATTATTATTAAGGAATTCCTTCCTTCCTCAAATATTAATTATTTGACTAGAAAACCAAATCCTTTCTGGCAGGGAAACCAGTCTGCTCTGAATCTGGACAACAGATATGAAAACATGAACACAGAACTGAGAAAGGTTTAGAGGAAACAATGCAGTGGGTCATAATTTGAGATAAAAAGAAGTTGTACATAAACATAATGTGACAAAAGGGAAAAAGCTGAGCCCTCAGGCCTGGAAGTGAGCAGAGATAAAGAGAAAAGTCTCTTTTTTGTTTTCAGGGAGGGGGAAAAAACCAAAATAATGATAGAATTGTAAAATCATGGAATGGTTTGGGTGGGAAGGGACATTAAAATCACCCAGTCCCCAAGGGCAGGGACACTTTCTGCTGTCCCAGGGTGCTCCAAACCTCATCCAGCCTGGCCTTGGACACTTCAGGGATCAGGAATCCACAGGCCAATATTTTAATTAGTGTTTGACTAAATTACACTTATTGTGTGTTTCAATGGGAGAGGGAGCTCAATTCAGGAATTGAAGGAGGTGCTGGTGGGCACTGCCCATTCTTTTTCCAAAATTTTCCCCCTCACAATTTACTCATCCAAGCTGTGCCAGGGCCTCAGCACCCTCACAGGGAAGAATTCCTTCTTCAATTATTCATTATTATTAAGGAATTCCTTCCTTCCTCAAATATTAATTATTTGACTAGAAAACCAAATCCTTTCTGGCAGGGAAACCAGTCTGTTCTGAATCTGGACAACAGATATGAAAACATGAACACAGAACTGAGAAAGGTTTAGAGGAAACAATGCAGTGGGTCATAATTTGAGATAAAAAGAAGTTGTACATAAACACAATGTGACAAAAGGGAAAAAGCTGAGCCCTCAGGCCTGGAAGTGAGCAGAGATAAAGAGAAAAGTCTCTTTATTTTTTCAGGGAGGGGGGAAAAAACAAAATAATGATAGAATTGTAAAATCATGGAATGGTTTGGGTGGGAAGGGACATTAAAATCACCCAGTCCCCATGGGCAGGGACACTTTTTACTGTCCCAGGGTGCTCCAAACCTCATCCAGCCTGGCCTTGGACACTTCAGGGATCAAGAATCCACACAGGAAAACGTGTGAGGGTCTCACAACCCTCACAGGGAAGAATTCCTCCCTCAAATATTACTTATTTTATTAGAAAACCAAATCCTTTCTGCTGGGAAACCAGTCTGTTCTGAATTTGGAAAACAGATCTAAAAACACACAACTGAGAAAGGTTTAGAGAAAAGAATGTTGTAGGTCACCATTTGAGATTAAAAAAAAGTTGTACATAAATACAATCTGACAAAAGGGAAAAAGCTGAGCCCTCAGAATAAAAGAGTAAATAAATAAGCAACAACCCAGAAGGTTGCAGCTGCCTCGCTGCTGAATACAACAATGCTGACATTTAAAAGGAAAATTGATCTGCTGCTTTTACAAGGCACTCACTTTCACCAGGCACAGGAAAAGCAAATGTCTAAAAACCAGCTGAAATAAGTGCAGGCAGATCTAAACAAGCAGGTCAGTGAAATTCATTTGCAGGAGATAAGGACTGAGCCTGCAAACAGGAATGTCCTCACCCTGCAGCTTTGGGGACTTGGCAGGGGTAGAGAGACACAACAGCCACAAATTCACACAGAATCACAGAAATTCTAGGTTGGAAGAGACATTTAAGAGACCATGTCCAACCCATGTTCTAACACCTCACTAGATCATGGCACCAAGTGCCACATCCAGGCTTTTTTTAAACTCCACGAGGGATGGTGACTCCACCACCTCCCTGGGTAGATGATTCCAGTATTTGACCACTCTTTCTGTAATTCCCTCCCTTCCCTGGAGCAGAATTCCCAGAGCAGCCCCTGGATCCTGGAATGGCCAAGGCCAGGTGGGACAGGGCTGGGAGCAGCCTGGGATGGTGGCAGGTCCATGGCAGGGGTGGCACTGGGTGGGATTTAAGGTCCCCTCCCACCCAAACCTGTGAACCAAATGCTGTGATGTTGGATTGAGCCCTTTTCTGACCCAGAGATGGGGCAACTAAAAGAATTTATTAAATAAACTGAATTTAATGTTATAATAACATTGATTGTTACAGTGACTTGGCAGGGGCAGGGAGACACAACAGCCACAAATTCACACAGAATCACAGAATCACAGAAATTCTAGGTTGGAAGAGACCTTTAAGATCATCGAGTCCAAGCCATGTTCTAACACCTCACTAGATCATGGCACCAAGTGCCACATCCAGGCTTTTTTTAAACTCTACGAGGGATGGTGACTCCACCACCTCCCTGGGTAGATGATTCCAGTATTTGACCACTCCTTCTGTAATTCCCTCCCTTCCCTGGAGCAGAATTCCCAGAGCAGCTCCTGGATCCTGGAATGGCCAAGGCCAGGTGGGACAGGGCTGGGAGCAGCCTGAGATGGTGGCAGGGGTGGCACTGGGTGGCACTGAAGATCCCTTCCCACCCAAACCTGTGACCAAGTGCTGTGATGTTGGATTGAGCCCTTTTCTGACCCAGAGATGGGGCAACTAAAAGAACTTATTAAATAAACTGAATTTAATGTTATAATGGCATTGATTGTCACAGTGACTTGACGGGGCAGGGAGACACAACAGCCACAAATTCCCACAGAATCACAGAATCACAGAAATTCTAGGTTGGAAGAGACCTTTAAGATCATCGAGTCCAAGCCATGTTCTAACACCTCACTAGATCATGGCACCAAGTGCCACATCCAGGCTTTTTTTAAACTCCACGAGGGATGGTGACTCCACCACCTCCCTGGGTAGATGATTCCAGTATTTGACCACTCTTTCTGTAATTCCCTCCCTTCCCTGGAACAGAATTCCCAGAGCAGCCCCTGGATCCTGGAATGTCCAAGGGCAGGTGGGACTTGGATCCTGGAATGTCCAAGGCCAGGTGGGACAGGGCTGGGAGCAGCCTGGGATGGTGGCAGGGGTGCACTGGGTGGGATTTAAGGTCCCCTCCCACCCAAACCTGTGAACCAAATGCTGTGATGTTGGATTGAGCCCTTTTCTGACCCAGAGATGGGGCAACTAAAAGAACTTATTAAATAAACTGAATTTAATGTTATAATGGCATTGATTGTCACAGTGACTTGGCAGGGGCAGGGAGACACAACAGCCACAAATTCACACAAAATCACACAGAATCACAGAAATTCTAGGTTGGAAGAGACCTTTAAGATCATCGAGTCCAAGCCATGTTCTAACACCTCACTAGATCATGGCACCAAGTGCCACATCCAGGCTTTTTATAAACTCTACGAGGGATGGTGACTCCACCACCTCCCTGGGTAGATGATTCCAGTATTTGACCACTCTTTCTGTAATTCCCTCCCTTCCCTGGAGCAGAATTCCCAGAGCAGCCCCTGGATCCTGGAATGGCCAAGGCCAGGTGGGACTTGGATCCTGGAATGTCCAAGGGCTGAGAGCAGCCTGGGATGGTGGCAGGTCCATGGCAGGGGTGGCACTGGGTGGGATTTAAGGTCTCTTCCCACCCAGACCTGTGAACCAAATGCTGTGATGGTGGATTGAGCCCTTTTCTGACCCAGAGATGGGGCAACTAAAATAACTTATTAAATAAACTGAATTTCATGTTATAATAACATTGATTGTTATAGTGACAATATTAGTGACAGTGCTTTATGTGTTTCACTGTGCACAACAATTGATGAACAAAGCCATCAAAGAAGTTTTTTTCCCTTCAAGAGAGAGGAGGAAATATAGGAAATAGATTTGTAGAGAATTCTCAAATCTTGACAGAGAGCTCACATCTGTGTGCAAACATTGAGATGAGAAATGCTGAGTTAGAAATGCCCTGGAATGGGACAGACATTGCTGAGGGAGAAATGGAACTGGAAATAAGTTCCAAAAGGTGGCCTTGGAAATAAGAGTGGAACTCTGGAGAAACAGAACTGTGAAAGATGCATTGCAGTGGGAGCCATGAGGGATAATTTTAGATTATTGGCATTTAAAGCATTTACAGCAAGATGATAGACCAAGAAACACTTATAATGTCTTGTAATTAAGAAATAATTGGCTTCTGATTGTGGTGGTGTGAATTATAACATCTGTATTGTCTCACCCTTCACATGAGAGTGAAAATGGAATAAAAGTTTTTAAAACACCTCTCAGCTGTCCCATATCTGGGTCAGAAAAGGGCAAAATCCAACACTGAGAGAGAGAACAGCAGCAAGAAACACTCCCAGGTGCCACCCCATCCCTGTGCCACCCACTGCCTGGCACAGGAGTGTGACAGATTGAGCAAAGCCATGGCAAAAACAACTTGAGAAAAGGGAGGGGAATAAATAAATAAAGCTGTTGGCCATGAGTTGTACCTGGAGAGCAGTGAGAAAATGTTTACTTCAGCAGGGTTTGTTTGTGCTCTCTATTTTTACCCACCTCAAACCTCCAAATCACTCCTAAGTTTATTAGCAATAAAATAAGCAAGGAGCTCCTGAATTTAAGGCTGCAAAATCCCCACATTTCTGATGGCCAATGCAGGGAATCACAGAATGGTTGGAATCACAGAATTCCAAAAACCAAAAGCTTGTGAAGCCCTCACAGCTGGCAACACTTAACAAGCACATGATTAAACCTGCTTTAAACTGCATTTATATCTTTTAATTCTAACCCTGACAAGTTTTATCAAGGCTGTGTTTTTAATTCCAGTATCTTTTGGATGTAATGGTTTTCAATTCCAGTATCTTTTGGATATAATGGTTTTCAATTCCAGTATCTTTTGGATTTAATATCCTTTAATTCCAACCTTGACACAAGTTTTATCAAGGCTATCAAGGTTTTTCAAGGCTGTGTTTCATCTGCAGATTTGTTGTAGTATTTTGGTTGCAAGGTGATTCAGGATGAAGCTGAAAAGTGATGGAATTGAGGATGGGCCAGCTAAAAATTGGGATACAAGGAAAACTTTAAAAAAATAATAAATTCAAGGGTTGGGAATTGTCTGCTACCAAATTGCCACAGCACAGTGTGAGGTGGCATCAAAACAAATCAGTGAAGAGGAATTATTAAAATAACCCTGAAATTAAAAACCACCCTGGTGATCCTAAAGCACAGAGCCTTCAGGTAAAATCATGGAAAACAGGAAAAGCACAGAGATCAGTGATGATATTCCTGAAAATCCCTGATATTCCTAAAAAGAGGAAAAGGAGCAAAGGAACCCAGGGGATGAGGATTTGTGAGGGCAGCACTGGATATTCAGGTGGGGGAAGAAATTGCTCCCAGTTTTGCTCACCTTTCAAAATCTTGTCAGAATCAACAAACAAAAAGCAAAGAAGGAGCTGTAAATTATGATTTACAAATTGTGGTTCCTCTGCAATATTCTGGGAAGAGCTGAAGTGATTCCCCTCCATGGCATGAAAGCATTTGTGAGGAAAAAGCACAAAAAGGGAGGGACTGACACAGATGACTGAAGCTGAGAGGGTTGGAAAATCACTTTGGAAAATTCTGAGCTACACACACACAAAAAGTGCTCAGTTTGCAGGAAAACAGCTCATCCTGGGACAAGCAAACTGATTTGAGGGGGGAAGGAGAAAATATAGAAAAATACAAAAATATAATATATATATATTTTTATATACATTTATATTATATTATATTATTATATTATATATATTATATTATATTATATTATTATATTATATTATATTATATATATTATATATATTATATTATATTATATTATATTATATTATATTATATTATATATTATTTATATATATTTATATATTATTTTTTATATATTTTATATATATAATATATATAAAAAATATAGAAACAAAAGTAAAAAGGTAATTTTGGGCAAACCTGGCTGGAACACCTTAACACAAAGGACAAACAGCTTTTATTTCTCTGAACTGCTCCAATGGCAATGACCAAACACTGTTTTCCCTCTGCCAACTTTTAAATATTTATAAAATTATGTTCCTCACTTGCTGTCCTTTCCTCCAGCTCGAGAAATTCAATTCTTTTGCATTTGCCTCAGTCACCCATCAATCATTCCCCTTCCTCCTCCACTCCTGTAATTCATCAATGTCTTCCTAGCAACAAAGTGCTGGAACCAAAAGTGGAGCTCAAGGAAGAGAGGGGCTAAAAAACAAGAGATTTCTCCAACTGCTCACTTGGACCTGAACACAAATTCTGCAATTTCTCCCCCAGCATGGACAAATGACTTCCCTGAAATGGCAGAATTATCCAAGACTTTTTCCTTTCACTTCTCATTTCCATTTTCATCCCAAATGTTTCAAAAATGCTTTCAGAAAACTGAATTTCTGACACCTTTCTGCCAGCTTGAAAGCTGCATTTTCAAAGCAGTTCAATCAGATTTATTTCTCCAGATTTATTCAATCTGGATTATTTTATAATGTCTCATAACACTTCAACAAGTTTTTCATGGTGTTGCTGCAATGTTTTATTGGGGATAAAATTCTCTTCTACATCCCAGAGTTTAAAAAAGAATTCCTGGCCTAATGATTGCTGGAAAAGCAAGAGAACTGCCCTGATAATTCAAATTACAGCAGGAAAAGAGTAAGAGCAAGTCATTGATAACTATGCCCAGGGAAAAAAAAATAAAGTGTTTTTAAGGGAAATTCCATGTTGTAATTTCTTTAAAACTAGCCTAAAATTGATTTAAAAAATAATCAAAGCAGTATTTAAGGAAAAGAAATACATAAAAAATTATTTTCTTAAATATAAAAAATTAATTTCTTAAATATAAAAAACCTTCAATTTCTTAAATATATAAAATTTTCTTAAATGTAAAAAATTCAAGAAATTTAAGGAAAAAAATGGGAAAAAATACAGAAGAGAGGTGAAAAGTGATTTAAGAATAAACACCCCCAATCCTTCTGCATAAAGAATTTATCAGCATTCTACCAAACTCAATCTGGACAAACCAAACACCCTCAGACCTTTCAGAAACACAAAGGCCATGATTTCTATGGTTTTTGGAATCACCAGAACATATTTCAGGTACACACAGAATTAATAAAATTAACAAAAAAAATATTGATTAAATAAATAAAATTAACAAAATAACAAGGTGTCTCTTCCTCACCTGTCCTTCACCTTAAAAAATCAGATTTTCCAATCATTAACAATTAACAGAAACCTCACATGAAATGAGAGAGCTCTCACTACTCAAAAGAGAATTTCAAGCAGAGCCAAAATTTAAATTTACCTATAAAACCTCAGGATGGTCTGGATTTTTACAGGTAAATTTAAATAAGTTTCATTTCTACAGCATCCCAAACAAACCCAGCTCTCTTCTTTCCACTTAAATCCAAAATATCAAATTCTTCCACGGCAGCACCTGAATCCCAGAGCTGCACTAAGGAATGCAGAAAGCAAATGAAAGTGTTTTTATTGATTTGCCTTGTTCCAGCTGAAAGGCAGGCAGTAAATAAAATGCAGGCTGAGAACTGCATTGTTATTTTTTATTTATTTCATTATTCCAGGCTACTTCAGCTGGAAGAACTCTGCTCACTACAAGGCATTTTTAATTGAAAGGACAGCCACAGGTGGCAGCTGCAGCCAGGTAATAAAAATGATATTTTTACATGCCCAGGGCTACAAACAGCCAGTTTTGCAAGGAGGTGTTTGCACTCCAAAGGATTTTGCAGAGGATTAACGTGGAATGCAGAGGAGGTTGTTGAGGAGGACACAGAATCAGAATTTGGGATGTGAAACCTCATCCATGGCAGGGACACCTCCCCTGTCCCAGGCTGCTCCAGCCTGGCCTTGGGCACTGCAGGGATCAGGGGCAGCCCCAGCTGCTCTGGAATGAGAGATTTATTATGAGATCTTTATTATGAGATATTTATTATGGGATGAGTAAATATTTTGCACACACAGCAAAACCATTTCAATATTTTAAAGCCCTTGTTTGACTGCCCACAGCAAGTGGGGCTCCTTGTCCTCACTGTTCTCCAGGATATCCCTGCCTTGAGTAATTTCTCCTCTATCTCCTTTTCCTGTGCCACCTTCATTTGTTTCCCAGAGCAGCTGGGGCTGCCCCTGATCCCTGCAATGGCCAAGGAAGGATTGGAACAGCCTGGGATAGGGGAGGTGTCCCTGGAATCAGCTTGGAGGTCCCTTCCCACCCAAACTGCTCTGGGATTCTGGGATTTGGGACACTCAGAGTCCATCCTGAGGGATTTTTATGGGAAATGGGGAGAGAAAAGAGAGGAGAAGGGAAGGGAGACCCTTCATGGTTTGGTGAGACTCCAAGTGAAGGCCCTGGGTCCATGAATGTCTTGGAGAGGAGATGGATCCAATGTCAGGCTGGGAGAGCTGGGAATGTTCCCCTGGAGCAGGGAAGGCTCCAGGGAGAGCTTCCAGCACATTCCAGGGGCTCCAGGAGACCTGCAGAGGGACTGGGGACAAGGCCTGCAGGGACAGCACCCAGGGAATGGCTCCCAGTGCCAGAGGGCAGCCATGGATGGGATCTTGGCAATGAGGAATTCCTGGCTGGGCTGCAATTGCCAGAGCAGCTGGGGCTGCCCCTGATCCCTGCAATGGCCAAGGAAGGGTTGGAGCAGCCTGGGATGGTGGGGTTGCAATGGGATGGGCTTGAAGGTCCCTTCCCACCCAAACCATTCTGGGATTTGGGACACTCAGAATCCATCCCCAGGGATTTTTGTGCAAGTTGGGGATGGCAAAGGGAAGGGAGACCCTTCCTGGAGTGCTGAGATTCCCAGTGAAGCCCCCGGATCCCCAAATTCCTTCCCAGAGAGGAGTCGGGGTGGGGATGGATCCAATGGCAGCTGGGAGAGCTGGGAATGGAGGGAATTCCCTGGAGAGGGAGACTGGGCTGGGATTTTGGGAAGGGATTCCCAGAGCAGCTGGGGCTGCCCCTGATCCCTGCAATGGCCAAGGCCAGGCTGGACACTGGGGCTGGAGCAGATGGGACAGGGGGAGGTGTCCCTGCCATGGATGGGATGGGATTTCAGGTCCCTTCCAACCCAAGCCATTCTGGAATTCCAAGATTTCTGCACAGCATTTCCACTTATTAACAGCCCTTCCTCTTCCACCCTGTTGTCACCCAGTCACTCAGCTGTGCTGTAAAGTCCTGACTTTAAAAACACAAACCCAAAATGCCAAATGTGCAGGGAGAAAGCAATCAGCTCCAAAAAGTCCTCCTGGTATTACTCACATCACAAAGCAGAGCAGGTATATATATATATATAAAAAATTAATTTCCTGGCATTAAAACCCTAAAGTTTAAGTGTTTAACACTGGAAAAGAAAGAAGAGTAGGTGTTGGAGCATTCCCTGCTTCTGGAGAAACAAAATACTGACAGCTTTTTATTTCCTGGGCAAAAGACACAGGAAAAAGATGAGCCCATGAGGAAAACACCAATTCCTCACTCTGCAACACAAGGGTGAGGGAAGTGAAGTGAAGAATAATCAAAGGGCTCCATCCTTCCTTCTTCACACCTTCATTCTTCCTGCTTGTCTTCCTAATAAAAAAATTCAGGTGGAAATAGCAAAGATCCTCCCTCTCATCCCATGGACAGATTTCTGCAGTTTCAGTGTTCATCACCTGCCACAAGGGCAAATCCAGACACAAAACCAAAGCAGCCTAAAGAGTTTTTATTTAATTATATGACATAACCTTAAATTACTTTATTCAACAATATTTCTTCACTGTTTTCAGCATTTCAGCTCTTAAATTATAGAAACAAATGGTAAATATTAAGTTTTCCCTATGGGGACCTCATGTGTCAACAGTGCAATCAGAAGAATTAAAGTAACAGCACAGATCCCCACGATCTTCAGCTAATTAATTTATTAATTACTATGCAGAGCATAATCAGTGCACAGCCCAGTGCTGGGGAGATTGGACATGAAAGTGTTTCCTGCAAGGGTGAACTCCTGTCCTGGCCACTGCTGATCTCTGCTCTGGTGCTGTGGAGCCCTCCCAGAACTTCTCCTCTGCAAGAACCTGGATTCCTCATCCCAGCAGCCAGGCTCAGGCTCCCAGGGAAGGGACACCAGTGTCCCTGTGTCACAGTGGGGACATCAGTGTCCCTGTGTGACAGTGGGAAGGGACAGTGTCCCTGTGTGACAGTGGGGACATCAGTGTCCCTGTGTGACAGTGGAAGTGACAGTGTCCCTGTGTGACAGTGGGGACATCAATGTCCTTGTGTGACAGTGGGGACATCAGTGTCCCTGTGTGACAGTGGGGACATCAGAGTCCCTGTGTGACAGTGGGGACATCAGTGTCCCTGTGTGACAGTGGGAAGGGACATCAGTGTCCCTGTGTGACAATGGGAAATGACATCAGTGTCCCTGTGTGACAGTGGGAAGTGACAGTGTCCCTGTGTGACAGTGGGAAGGGACATCAGTGTCCCTGTGTGACAGTGGGGACATCAGTGTGCCTGTGTGACAGTGGGAAGGGACATCAGTGTCCCTGTGTGACAGTGGGGACATCAGTATCCCTGTGTGATAGTGGGAAGGGACATCAGTGTGCCTGTGTGACAGTGGGGACATCAGTGTCCCTGTGTGACAGTGGGAAGGGACATCAGTGTCCCTGTGTGACAGTGGGGACATCAGTGTCCCTGTGTGACAGTGGAAGTGACATCAGTGTCCCTGTGTGACAGTGGGAAGGGACATCAGTGTCCCTGTGTGACAGTGGAAGTGACATCAGTGTCCCTGTGTGACAGTGGGAAGGGACATCAGTGTCCTTGTGTGACAGTGGAAGTGACATCAGTGTCCCTGTGTGACAGTGGGAAGGGACATCAGTGTCCTTGTGTGACAGTGGAAGGGACATCAGTGTCCCTGTGTGACAGTGGGAAGGGACATCAGTGTCCCTGTGTGACAGTGGGAAGGGACATCAGTGTCCCTGTGTGACAGTGGGGACATCAGTGTCCCTGTGTGACAGTGGGGACATCAATGTCCCTGTGTGACAGTGGGAAGGGACATCAGTGTCCCTGTGTGACAGTGGGAAGTGACATCAGTGTCCCTGTGTGACAGTGGGAAGGGACATCAGTGTCCCTGTGTGACAGTGGAAGTGACACCAATCTGTCCCTGTCCCCTGCTCACTCCCCTCTCTGGAGATTGTCCTCAGGAAGCTCCTCCTGGCTCACAATTCCCCCTCTTAGCAGATCACAGGATTATGGAATTGTTTAGGTTGGAAAAGAGCTCTCAGATCATTCCCAGCACTGCCAAGGCCACCACTGCCCCATGTCCCCAAGTGCCACATGCACATGGCTTTAAATCCCTCCAGGAATGGGGACTCCATCACCACTGCCCCATGTCCCCAAGTGCCACATGCACATGGCTTTGAATCCCTGCAGGAATGGGGACTCCATCACCACTGCCCCATGTCCCCAAGTGCCACATGCACATGGCTTTAAATCCCTCCAGGAATGGGGACTCCATCACCACTGCCCCATGTCCCCAAGTGCCACATGCACATGGCTTTAAATCCCTGCAGGAATGGGGACTCCATCACCACTGCCCCATGTCCCCAAGTGTCACATGCACATGGCTTTAAATCCCTGCAGGAATGGGGACTCCATCACCACTGCCCCATGTCCCCAAGTGCCACATGCACATGGCTTTGAATCCCTGCAGGAATGGGGACTCCATCACCACTGCCCTTTCCATGAAGAAATTCTCCCCAAAATCCCCCCTGAGGCTCCCTGGCCCAGCCTGGGGCCATTTCCTCCTCCTGTCCCTGGTCCCCCCTGGCTGTCCCCTCCTGGCAGGGACTTGTGCAGAGCCAGGAGGTCCCCCCTGAACCCTTTTCTTGTTTTATATTCAAAATAAAACCCACCCACAAATGGCTGAAGTGCCCCATAAAAGTGAATATTGCTGTCAGTAATTGGGTGTGTGAAAAACCAGCTCCATTTCAGGCAAATGTACAAACTCACTCTATCAAAAAGGCACATAAAGAAATGGAAAAGAAGTAAAATGCATTCCAGCTCCAACAGGCATTTTATCTGTTCCAGACATTCCCAAATTCTCCAAAGCTTCACAATTCAAAGGATGCTGGAAATGGGCTCTTTTAGACACCCTGTAATGTGCAATTACAGGACAGCAAACCTGTGCTCCTGGAATTATCAAGATGCTGGAGGAACACACAACAGGAACACCTGATATTTGTGTGCTGCTCTGGCTGGATACAGAATCAGAAAGGGAAAAAAAGCTGTCACTTAAAAAAAAAAAAATTAACTTCATACAAATGTAAGCTGTCACAAAGTACCTCTGCATTGTGTTTATCCAACTGGGAAAAGCTGCCAGTCTTTTATTAACAATCCTTGCCTGCATTACTCAGTCACTGCACATTAGAACCAGCAGCTGGAGAGTTTTGAGTGATAATGAAACCTGTAACAAGCCATCCTCAGCCTTCTTTTCCAAACAATAAGGGAATTAAAATTTCAATTTAAATGCAGAGGTTTGAAACACGCTTCAGTGGCAAAATGACTTCAATTAATGTGAGTGGAATACAAAGAGCAGGCTGCAGGGATGGGATGCAGCAGGCTGGAATGATGCAAAGGGCTGAGTGGGACTGCATGGATCACAGGAACAGCATCAATCAGGGCTGCAAGTGCAGGGGGAGGCTGCAAACTCCTGCTCAGAGCACTCTGGGCTGCTCCAGAGCCACCACAGCTGGTTTTTCCTTGAGGGATGAAGCCAAAGGACAGGCAGATCTATGGACACTGAGCCTCCCTGACAGAGCAGCAATGATTTTACAGAATGTTCCCATCATATCAAAGGAGAAGGGAATTATCCCCAGCAGTGAGTGATTACAACATCACAGCTCTGTTAACACAAGGTGGCAAAAGCCAACGAGCCTGCAGTGATTTTTGGCCAGGGAAAAGCTCCAAATGCAGGTGAATTACTGGTTCTTTATCCAGGCACATTTGTCTTCAAATGAGAACTGCAAGTGTCAATGAGTGGCTGAAATTGAGTGTTCAATTTCCACTTGAGGTTTCTCTGCATTCTTTGATATATATTCAAAAAAAGCTCATGAACTAACAGCTGCTTTTTATATCATTACTCTTGATTGATTAGAAAATATTTGCTATGCTGAAAACAAAAAAAAACAACCAAACAGAGCAGCAGCAGCAGAAATGCTGCAGAAATCTATAAATCAGAGAGATCTAATGCTGTCTCTCCCTCATAGCCACAGGCAACTTTACCCAAGCACACATATTTATATATTTATATACATATAATATATATATATTTATATAAATATATATATATTTATATATTTATATACACAGAAGTGTTTATATTTCAAATAACCATATACAAAATATTGCAAACCAGTAAATATCAAATACACAGGTTGAAAACCATCTCTAAAGCAGAATGGATGAGAAATCTTAAGCAAGGTTATTTTTCTTCTTACACTTCCTACCACGGATTTCAAAGAGGAAATAGATTATTTGTCTGGTGTTTTGAAAAGAGTATTTTTAAATCAGAAAGGAACTCTTAAAAAAAACAAAAAAAAAAAGCCCTAAACCAAGAAACAAACAAACAAAAAAACCAAAAGAAAACAAAAAAAACCCCAAAAAAAACCCAGAAAAAAACTCCACCAAAAAAAAGAAAAAAACCCCAAACAAACAAACAAAAAACCTAAAAAAACCCCAAAAAACAAAACAAAAAAAACCACATTAAAAATCACACAAAAAACAAACCAAAAACCAACCAAACCAAACAAACTGATGAAAAAAGCACCAACATTTCAGCTTATACTGATGGCAACTGTGAGTATCATGTTTTGATACCTACACTGGACACTCTTAATTTCCACCTCCTTTTTCACATCTGACAATTGAAAATATCAGGCAAACCCCACACTTTGATTTTTATTTCTGGAGCTGCTCAAAGCCAGGCTTGGACAGGGTTTGGAGCAGCCTGGGACAGTGGGAGGTGTCCCTGCCATGGCAGGGGTGGCACTGGAGGGGATTTCAGGTCCTTTCCAACCCAAACCATTCCAAGATCCTGTGATTGCAGCAGGGCTGGCACAGGAGAAGAGGAGGGACAGAAAAACAAAAGGAAGGTGATGGCAGAGTGAAACCAGACACGAGGATGTGACAGAAACAACAAAAATCAGGTGGGTCCCACAGGCCATGGGATGGGGGTGGCATCAGCTGTGGGAAATCCAGCACAGGGAACAAGTGCTGGATTTTAAACATGATTTAAACAAAATCATGTTTAAGGTGAAATATGATAAAGCAAAAAGGAGGAAATTAAAGCTCAGGGTGATAATTTTCAGCTCTTTCTCCTGTTGGGTAATGACTTGTTTAAAAGAAGTGAAGACACACAGCTAAGAGAGACAAAAAAAGGGCAGTGAAGGGGAAAAACAACAAAATAAGGCAATGAAAAGATGGCCTTAAAGGCACTGTCTGGCAGAGAGGAGTAAGAAACAGAGACAGCACTTCTGCCTCTGCTTTTTTGGTTCAGGATGGAAAGAACCTGTGGAGAACATCAAATCCACTTCCCTGCCCAAGCACTGGCACCTAGAGCCATGTGCAGTCTGGATTTGGAAATTTTCCACACAGGGAGATTCCAAAACCTCTCTGGGCCTACAGAGCTTGAACTTCTTCAAGTGTTCAACCATTCCTACAGTCTCTACTTTTTGTGTTTCAGGATGGAAAGGACCTGTGGAGAACATCAAATCCACTTCCCTGCCCAAGCACAGGCACCTAGAGCCATGGCCAGTCTAGATTTGCAAATTTTCCACACAGAGAGACTCCAAAACCTCTCTGGGCCTACAGAGCTTGAATCTCTTCAAGTGTTCAACCATCCCTACAGTACAAAAGAGCTGGTTTAAGGGTAGAATCTTTGCCTCTACTTTTTGTGTTTCAGGATGGAAAGGACCTGTGGAGAATATCAAATCCACTTCCCTGCCCAAGCACTGGCACCTAGAGCCATGTCTGGATGTGCAAATTTTCCACACAGAGACTCCAAAACCTCTCTGGGTCTACAGAGCTTGAACCTCTTCAAGTGTTCAACCATCTCTACAGTAAAAAAGAGCTGGTTTAAGGAGTAGCACCTTTTCCTCTGCTTTTTGTAGTTCAGGATGGAAAGGACCTGTGGAGAACATCAAATCCACTTCCCTGCCCAAGAATGAACATCTAGAGCCATGTCTGGATTTGCAAATTTTCCACACAGAGACTCCAAAACCTCTCTGGGTCTACAGAGCTTGAACTTCTTCAAGTGTTCAACCATCCCTACAGTAAAAAAGAGCTGGTTTAGGGTCAAACTATTCCTTGTGCTTCAGGCTGTGCCCATTCCTCCTCTCCCATCCCTGGGCACCATAAAGGAGAGTCTGGCCTTGTTTTCTTTGCACCCTCCCATGAAACAATAATAACCATCAAGAACATCTCCCTGTGGATTCTCTCAGCCTCTCTCCATGTGTGAGATGCTCCAAAAACATCCCACTCTGGACCCAGTAACTCCACCTGTCCTTACTGGAGAGGCCAGGACTGGACTGAACAGAGTAGAGAAAAATCACCTCTCTTGTTTTTAATTCCTGAAGAATATTCCAGGAAAGGAAGGACTGGAGCCTGGTCAGGAAATGTGCTTGTTAAGTTTAGAAAAAGAAAGATTGTTATTAGAGAAATGCAGGAAACTCCTGGACTGTGGCACTCAAATTCTCTAACAGAAAGACATAATTCTCTCTCTCAAAGCTTTTTCCTGGAGAAAGAAAAAAACAAACAGAGAGAAGAAGAGAAAAACAATTCTTATCTCTGTTCTCTGCTCCTGTTGTTTTGCACATGTTAGGAAGATTGTTTACCTGAAGTGATTTGTCAATTAGATTTTGCTGAGGATTGTTTTGTTTCCTTGGTGTGTCCTGTCAGGAGACAGTCACAAGTTTTCTTTAGTATTCTTTGTAGTATAGCATCTCTTTAATACAGTGCAGTATAATGTAATATAATATAGTTTAATAATTATTAATTATTCAGCATTCTGAATCACTGGAGTCAGATGCCAATCATTCCTTCATCAAGGGCACCCTGATTTACAAGACTGGAACTGTAAGGCAAGCCAATAAAAGAGATGGAACTGAAGAGAAAAAACACTTGAAGGAAGGGAGAAAAAGAGATTAACCAGGAGCTGGAAGAAAGCAGAAAGGATGGAGAGCCTTGGGAAAAGAATCACAGAGTCACAAATCCAATTAGGGTGGAAAAGATGTCTGAGATGATGAAGTCCAAGCTATGCCCACCACTGAGAGCCACATCCAGGATTCCATGGACACCTCCAGGAGTGGGGACCCCAAACCTCTCCTGGCAGTTCATTCCCACCTCTGATCACCCTTTCTGTGAAGAAATTCCTCCTCATGCCCAACCTAAACCTTCAGACTTTGGCCTCTCCTGCAGACAATGAGGCAAACCCACCCAAACTGTGCAAGAACCTCCCCTGTGAGTAATGAGCAAAGCTGTGAGTGCATTCTGGGATGGAAGGGAGGGACACAAAACAGTTCTTTCTGTTATAAAAAAGGGTTTGAAATAATTGGAGAGATTTTAAGAAAGATGGTGATCCATGAAGGGGTCTGGAAAATTAATTTTGAAATAAAGTATGAGACTGGAAAAGAAGGAGATGGGAGGGGAAAGGGGCAGAAAGGGGGGAAAAAGGGATGGAAAGGGGGAAAAAAGGGGATGGAAAGGCGGCAAAAAGGGACAAAATAGGGGCAAAAAGGGGACAGAAAGGGGGAAAAATGGGATGGAAAGGGGGAAAATGGGATGGAAAGGGGGAAAAAGGGGATGGAAAGGGGGAAAAAAGGGGATGGAAGGGGGAAAAAGGGAGGAAGGGGAGAGAAATGGGGGGGAGAAATTGGGGGGAATGGGGAGGGGGAAATGGGGGAATAAAAAAGGAGGGGAAAAAAAGGGGGAGGAAAAGGGGGGGAAGGGGGGAAAAAAAAGGAGGGGACAAAAAGGGGGAACAAAAAAGGAGGAGGAAAAGGGGGGAAAAATTGGGGCAAAAAAGGGGGGAAAAAGAGGGGGACAAAAAAAGGGGTGGAAAGAGGGCAAAAAGGGGAAGGAGGGGGGACAAAAAGGGGGGACCAAAAGAGGAAAAAAAGGGGGAACAAAAAAGGAGGGGGCCAAAAGGGGGGCCCAAAAAGGGGATGGAAAAGGGGCAAACAGGGGATGGAGGGGGGCCAAAAACGAGGGCAAAAAAGGAGGGGACAAAAAAGGATGACAAAAAAGGGATGGAAAGGGAGCAAAAAGGGGATGGAAAGGGGGAAAAAGGGGATGGAGGGGGGCCAAAAAAGGGTGACAAAAAGGGGATGGAAAGGGAGCAAAAAGGGGATGGAAAGGGGGCAAAAAGGGGAGGAGAAATTGGAAATGGGGAGGGGGAAATGGGGAGGAGGAAATGGGGGAATAAAAAAGGAGGGGAAAAAAAGGGGGAGAAAAAGGGGGGGAAGTGGGGGCAAAAAAAGGAGGGGACAAAAAGGGGAAACAAAAAAGGAGGAGGAAAAGGGGAGGAAAAAATGGGGCAAAAAAGGGGGGGAAAAAAAGGGGGGACAAAAAAAAGGGGTGGAAAGAGGGCAAACAGGGGATGGAGGAGGGACAAAAACGGGGGCAAAAAAAGAGGGGTCAAAACATGGGGGGCCAAAAGGAGGGGACAAAAAAGAGTGACAAAAAAGGGGATGGAAAGGGAGCAAAAAGGGGATGGAGGGGGCCAAAAAAGGAAGGACCAAAAAGGGGATGGAAAGGGGGAAAAAGGGGATGGAGGGGGCCAAAAAAGGGTGACAAAAAAGGGATGGAAAGGGGGAAAAAGGGGATGGAGGGGGCCAAAAAAGGGTGGCAAAAAAGGGGATGGAAAGGGAGCAAAAAGGGGATGGAGGGGGGCCAAAAAAGGGTGACAAAAAAGGGATGGAAAGGGGGAAAAAAGGGGATGGAGGAGGGCCAAAAAAGGGTGACCAAAAGGGGATGGAAAGGGAGAAAAAGGAGATGGAGTGGGGTTAAAAAAGGGAGGACCAAAAAGGGGATGGAAAGGGGGAAAAAGGGGATGGAGGGGGGCCAAAAAAGAGTGACCAAAAAGGGGATGGAAAGGGGGAAAAAGGGGATGGAGGGGGCCAAAAAAGGGTGACAAAAAAGGGATGGAAGGGAGCAAAAAGGGGATGGAGGGGGCCAAAATGGTGACCAAAAAGGGGATGGAAAGGGAGAAAAAGGAGATGGAGTGGGGTTAAAAAGGGAGGACCAAAAAGGGGATGGAAAGGGAGAAAAAAGGAGATGGAGTGGAGTTAAAAAAGGGAGGACCGAAAGGGCGAAAAAGGGGATGGAGGGGGCCAAAAAAGGAAGGACCAAAAAGGGGATGGAAAGGGGGAAAAAGGGGATGGAGGGGGCCAAAAAAGGAAGGACCAAAAAGGGGATGGAAAGGGGGAAAAAGGGGATGGAGGGGGGCCAAAAAGGGTGACCAAAAAGGGGATGGAAAGGGAGAAAAAAGGAGATGGAGTGGGGTTAAAAAAGGGAGGACCGAAAGGGGGAAAAAGGGGATGGAGGGGGCCAAAAAAGGGTGACAAAAAAGGGATGGAAGGGAGCAAAAAGGGGATGGAGGGGGCCAAAAAACGGTGACAAAAAAGGGATGGAAGGGAGCAAAAAGGGGATGGAGGGAGGCCAAAAAAGGGTGACAAAAAAGGGATGGAAGGGAGCAAAAAGGGGATGGAGGGGGCCCAAAAAGGGTGACAAAAAGGAGTACCAGCATGTCGGTGGCGTTGAGGTAGCGCTTGCTGGCCATGCACTGCTCCAGTTTCTGAGGGACCTGCTTGATGTTCTCAATCTCATCCAGCAGGTTCAGGACGTGCTTGTGCTCGATGCCCTCGATCCACAGCTTGCGCAGCTCGTCCCGCTTGCAGTGCAGCAGCATCTTGCAGGACAGCAGGTTCTCCTTCACCTGCAGCAGCACAGCAAGGGTTAATGGGATTTGTACCTGCAGCCCTTCCCCACTTTGGTTTTATTAGGAATTCCAAATTTACTTTATTGGGAAGTTCAGAAATATCACCAGGGTAAAAGTAAATTGGATTTTCTCAGCGCTGTCTTGGCTGAGGGGAACTTTACAGACCCTAAAAACTGAACTTGTCTCATAGTGAAATGTTCTTTAATGTGAAAATTTAGCTGAAGTACCACAATCCAATGAAACCCAGCCACAACCAAAGCCATTTCCCAAAAACCAATCCAGTATTTTGGCAAACAGCAAGAATCTAATTTTCTGTGGAAGCAAATAAGCCACCGCTAATTTTCCTGCTGCAAACATTTTCCATCTGCCTATTAAATCTTTTGGCAGTCTCCTCCTTTCTTCAAATTTGGTGGTTTTTTTCTCTGAAACAAGACCAGCTAAGAGTAAAATCATTTTCCCAATAACTTGAGCAATACCGGGGTTTTTTTTTGGAAGAGAAGTTTTAATCAGAAATTTATGAGTTCAAATCAGCATTTCCATTATTTATCAAGTCATTACAAACCCTTTGGTGCTGCCATGCAGCCATGAGCCTGATCCAAGGGGAAAAATCTCTAATTTTTCTCCATTTAGGCAACACCAGAAATTTTCCTTTTCCATTCCCTCACCTCACAGCATTCCCTGCTTTCAGATTCTCCCTGGTAAGGTCAGTGTAACCCAGCTTTTCCTGCTCCATGCAAATCAACAATCCACACGAAAATGTGGAAGCAATTAGCAGCACAGCTTCACACGTTGCCTTCACACCACTCTTGTTTTGTGTTAAGTCATGAATACTCAGGGCCCAACCTTTTCTCAGGCTGAGCTCTCACTGAATTACACATGAAGAGAGACACTCAGAAGGAGCCCTTCAATTTATTTTTAAATAATGAGCCTTTAAAACACTCCACAAATCCCACTTCAGCCGCACTTTTTCCTACCTTGTTCACCTGAAGGCAGTTTAAAAAAAAATCTATGTGAAAAATACATCAGTGGACCAATAATGGACAGTGGTAAATAAAAACAGCTCCATAAAACAGCCTCTGTGCAGAGGCAGGAGTGTTTGAGATTTTTGCACTCCAAAATGTCCTTCTGAAAAGAGAAGCATGGAAAAATCCTCAGCCAACAAAAAATTTTCATCTAGGAGGGTCCTAAAAAGCAGAGGCAAAGTAAAACACACACTGAGATCATTTCACATCTAATCCCTGCTCAATACATTAATTGGAAATGTTCCACTGGCCTGGCACAGCTTCATCAGTGGACTGAGCTACAGAGAGCCAAATTAGGTCAGCAAAACAACCACAGGGCCAGGAGGAACCTCAGCAGACATTCCTGCTCCTGTCCTTGCAAGGAAGATCAGCAGCTCCATCCACACCTGGGGGTGGGAATCCATAAATTCAGAAGGTTTTGGGGAAGCTGCAAAAGGCAGCTCAGAGACAGCAGAACTGTGATCAGAGCTGAGCAGCAGCCATGAGATTGGTCAGCAGAAAAATTATTTAAAGTAGAAAAGTAAGGACAAATAGAACAATGGTCTGTGTGTTAATGTTTGTCTAGAATAACTCCCTAAGCTGCAGAAAAGTTTATCTGGTGAGATATTGGGGAGTTCTAAGTTAATAACAGAGCTCTGTGCATTGTGTTGAAGGCTCACAAGCAGGTGTGGGATTTGAAATAAGCCAGCATTGTTTAACCAAAGGTACCTGTGCTCACAGTGGTTGGGTGGAACTGCTGTCAATGTGCTTTTGCTTTGTGGGATTGGGCAAAAAACTGTTCAAGTGAGCTGTGACATTGAGTTCTTGGTGTGCTGCCTGGGATGGGAGCTGAGGGCATCTCCCCATTGTCAGAGCCATGGAATGAGGCTGATGCTGGAAATCAAACAGCTCAAGGCACGTTCCCAGCAGCCCTGAACTGTTTGGGATTTGTACAGAGACCCCAGCCTGTGATCCTGGGAGCAGGGCAAGGAATGAACAGCAGATCTTTAAAAAAAACCCTCCCCTTGATAGCCCAACTTGGTTCAGCTTCATAATTCAATTTGACAGAGGCAACACCTCTGTAGCTAAACCCAAAACTGAACCTTTCCCACCAGGAGTCCACACAGGAATTGACTGGAAAAGGCAAATCCCCAGGTGACAGAGCCCAGGACATCCCTCTGGCTGTCCTGGATGGCTCAGAGACCCTGGCACAGAGCCCAAGCCCCCTGTGACTTTGATTTTGATCCGTGGTGCAAATTACCACCTTTTACAAGTCAAGAGAGTTTAAGCAGAATAATAGTTTGTGACAGAGTGAAAAATAGATTTTTGGGGTTTTTAGAATGGGGGCTCAGGGTCCCAAGATGGAGGGATTTGGGTGTTCCCTGTCCTTCTTCCTTCTTCTTCTTGGCCTCCATCTTCTGGGTGATGGTGGCACTTCTGGATTGGTTTAGAGTAGAAGCTCACTGTCTAACATAGGTGATAGGTATTGGGAAGTTACTGTAAATATTGTACATGTAGTTTTTAGTATAAAAAGATAACATCACCCCAAGGTGTTCAGTGTGCCTCAGTCTGACCTGCTGGACAGACCTCAGCAGGCCAGAGAAAGAATGTAATAGATAAAAAATAATAAAACAACTTTGAGAATAAGAACAGAAGAATCCTGACTCATTCTTTGACTGCCAGGCTGGGAAAGGAGACTTCCTGACACATCTCAGGGTCACTGTGAGCAGCAGAGATGAGCCCCAGAAGGATCTGGAATATCTGTCCCTTGTACAACTCCCACCTTGCACAGAGGGCAACACGAAGAGCCAGCCTGGGAGTGTAACACAGATTGATGACAAACCAGATCTGATCTCCTGTGAGGTCAGGTTAAAACCACTTCAATACATATTGACCAAAACCAAGAAGCAAACTTAAATACCAAAAGGTCCCTCACCCTCACAGTCATTGTTCTAGGTGGGACCCAAAGGTCACACCACTCTCTGCTTGTGCTGACCTCTGCAAAGCTCTGCACACTGTGTGAAACCAGAACACTGCCTACAGTTGATTTCAAATTTACTGGAATTGATCTCTGCTTTCAGAGTGCTGAGCTTCGTCCATAAATCCTGGAATGAACTCTTACCCTTGGAAAGCAGCAGAATGCTCTCATTTTCTTTGAAAATGTTAAATGAATTTTCAAAGCCAGAAAGGTCAGTATGTAACCCACCAAAGGGGAAAAATTTGCTGCTCCTAAAGCACTTCTGGGAAAGGTTTTAAGCTGAGACTGCCACAGAGCCAGGAAACAAATTAAAATAAGAAAAATTTGGTGCATGTTTTGCAAAGTTTAGGTACAGCAAACTGCAGAGGAAGTGCAAGATTGGAGCCCAAAAACTCTGCTCTGCTGCAGGGACAGAGCAGCTCAAACAAGGCCCCAGCCACAAGTGCCAGAGTTATTTACTGGCACCATACCCTAAAGTGTGAGCACTCAAAATGCAGAAAGATTCAGGGGCACAGAGTTCATGGGCATTCACACAACACAGCTGAGCTTGGAAATAGCATCAAAATTCATATTCTGTGAGCAAAAAGCAAGATGATGAATCACCCAGACTACTCAAGAGGTGGCTGAAGGCCAAGATAGCAAAACATGAAAAGATGAGATGGAAAGGTGTGAGCTCAGCAGCCCTGGAGACTTCAAAAACCTGAGAGCAACATGCCCAGACAATAAATGAACAGGGGCACTGCAGAGCCTTGTGCTTCACATCCACCTCTCAGTTTGACTTTTAACAACTTCTGTTCTCAGGGAGATCCTGCTGAAAGTGCTGCCAGTAAGGCACAGCTTGGGACAATGGTGGGACTGCTTGGTCCTGCAGTGACAAAGTCACTGCTATTCAGGCCTGGCTTAGAATTAAAGTCATGACAAGATGTGAGGTTGAAAGGAGCTTAAAAATCATCTTTAAACCCCTGCCTGGCAGGGACACCTCCCCTATCCCAGGCTGCTCCAACCCTTCCTTGGCCATTGCAGGGATCAGGGGCAGCCCCAGCTGCTCTGGCAATTGCAGCCCAGCCAGGAATTCCTCATTGCCAAGATCCCATCCATGTCGTTATGATATTTTCTGAAAGATCCTTTTGCCAGGATTTTTCTCCTGAGAAGCCTCAGAGGAAAAGAGAAACAATAATTATCTGCTGCTGTGGAATGCAACAGGTGCATCTTTGATTGGTCCATGTTGGTTGTTTCTAATTAATGGCCAATCACAGTCAGCTGGCTCAGACTCTCTGGTCAGTCACAAGATTTTGTTATCATTCCATTGTTTTCTATTCCTTGCAAACCTTCTGATGAAATCCTTTCTTCTATTCTTTTAGTAGAGTTTTAATATATCATTTTCTATTAATATAATATATATAATGAAATAATAAATCAGCCTGCTGAAACATGGAGTCAGAATTCTCATCTCTTCCCACATCCTGGGACCCCTGTGAACACCATCACACATCCATGGCTGCCCTCTGGCACTGGGAGCCATTCCCTGGGTGCTGTCCCTGCAGGCCTTGTCCCCAGTCCCTCTGCAGCTCTCCTGGAGCCCCTGCAGGCCTGGAATGTGCTGGAAGCTCTCCCTGGAGCCTTCCCTGCTCCAGGGGAACATTCCCAGCTCTCCCAGCCTGACATTGGATCCATCTCCTCTCCAAGACATTCATGGACCCAGGGCCTTCCCTTGCAATCTCAGCAAACCATGAAGGGTCTCCCTTCCCTTTTCCTCACTTTTCTATTCCCATTTCCCATAAAAATCCCTGGGGATGGATTCTGAGTGTCCCAAATCCCAGAATCCCAGAGCAGTTTGGGTGGGAAGGGACCTCCAAGCTGATTCCAGGGACACCTCCCCTATCCCAGGCTGCTCCAATCCTTCCTTGGCCATTGCAGGGATCAGGGGCAGCCCCAGCTGCTCTGGCAATTTCAGGCCCTGGAATGTGCTGGAAGCTCTCCCTGGAGCCTTCCCTTCTCCAGGGGAACATCCCCAGCTCTCCCAGCCTGGCTCCAGCCCTGGAGCAGCTCTGGGGCCTCCTCAACAGGGTTGGGCACAGTACTCCAGGTGGGAATTTAGCAGGAATTTAGTGGTAGCAGAACTTTCTCAACTCAATTTTCATTCCATTCAAAATGATGATGAGAAGCTGAAAAAACAGAGGGAGAAACAAAAGCATAAAACAGGATGTTGGGGCCTCCATCACTGGTGGTTACTGGTAGCAAAACCACTAATAAAACAGCAGCCAGGAAAAATGGAGATTTGCAGCTGGAGCACAGCCTGTGGAGCTCACACATGTTGGATTATGCTCTTTTCTGACCCAGATATGGGACAGCTGAGTGGCATTTAAAAAACTTTTATTCCATTTTCAGTCTCATGCGAAGAGTGAGACAATACAGATGTTATAATTCACCCCAGCAGAATCAGAAGCCAATTACTTCTTAATTACAAGACATTTTAAATATTTCTTGGCCTATCAGCTTTAGCTACACCATGCTGTAAATGGCTTAAAACCAATGATCTAAAATTAACCCTCATGGCTCCCACTGCAATGCATCTTTCACAGTTCAATTTCTCCAAAGTTTCCACTCTTATTTCCAAGGCCATCCTTTGAAACTTGTTTCCAGTTCCATTTCTCTCTCAGCAATGTCTGTCCCATTCCAGGGCATTTCTAACTCAGCATTTCTCATCTCAATGTTTGCACACAGATGTGAGCTTTCTGTCAGGCTTTAAGAATTCTCTACAAATCCACTTCCCACATTTCCCCCTCTCTCTTGAAGGGAAAAAAAACTTTTTTGATGGCTTTCTTTATCAATTGTGTACAGTGAAACACATAGAGCACTGTCACTAATATTGTTACTAGAGCAATATAGCAATCTTAGGTTAAAAGATGTTAGTGAGGGTGTGTGTTTTGTTCCCATCTGCCAGAGCTGGGGCAGTTCTATCTGTTCATGGGGCAGTTTTTTCTTTATCTCTCCCACACCCAATCCTCCCTCCAAAAACACCTCTTCTGTTAATTGAGTTTCCCTGATCCAATTCCCCCATCCCATGGGGAGATGCTGTGCCCAGGGCAGGAGCCAAGCATTCCTACCTGGATCCAAGCTGAGCCTGGCACAGCACAGCAGCCTTTGCCCCCTGCATTGCCAGAGGAGCAGCTTTCTGCTGCCCTGCATGGCCAGAGGGAGCCCAGGCCCATCTGCAGCAGCCCTGGAGCTGCAGAGGAAAACTCCTGCCTTGTGCAGGATCCCTGCTGCAGCAGAAGCACAGCTGGCACTGCAGGAGGGCTGAGCCCCCATGGGATGGGGCTGGGACACCACCCTGGCACACAGGGGGCAGGGACTGCTCTCACTCTGACACTGGGTTGGTTTGTTTGCACCATTGCATTTGTATTTTTAATTTTCCTAGTAAAGAACTTTCCTATTCCCATAACTTCTCCTAGTAAAGAACTATTCCCATTCCCATTTTTTTCCCTAATACAGAACTGTTATTCCTGCTCTCATACCTTTGCCTGAGAGCCCCTTAATTTCAAAATTATAATAATTCAGAGGGAGGGGGTTCACATTCTCCATTTCAGGGGCAGCTCCTGCCTTCCTCAGCAGACACCTGGCTTTCCAAACCAAGAGACATTGTCACCAACCCTCTCATCCACAGGCTGTCAGGTAATTTCTGACTCAGTCTGGGGGTTTTTGTGCACTATTATATTTGTATTTTAATTTTCCTAGTAAAGAACTGTTATTCCTGCTCCCGTATCTTTGCCTGAGAGCCCTTACTTTCCAAATTATAATAATTTGGAGAGAGGGGATTTGCATTTTCCATTTCTGGGGAGGCTCCTTCCTTCCTCAGCAGACACCTGGCTTTTCAAACCAGGACAGATTGTCACCAATCCTCTGACCCACAGGCTGTCAGGTAATTTCTGACTCGGTCTGGGGTTTTTTTGTACTATTATATTTGTATTTTAATTTTCCTAGTAAACTTTTCTTCCTGCTCCCAAGAGAGGAGAAAGAGCCCCTTAATTTCACAATTCCACCAATTCAAAGGGATGGGATTCACATCCTCCATTTCAAGGGCTGCTCCTTCCTTTCTTAGTAGACACCTGGCTTTCCAAACCAGGTCAGATTGTCACCAACCCTCTGACACACAGGCTGTCAGGTAATATCTGACTCTATCTGGGTTTTTTTGTACTATTATATTTGTATTTTAATTTTCCTAGTAAAGAACTGTTATTTTTGCTCCCATATCTTTGCCTGAGAGCCCTTACTTTCCAAATTATAATAATTTGGACAGAGGGGGTTTGCATTTTCCATTTCTGGGGAGGCTCCTTCCTTCCTTAGCCGACACCTGGCTTTTCAAACCAGGACAGATTGCCACCAATACCCTGACCCACAGGCTGTCAGGTAATTTCTGACTCTGTCAGTGGCTATTTTATTGTACTATTATATTTATATTTTAATTTTCCTAGCAAACTCTTCTTCCTGCTCCTAGGACAGGAGAAAAAGCCCCTTAATTTCACAATTCCACCAATTCAAAGGGATGGGATTTACATCCTCCATTTCAAGGGCTGCTCCTGCCTTCCTCAGCCAACACCTGGCTTTCCAAACCAAGAGAGATTGTCACCAACCCTCTGACACACAGGCTGTCAGGTAATATCTGACCCTGTCAGTGGTTTTTTTATTGCACTATTTTATTTGTATTTTAACTTTCCTAGCAAACTCTTCTTCCTGCTCCCAAGAGAGGAGAAAGAGCCCCTTCATTTCACAATTCCACCAATTCAGAAGGATGGGATTTGCATTTTCCATTTCTGGGGAGGCTCCTTCCTTCCTTAGCTGACACCTGGCTTTCCAAACCAGGACAGATTGCCACCAATACCCTGACCCACAGAGTGTCAGGTAATTTCTGACTCTGACAGGTTTTTTTTGTACTATTTCATTTGTATTTTAATTTTCCTAGCAAACTCCCATTCCTGCTCCCAAGACAGGAGAAAGAGCCCCTTAATTTCACAATTCCACCAATTCAAAGGGATCGGATTTACATCCTCCATTTCAAGGGCTGCTCCTGCCTTCCTCAGCCAACACCCGGCTTTCCAAACCAGGACACAGTGGATATAAACCCCACAAATCCACATCCCACGTGCCAAAGACAGGTCCCTGGGGGCTGGCACCTGCTTGATCTTGTTTCTGGAGTTGGTGATGCGCTCGGTGATGCTCTGGTAGGTGCGGATGGCCGTGGTCAGCTCCGTGTAGTGCTGCACGATCAGCTCGTCCAGGTCGCGGTCGCACTTCTCGTACGCCTCCTCCAGCCGCCCCTTCTCGTTCTCCCTGTCCTCCACATCATCACTGCTGGATAAAGTCCTGAGGACAACAAGATGGCAAAAGTTATTTGGAGTTTGTGTGCACAGTGAGGAAATAAAGCCCATCGATGCTGTGGTTTATTACTCGGCCAGATTTCAAACCGTTCATGTTGTTATCGTCGGTGCTCGTAATGAAGGGATGGTGTCACTGACATATTTTCTGGAAATTCCTTTTGCCAGGATCTTTTCTCCTGGGAAGCTTCAGATTCTTCATGTTTTGCTGCTTTGGAATGTGATTTGGAGAATCGTTCACCCAGTATGTGAAATTGTTGTTGCTTGATGACCAATGACAGCCACCTGTCTCAAGGCTGTGAGGTTTTATTATCATTCCATTCTTTTCTTTGCTAGCCTTCTAATGAAATCCTTCCTTCTATTCTTTAGTGTAGTTTTAGTCTATCATTTTCTTTTAATGTGATATATATCATAAAATAATAAATCAGCCTTCTGGAACATGGAGTCAGATTCTCATCTCTTCCCTCATCCTGGGACCCCTGTGAACACCACCACAGGATGGGGCAATTTTGGGGCTGAGAACAATTTATTGCTCAGATAAACATCAGCCTCAGAGGCTGTGAGATGTTAAAGGAGTGAGCAGTCAGCTATAGCTCAAGAGCAGTCACAAATTTCTTTGTTACAAGGCAATACAGAACTTTCTAAACCAATAAACAGTTCCTTTAGGCTTTATTTTGCTTTTCTAACCTATTACCTTTACTCACTTCTGCTGTACTGCAGATACTTTTGTCCAACAGGCTTCTGTCTCACATGCACAAATATAATTCTATTATAACTTCTAAACTCTGTTTATTCTATGCAACCACACCCCTAAACTTTTCACCATCTTATCAATACAGTTTCTCACTGATTTAAGGCATATTCTTACTTACAACTATAGGAATATAAGTATATGATTTTTCTGCTAAATATCTGTGTATTGTACTTTTACATCAACCCAAGCTTCTCTCAAGGCTGCAAATCAAACCCTTCCATGTCTGTGGAAGTTTCTATTTTTCTGATTCCCACACCTTCAGAGATTTTCTTTTCCCTTTTCAGGTAAAGTTCTCTGTTGGTTATCCCATTGCCAGGCAGTCATTTAATACAGACACAATGTAACATCTGAAATATTTCTTGATTTATTATTTATGAAGAGCTACAAGGAAAAAATCCCACCTTTAGTCTTGGGAATCAGCACAACTTGTGCAATGTTGCAGTTCCTGTAACTTATCTGCCAAAGTAAGGGATGGCACAGGGACACAGGGAAATCCATCACAAATTGATCCAGGTCTTCCACCAGTCAGTTTTCAAACATGGATCAACACAACAAGAAAAGGCCCCATGAGCCTATTTCCTCCCCTCTTTTAATTTTTTTAACCTCTTAAATTATTTTAACCTCTACCATTATGTAGTAAAGTTCTTTTTAATGAAATCAATTAAGTTTGAGATTGCAACAAAACTGCTGACAACTCTGTGAAACTGCACACAGCTCAAAGCTTCTTGATGTCACTCCAAATTTCTATTCAAGAATTAATGCCATCTTCTCCTTTTCCCTCTAGGAGGATAAAAATCCCAGAAAGAGCAGCAAGAACCTTTCCCTGACCTCCAGCCTCAACCTCCCCTCTGAAGCACCTGCAGAGAACAGAAATGAAGTCCCTCAGGGCCTGTCCCTGTCACAGAGCAGAGATCTGAGCTGCCCCTCCTGAAGAAGCTGCAGCCCCCACCAGTGTCCCCTCAAAGCAGCTTCTTCTAAATCAGAAAACTCACTGCATTTCATGTTCCATGGTAGCTACAGGAACCCTTTCTTGTGCTATTACATTAATATGAGTGTCCCCTCAAAGCAGCTTCTTCCAAAGCAGAAACTCACTGCATTTCATGTTCCATGGTAGCTACAGGAACAGGAATCCTTTCTTGAGCTATTACATTAATATGAGTGTCCCCTCAAAGCAGCTTCTTCCAAAGTAGAAATTCACTGCATTTCATGTTCCATGGTAGCTACAGGAACAGGAATCCTTTCTCGTGCTATTACATTAATATTCCACTCCCAAGTCTTTTAATTTGTCTCAAATCAGCTTTTCACAAAACAAAATTAAGTTACATTTTAGTCAAAGCTCTTTAAAAAGGCTTTGAGATGTAGGAACACTGGGCAAGGTTGCTCAGGGCCCAGAAAATATCAATTTTAGTGAAAGGCTCCCTTGCCCATGACCATCTTCAAGTCCCTTCCAATCCAAACCATTCCATGACTCTAAAATGAAAATCACGTGCAAGGCTGGCAGAAAGTCATCCTCTGTTAAGAGCCCTACAGATAAATCAATTTTCTTTGTGAAAAACTCCTTCTTTCTGCTGGAGCAATGTTCTTCAGCATGGCTACACTGGACACAAGGAATATCCAGCTCAGGAATTGACATTTTGTTGGAGTTTGGAGCTGCCTGTCCCAGCAGCTGATGAAAACATCCATCCTCTGTGACCTGCACACAGATCCCAGGAGATCCTGCACAGGGACAGACAAGGGAGCAGCACAACCAAACTGCCCAGAGCACAGACCAGGAAAGTTGGCAGCTTAAATCAAACCAAATTCAATTTCCCAGTTCTGGATTTGCCACAGAATCCATCTGCAGTGCCAGCAGCTGGTTACAAAAGCTGAAGATGTCTCCCCAAAAATAAGGCTCCATTGCTAAAGTCAGAGGGTGCCAGGAGGATTCCACTGCTCCAGCAAATTCCCATCCAACCCAGGCTTCCCAACAAACCCCAGCCACGTGTTTAAAGCAGATTTATATTGTGTTGCTCAGTCTTTTTGTCCTTGCATTTGAATTTAGCTTGTCCTGTCTATAGGAAAAATACATTTTGCTAAAAACATCTGCCCAGCAAAGCAGAGCTGCTTGTGAGGCCTGAGAGGTCCCAGCAGTTCCCATCTCAGAAACCCCAAAAGTGGCAGAAGGATAAAGCCAGGACAGCTGGAAAGCAGAAATCTTGGAGATGCCAGCAGATGATTCCTGCTGAGATCATAAATGAGCATGCACAGGTCTGGTCTGCTCTCACCCTGGAAAGGGCAACCAAAGCAAGATGAACCAAAGTTTCAGCCTCAATTGTCACATTCCAGGATTTCCAGCTGCTTCTGGTGGATGCAGAATGAACATCTGTATTTGGAACATCCTGCTTTGGTTTTAATTCTTATTACTCTTTCTTTTAGTTACTATTAATATTTTTTCTTTCTACCCTTTTAAATTTTTAAACCTGCTTTACCTTTCTCCTAATCCTATCTCACAACAAATTAGTAATTAACCAACACCAAACCCAACACGTTAATTAGTACATTAACTAAGAAATCTAAAAAGTAATGAAATCTCAAATTAACAAACCAAAATCACTACACTTAATTACCTGGGTTGGGAATATACTGTGGGAACAACCACCAGTAAAAATACCACACTCACAATTTGACCAAAAATCTTGAATTTATTTACAGTCCTTTCATCTGTTCTGCTTCAAAACCTCACAAAATTATTAAGGTTGGAAAAAGATCTCTAAGATCATGGAGCCCAACCATTAACCCAGCAATGCCAAGGTCATCACTAAATAATGTTCTCGGGCACAACAAAAAGGATAAAAAATTCCATACAACAACAAATTTTCCTCAACAGGTTTTTCTTAGTTCTCCACTCACCTGAATGTGCCTTAAACACCTGCAGATTATTTCCTTACAGACAGGGAAAGAGTTTAAACCAAAACCCAAGACCCAAATGGAAAAAAGCAACAGAGATTTTTTCCCTTCATTTTATTGAAAAACACAGTTTTAGAAATTGAAGTTTTTAGGTTGAGGATCTGGTTATTTCCAGTGATAATGAGTCTGGATTAATCACTCAGAATTTGAAACTTTGTACACCTGAATTTCCCATTTCAGTCTCATGGTACAGGAGCCATTTCTTTTTCTTGCTCTGTATAAAAAAAGAAGAGAAAAGCAAGGAATACTTAATATTCTTGAGCTTATCCATGCTCCTGCTAACACTGCAGAAAAGTAAGCCAAGGGCATCTCTGCTTATTTTAGTCCTATTAAAATGTGTTGCAAGGAAGAAGAAAAGTCAACACAGTGTTTGTCAAACAGAAAGGATCCAAATTGTTTGGGAAAGGAACTTTGCAGGAAGAACTTTGAAGGGGGAATCACAAAACAGGACAGGATTATGAAACAATGATAAATAGACATCAGCATTTCAGAACTCCCTGAAAAATATTCCAAACAGAGGACAAAGAGAAGGAAAATCAGTTTAGAACCTGAGCAGCAGATGATGAACTCAGTGGGGGTTTCCAGGAGGGATTCCTGAGCACTTCACTTGTTGATTTTATTTTTTTTATTTTGATTTTTTCCAAATGAGAATCCTCCTCCTCTGTAAGATACCTGGAATTTGTACTTGGCAGCTGGATGGCTGCAGATGCCTGTCTCATTAGCAAGAGCTCACCAGGATTGCAATAATTCCAACTGGCTCTGAGTCTGCTGAGAGACATTTTAATGCTATGACATTTTAAACAGAAATTCATTGAGCCCAATCTCACAGACTTGTGATTTTCCATAGTTAAAAACACAGATTACACAAAAGCAAAATGCTTCATTCATGGAGTCACTGCCACAGATGGAAGACAGGGCAGAGGAGAAGATGATCAGACACAATCCTGAAATGTTTTTATCATGGGATGTACTGCACTTTCCTCAGGAGAAAATAAATGAACCTTGTTACCTCCCTGAGGTCACTGAATTTACACTGGAATTAGATTAATAAAAAAAGTCCTTTGGGACTATTCATTTTAGTAGAAGTTGATCTGTAGGTCACAAGCATTTTTCATCTCCTATTTCCAGCATCCAACCCAATGAGCAGAGGGAGGACATGGAAAGATTTTTTTCAGGAGTCCTGAAGCCTTGATATTGTACAAACACCCAGAGCCTTCAACTGCTTCCTCCAACAGCTCACAGGAAAGCCAGGAATAGCTTATTTCCAAATGTAAATACAGGAAAAAGTACTCACATTTGTATATATTTATATATATATAACATCCAGCCATACCACTTCTGCACGAGGTAAAACACTGAATGAACTCCAAGCTCTCCAAGAATCTTCCTGCCTCAGCACCTCAGGTGAAGGGACAAAGTGCCACAACCCAGAGGAAGTTTGAATTTACTCTCACCTGTCCTCTTAAAGCAGCTGCACAGACTGTACCCATCAAAAGCTAAAAGGTAATTCACTTTTTTGGTAAAAAAAGGCAAGATGTTTGATTTATGTACTTATTATAAATGCTCAACTGAGTACTCAGAAGCAGTTGAAAAACCCACTTGTGGTATTAAAGGGTTTTTTTCCCACCACAGACCTCAGAATTTTCCTCTGAGGAGCAAAATTGAATGGTTTTCTCAGTAAAATGCTCAGTGTTGAGAAAACAGGCTGGGAGAGCTGGGGGTGCTCACCTGGAGAGGAGAAGGCTCCAGGGAGAGCTTCCAGCACATTGCAGGGGCTCCAGGAGAGCTGCAGAGGGACTGGGGACAAGGCCTGCAGGGACAGCACCCAGGGAATGGCTCCCAGTGCCAGAGGGCAGCCATGGATGGGATCTTGGCAATGAGGAATTCCTGGCTGGGCTGCAATTGCCAGAGCAGCTGGGGCTGCCCCTGATCCCTGCCATGGCCAAGGCCAGGCTGGACATTGGAGCTGGGAGCTCCTGGAAGGTGTCCCTGCCCAATGAACTCAATAGGCTTGGAGGTCCCTTTCAATTCCAGCTGTTCTGGAATTGAAATTGAATTCCACCTGTCTCTTGAAGGAAGTCACACCATCTCTCATTTTTATAAGGTATTAAAATTGTGGTGTGTATTTACCCCAGAAATCCAGACAGAGCTTCAAAAATGCCATGCATTCCACAAGGATAAAAGGAATTTTTCTCTACAAACCAATGTAATTTATCTGGTCCCAGCAACATCTAACACCAGCACACTCCACACACTCTGCAGGAAATTATTTCACACTACAGGCAGTTTTGGATAGCTCTTTGTGCTTTTACAAATCAATGCTTCCCACAGATCTGGCCCAGATGTGCATGTGCCCAATGAACAACTACCACCCAGTCTCATCTTCTGTCCAAAATTACTCCCACACTGTGATGCATTAATTTGGGGAGGAAAAGAAGAAAAAGGAACCTCTCCAGCATTCAAACAACAGGCAGATGCTGTAAAAGGACAGAAAATAAGTTATCATTTCTCCACAAGCTAATACACTTCTGTTATTGTTGGGAGCTGAGAGAACATGATGTTTACTGAGCTAGTCAGCAGCAAAAGAAAACAAACACCATTGTACCACTCATCATGTGGCACAACAGATAAATCCAGGAGCACGGCAATGCCAGAGGCATGATCAGCTGCACAACTATGAAACCACTCACCTCCCTCTGGAAAAATGCTATTTTCCAGCCTCAAAAGCATCCCAGCCTCAAACCAGGATTTAACATCATCAATCCCACCAGAGAACACACATCACACACAGGTTAATCTTTATTCTGTGTATCACTCCTTTTCCCACAAATGTGGGCAACTTATCTGCACCAAACTCCTACAAAAAGAGCTTTGGTGCGGATGAAATGCACACCAGATTTGTCTGCTCAGACCCCAGACCAAGAAACTCAGCACAAACTGAGAAAAACCACAAGAAATTGTATGAAGTTTAATCAGTCTGAGTGCCCAGTGCTGCACTTTGGCCACAACAACCCCTGCAGTGCCACGGGCTGGGGATGGTGTGGCTGGGCAGTGCCAGGCACAAAGGGACCTGGTGGGCAGCAGGACAGGAGCCCTGGTGTGCCCTGGTAAAGGACCCAGTGCCACCCACCTGTGCCAGGGATGGAGGGTAGCAGGAGGGTCACTGTGCCCTGCAGCGCCAAGGACCCAGTGCCACCTGGCTGTGACAGGGATGGAGGGCAGCAGGAGCAGGGAGGTCACTGTGCCCTGCCATGGGCACGGGGAGGGCTCAGCTCGAGGGCTGTGCCCAGCTCTGGCCCCTCAGCCTGGGAAGGACCTCGGGACACTGAGCAGGGCCAGAGGGGCAGCGAGGCTGGAGAGGGGCTGGGAACACAAACCCTGAGAGGAGCCCTGAGGGAGCTGGGGGTGCTCAGCCTGCAGCAAAGGAGGCTCAGGGCTGCCCCCATCCCTCTCTGCAGCCCCTGAAAGGTGCCTGTGCTCAGCTGCCCTTGGGCTCTTGCTCCAGCAGCACTGACACACCCAGAGCACACAGCCTCGAGCTGGGCACAGGGAAATTCAGCTTGGAGAGCAGGAAAAAGCTTTTCCAGCAAGGGGGAGAAAGTTCTGCAATGGCTGCCCGGGGAGGTGGTGCAGTCACCATCCCTGGGGGTGTTGAACCAGCCTGGATGTGGCACTGGGTGCCAGGGGCTGGGCTGGGCTCCATGGCCTTGAAGGGCTCTCCCAACCCAGGGATCCTGGGAATTCTGTGTGTGAAGGAGAAAGGCAAAGTTTGGGTTTATGGCATTTTACACCCTCCCCAAACCAATCTTCTCCAACACAACACCCAGGGGCTGCATGACCATCCCCAGGTTTTATTCCCACTCTTCAAGATCAGGTTTGGAGCAACCTGGTCTAGTGGGAAATGTCCCTCCCCGTGTCAGGGGATGGAACTGGATGATCCTGATGGCCCCTTCCAACCCAAACCATTCGACAATTCAATGAGATAAACAGGTCTTCCAACCTGGTCATTCTGTGCATTCTGTGCAATGCTTTTCCTGGCACCATGGCAGGTCCCACAGGCAGTCACAGGCCCAGAGAGCTCAGCTGGTGCTGCCAAACCACAAAGCTTCCAGGGGATGGAGTATTTTGTTCCCATAGATGTCCACAGCAAATATGGAAAAAACAGGTTTCTAAACAAATCTGGAGTCTCCTCCACCTCTGTTTGCAAGTTGATTTCCTGTTTGATGGGGAAGATTCAGTTTTAGCACACAGCACCTGTGGATGTACCTCAGACTGAAGCATTGCAGAAGCAGCTCTGTTGCCATGGAAAGGTTTGGGTGGGAAGGGACCTTAAAGCCCCTCCAGTGCCACCCCAATTCCATGGCAGGGCCACCTCCCACTGTCCCAGGCTGCTCCAGCCCCAGTGTCCAGCCTGGCCCTGGACATTCCAGGGATCAGGGGCAGCCCCAGCTGCTCTGGCAATTCCATCCCATCCCCTCCCCACCCTCCCAGCCAAGAATTTCTTCTTTAAACCTCATCTAAATCCAACCTCGTCCACCTTAAAGCCATTCTCCTTTGTCCCATTTTCCCCTCTCTTTTATTCTACAAGGGTCAACAACAGAAATACCTCGGGTAGAGTCAAATCCATGAATTTTCAAGCTCCAAATGCCCACAATCCATCCTCATTTAGGTTTGGAAGGTGCTGAATACCTTTGGAGCACTCACAAACTCAGTGTTGTGAACCTGAATTTGCAGTGCCATCCACACCCCCCCTACTGCATCTCATCCCCTGTCACTTCATTCCCTTCACAGGAATATTTTTGCCACCAAATCCTGCATTTGTTGCCCCCCACCCCCTTATATTTTGCACTGTGGCAAAAAAATTCAGCTACAACCTTTAAGATGATCCATTTACAGGCATCAACTTCACCATTACACTTTGAACAGCAATCAGATTTGAGATTCAGCAAGAATTTCTCTTTACACTGAGGACTCATTTCCCCCACACTGTTTGTATTCTATTTTTTCTCTGGTTTTTTTTTTAGTGCAGATGAGCAATTCCTTTTGCCAGCCCGCTGTCAGCTTCCTACCTGCCCAATAAAACACCAAGAAAATTAGATTATGTCAATTTTTAAGAGAAAACTGTTAACATTAATGAATAATAAATGTTTCATTTCTGTAAATTTGCTTTTCCTGATGCCTCCAGCCAGGCTGGGTGGATAACTGCCTGCCTATTTTACCTGCCCTAGGGCCAGCCCTGTTAAGTGTGATTACTGCTAAGCTATGGATGGCAAACTGAGGCTTAATTATCCATTTCCTGACTAGAAAATTTGTTTCACAGGAAGAACATTGCAGTAACAGTATGTGGGCATTATGCTGCTGCAGATTCTTTTCTTATGAAGCAAAATTGAAGGAACAGTTAATGCAAATACAAGTTTTAGGAAATTAATGCTCAGTTAGGAGTAGATAATTCTTACAGGAAAAGAGGGTTGAAGACCCTGCTGGTTTTGACCACAACTGTGGGTGTTCAGTGTCTTTGTGTCCCTATAAAAGCCTTTTTTCTTCTGCTCCCTAACATCAGAGCAGACTTATGTAAATATTTGTGGTTAAAGGCAGAAAAGAGTATTACAGGATGCACAGGTGCAGCTTGGAAATCCAGGAATAATCCTCTTTTCCTTCTGGATCAGGTTTCTTTGAGCGTGCAATTCACTTTTCTTCACTCAGACTCGCTCATTGAAATGAAAATACTCATTAAAGACAGTGGGAAACACCAGCAAAAAAAAAATAAAAGGCAAGTGGATCAAATTTAAATAGTTCTCATCTGATCAGGAAAAAGAACATTTTAGTGAAGTGCAATTGAACTGAGTGCTGAATCAGTGGGGAGGAATCAAACAAAGCTCCAGTTTTCACAGGAATCCACAGTAAACTTCCCACCACCTGTTCCAAGGGCTCTGTGCTGTACCACACACCTTGTTGAGGCTCCCAGTTCCTCACTTGAAAACCCCTTTGAAGCTCCAAACACACAGTTTGTGGTACCACCTGCTCAAAGCAGCGTGGCTGAAAGCTTGTCCTGCTCAAAGCCCCAGCTGCATTTCATGTGTGGCCAAGGTAGGATTCACTGATGTACTGACCTGTTCCTCCAGCAAAAACACCAAAAATCTGTTTAACAGCAGCAGCCCTGGGCAAAATCCAGAATTTCTGGGATACACAGGATCCATTCCTCCCAAAGAAATTGGGTGAGGTTTTCACTGTTTTATGGTTTGGGTGAGAGTTAAAGGAGAATTCTTTGACTGCTCACTCAGAAATCTGCAGGCAACAAATGCTGGGGAGGTACCACACAAAAGCATTGTAAAACTCTGCTGAATATGCTTCACAATTTATCAGTTTAAGGTTGGAAAAGACCCATAAATTCATCAAGTCAAACTGTTCCTCCAGCACTGCCAAGGCTGCCACTGACCCACATCCCCAAGTGCCACATCCACACAGTTGTGTGGATGAACTGAATCTCTCCAGGAATGGAGGGATTTAATGTCCTCCAGGACAGCCCTTCACAGGAGGATTTTTTTTCCTGTTATCAAAACCTAAATCTCCCCTGGCCCAGCCTGAGGCCGTTCCCTCTGCTCCTGTCCCTGTTCCCTAGACTGTCCCCTCCTGGCAGGGACTTGTGCAGAGCCACCAGGGCCCCCTGAGCCTCCTTTGCTCCAGGCTCAGCCCCTTCCCAGCTCCCTCAGCCCCTCCAGACCCTTCCCAGCTCCCTCAGCCCATCCTGGTTCTCCAGGCCCTTCCCAGCTCCCTCAGCCCCTCCTGGTTCTCCAGGCCCTTCCCAGCTCCCTCAGCCCCTCCTGGTTCTCCAGGCCCTTCCCAGCTCCCTCAGCCCATCCTGGTTCTCCAGACCCTTCCCAGCTCCCTCAGCCCCTCCTGGTTCTCCAGGCCCTTCCCAGCTCCCTCAGCCCCTCCTGGTTCTCCAGGCCCTTCCCAGCTCCCTCAGCCTCTCCTGGTTCTCCAGACCCTTCCCAGCTCCCTCACCCCCTCCTGGTTCTCCAGACCCTTCCCAGCTCCCTTCTGGATCTGCTCCAGCCCCTCAATGCCCTTCTTATCCCAAAGGATTCAAAATTGCCCTCAGGACTTGAGATGGGACCTCAGCAGTGCCCAGCACAGGGGGATTCATGTTATATGTATAACATAATTATCATACACACACCAGTCCTTATAATAAAATATACAGTACAGCATTAAAACTATCAAAATCACGCCTCAGGAAACAAAATTAAGGGGATTATTTTGTCTTGTTATTCTCCATGTTACACCACACCAAAGGACCTGAAATACAAACCAGAGTACAACAAGGTACAGAAAAGTACAGTCATAGCCAAAAGACAATTGTGAACGACAAAGGATTTGTGGAGTTAAACAAAGGAAGCAGTTAGTTGCTAGAAGCAACAAATAATAATTTCAGCAGAGCATTGTGGATGTCTAGAAAGCTCAGTCCTCTCTGCGGGAAACAGCTGCAATGTGGCAAGGAAACTTCAGTATTAAAAAGTAGGAGGAAAAAAAAAGAAAAAAGCAGAGTAAAAAGAAACATATTAGAATGCAGTTGCTCCCATTGCTGATGGCCGTGGCCACACAGCAATTCCAGCATTTGCCTTCTCATTTGGGTTCCCGCCCTTGTGATCGCTGTGGCATTTGGGGTGCCCCAACAGCCGAGCACAGCCACAGGAGAGAGCAGAGAGAAGGGAGCAGAGGTCAGCATGTGAGGGAGGGGAATAAAACGCCTGAGAAGGGAGCAGAGGTGAGCATGTGAGGGAGGGGAATAACACACCTGAGAAGGGAGCAGAGGTCAGTGTGTGAGGGAGGGGAATAAAACACCTGAGAAGGGAGGAAAGGTCAGCCTGTGAGGGGGGAGGAACAAGGTATCTGAGAATGGAGGAGAGGTCAGTGTGTGAGGAACAAGGTACCCAAGAAGGGAGATCAGTGTGTGTAGGGAGGAGCAAAATAACCAAGAAGAGAGGTCAGCGTATGAGGGGAGGAACAAGGTACCTGAGAATGGAGGTCAGTGTGTGAGGGGAACAAGGTACCCCAGAATGGAGGAGAGGTCAGTGTGTGAGGGGAGGGGAACAAAACACCAAGAAGGGTGAAGAAGGTCAGTGTGTGAGGGGAACAAGGGACCCGAGAAGGGAGAAGTCAGCATGTGAGGGAGGAAACAAGGTACTCGAGAATGGAGGAGAGGTCAGTGTGTGAGGGGAGGGGACAAGGTACCCGAGATGAGATGAGAGGCTTGTGAGGGGGAACAAAACACCTGACAAGGGAGGTCAGCGTATGATGGGGGAACAAAACACCGAGAAGGGAGGAGAAGGTCAAGGTGCGAGGGGAACATGGTACTCGATAAGAGAGGAGAGGTCAGTGTGTGAGCGGAGGAAAAAAACACCTGAGAAGGGAGGAGAAGGTCAGTTTTGAAGGGAGGAACAAGGTACCCGAGAAGGGAGGAGAACCAGGTACCCGAGAAGGTCAGCGAGTGAGGGGAGGAACAAAACACCCGAGAAAGGAGGAGAGGTCAGCGTGTGAGGGGAGGAACAAGGTACCCGAGAAGGAAGGAGAGGTCGGCGTGTGAGGGGAGGGGAATAAAACACCCGAGAAAGGAGGAGAGGTCAGCGTGTGAGGGCGGGAAACAAGGTGTCCGAGAAGGGAGGAGCAGTCAGCATGTGAGGAACAAAATACCCGAGGAGGGAGGTAAGTGTGTGTGAATGGGGCGGAACAAAATAACCGAGAAGGGAAGAGAGGTCAGCACGTGAGGGGAGGAACAAGGTACAGTGTGTGAGGAACAAAATACCCGAGAAGAGAGGATAGGTCAGCGTGTGAGGGGAGGAACAAGGTACCCGAGAGGGGAGCAGAGGTCAGTGTGTGAGGGAGAGGAATACAACACCTGAGAAGGGAGGAGAGGTCAGCAGGGTAACAAAATAACCCAGAAGGGAGGTCAGCGTGTAAGGGGGAACAAGGCACCCGAGAAGGGAGGAAAAGTCAGCGTGTGAGGGGGAACAAGGCACCCAAGAAGGGAGGAGAGGTCAGCGTGTGAGGGGGAACAAGGCACCCGAGAAGGGAGGAAAAGTCAGCGTGTGAGGGGGAACAAGGCACCCGAGAAGGGAGGAAAAGTCAGCGTGTGAGGGGGAACAAGGTACCAGAAAATAGAGGAGAGGTCAGCGTGTGAGGGGGAACAAGGTACCGGAGATGAGAGGCATCATCTCCCACATTCACTGCCCAGCACACGCTGCCGTGAGCCAGAGCTCCTCAGGCACTGTCAAGCTGAAAATGATCCCAGGAATTGCTGCAGTGAGGGAGTTTGTAGTGCAAGTTGTTGGGAGGATCAAGTGTTGACTTCCCAGAGGTGTGGAAGATGCGTTTAAGTGCTCTGCGAGCAATAACCCGTGACAAATGCACTCATTTGTTACTGCCTTCCCCCTCGAAGCTGGAAACACAACATCACACAGTGGCTTTGACACTGAGCGTTTCAAGGACTGGGCCTTGCCGGGAGAATGTCAAGCAACACCTGAGATCAAAGAAACATTTTGAACACGTTTATCTTATCCCTATTTAAGCCCTGTGTTAATCAGAATAAAATGCACAAGTGAGGAAACAGTAAGATCTGCTCCTTTCTGAAATTCAGGGGCTTATTCAAACTTCCCCCTGCTTCCAACCTTATTTTTACAGGTGTAAAAAAAGAGCCTGTCCAGAGCAGTTCGGCACAAATTCTTCCTCCTGACTGCCCTTACACCCACAAGACATCACAAGCAGCTCCATTTCAAGAGATCACATCAAAATTGTTTTATAAAGCTCCCTGGGACAAGAACAACTCTATTTCAACCCACTGTGTCTCCACTGAGCTACAAATTTCCACAGGTTCATTAAACTAAATGGACTTATTTCAATTTTATAATTGAAAACTGTTGTCTTAGAGACAAGTCCCAAATGGGGTGATCTACAGCTTCCAGCACTATTTAACCTCAAAGTGTATAATCTGATAATTCATGTTTTCAAACCTCTCCAGAGGCTCATGGAAACCACTGTAAAAGTTGGGTCCTTATAAAACAAAGCCAGACAGAAGGAAAAAAAAATAAGACTCCAAAAGGTATTTAACAATTTAACTTGGCAGCAACATATTGAATGTTTTCTCATTATTTTCATAGGTTAATGGATTGTTCCTGTGAAATTCTGGATTTGTGGAAACGAATTAAAACATTCAGGAAAGATATTTCTTCTCAGAGACCATGAGGTGCTGGAAAGCAGGTAATCAAAAATTGTAGTGTCCAAGTCAATGGGACAAAACTACAAAAATACATGGGAAATGTATTCTAAAAACTCAACAATTACAAATAATAAATTGAAAAAGAAGTGAAATCCTGAGGCCAGCACCTTCCACTCTCACCAAGGGGAACAAAGGTACAGCCTGCAGGGAACTCCCTCTCCCTTGAGCAATGAAATAACTCACTGCAGGAACAGCAGCACCAAGTCTGCTCACAATCCTGTTAAGCACCCAGAGCAAACAGAGCATTTTAAAACATTTTCCTCCTCTACTTACATTCCATTAATCTTTCATGCTGTTTACACAGTTGGTTAGAGCATTTTCAACAGAAGCTGGTGATCTTTTTATCATTGAGGACTTACAGATGGGTACAGGAGAGATGCAGCAAAAAGGCTGAGCAGCCTCCAGCCATCTAAATAAACACCAGAGCAGGGAATTCTTTCTTTTGCTAAATTAACCAGCCTTTAATCAAATTTCCTCACCCCAATACAAACGATGGCAGGGGAGTGAGTGATCAGCTGGTTTCTGAAACAAAGACTGGACTGCAGTGGCTTCAACACAATTCCCCTCCTTCAGATGGCTCCAACAGCAGCACAGAAGAGTTTCAATCCCACACACAGGAAAACCCCAAGGACACCAAGCAGCTGCACATGTCCCAGGTAGGAACAGGGATGGAGGCAGCAAACAGCCCAGGAGATGCCACTTACACCTCCAGGTACAAATAGAGGGACTGAGCTCCCACTGAGTGACACCCTGCCCAGGACAGGAAACCACAGGGACCAGCTCTTCTTTTGGCAATTAATTTTAGATCCAAGAATTAAACCAGCCATTCCATGCATGACAACATTCCCAGGAGAAAGTCAAAGCCCTGAGGATCAGCATTTCCAGATCTGCACGAGCAGAGGCTGGACAGGGCTGCTCAGACCTGTCACCTGGATCACTCCAGCATAAAGAATATTTTATTTACTCCTCACACTGCACCATGAACCCAACCTTGGTATCACACCTGCAGCAGGAGGCTTGGGGAATTTCATCATTCACCTGCAGGTTTCAAACCTGCACCACAACCAAGAGCTGTTGAAGGCAACAGCTCTGAAAGAGTTAAAAGCACAATTATTTCCTAACAAAACTCAGTATTTGCTCTTCCTAGTTTTGCCAGGGTGGGTTTAACTCCAGCTCTGCACTGGCTAAAGCTAAAATAAGAGCTGGAAAATAAAGTACTTGGAGCTCTCAACTTGGCACAGTCACACTTCTTGTCCTTTTCTATGTGGTTGTGTATTCACATTTACTCATTTTTAAATGCAACCAAGGGTCTGCATCAATCTACAGCCCAAAATACCTAAACATTTTATACAAGTGCCTGGAGATCATTTCAAGGAAATTTACAGTTTACAACCACGCTCTGCCATACACAATTTATTTTCAGGGAATTTCTGAAGTACTTTTCTCATAGAAGAACTGCTACCTTTATAACACTGGAAAACACCATTTGCAATAAAAGTGGTTTTAAGAGACCATTACAGATCAGAATAACTCGAGTTTATTCCTTGTAGCAGTGATTTCTCAAATGCAACAGCTCCACATTGCTGTTCCTCACTCTCCATCACAAACTGGCATCTCAGCTCTGCAGTTTTACACACAGAAAAGACCAAATGCCAGGTCATTAGCAAAAATCCATTCAGCAAGTTCACTTATAATAAAAATAATGGCCACAAGCACTGAAGAAAAAGAATCCCACTTGTGAAAAATAAAGTATGGTCAGGGGTTTTTGCCTGGAATCTCAACTTCTGTGCTTCTGTGAAAGCTCAGCACAAAAATTTCACTGAGGTCTTATGGAGTCACTGCTAAAGTTTGGTTTTCCTCCAATTAAAGAAGCTATTAAAGGCCAGTTTTAAAAAATAGCAACCTTTAATTGGGAAGAAAAACGCCCAACAATAAATAAAAAGCAGACACATTCACCAATTAAAAATCTGACAAGATTTCTCTGTCTAAAAAAAAAAAATCAAAAAAAGCATTTGCTAAATGCCAGGTTGCTTGTTTCAGAATACAAAAGCTGCTTCAACCAGCTAGCAACAAAACAAAAGGTTAAGAAAAATCAATATACAAACACGTGTTTGTCCTCTGAGTGATAAAAGAAAATATTGCCCGAGTTGTCCTCCAGCAGGAGAGCCAAATTGGCTCCTTTATCTGCATGGCTTTTAAAAAGCCAGTGCCAAAGCCCCTGGGATCAGCAGGAATCTCTGTGACAGCATCTTGACCTTACAAAGTATCTTTGATTTAAGGAAATTGAGGATTTTTCTCATCCACGAAGGAATGAGCAGGATTTGGAGGTGGGTGTGCTGAGGAAGGAGCACAGGGAGAGAAGCTGCAAAGCCCTGATACCCAACATCCACTCTGCAAGTCACAACCCCAGGAATTGATAACTTGTACCAAATAATGCTCATTTCTTCTCAGCACTCTGAAGACAAGAGCAAATTGAAGATACTTCCAACAGCTGTAAAGGCACAGGGAAAAGAAGGAAAGCTCCCTGGAGCTGCAGCAAAATTGGGAATTTAAGGACAGGCTTTGCAAACACTCATTGAGCTTCCCAGACACTAAAGATTTATTGCTGTGGACAATCTCTTTATTTCTCCTTTGGGAGAAACAAGAGGGGGAACTGGCCAAGAACTCAGTGTGACCCCAGCACTGCTGGGGGTGGAACTACACCTTCCAAAATCTGGGAATTCCCTGGGAGCTGCTGGCTCTTGTGGGATGGATCAGTCCAGTCCTGGGACAGCTGCACACTCCTGACAGCTCCAAATTCCTCCACCCTTGAGGCTGCCTTTAGTCTCTGTTCTACAACAAGCAGAAAACCAAGGTGAATTCCAGGAGTGCAGGGATCCTCCTACAGGAAACAGCTCACAAAGAGCCAATGTGTCCCTGGCACAACAGGAAAAAGTGACACTTGAGAGGGACAGAAAGGGATCACAAGTGGGACTCGCCTTCCTGTTGGGTTTTCCTTCATCTCAGAGCTTTCTGTTTTCAGAGCTGCAGGGGGAACTTAAAATTCCCAAACCAGAGCCCAAAAAATTCCATTTCTGACTGGATTTTAGTGCTGCTATGCAAGTTAAACTTGGTCATGGATCTACCCCAAATAGTCTCCCTGGAATTGAGACACTTTCTCCTGGCAAGTCCAGTCCCAGAACTACAGGAATCCCTAAATCTGGGATCACAGAAAAGGGAATTATTCAGTCTCTTGAGTGAGAGCTGCTGAGCTCGAGTAAATATCAGAAATTATCCCTTCATTAATAAAGTAATTCCTGTTTACAGAAAGCCTTTCAGCTTCACCCTTCAAAGCACCTCACAGACAATACAAAGAGATTTTGCAGACCTAAACAATGTTTATTTTTTTGGAAAACATCCCTGTCTTTGCTATCACCAAGTAAAACATCAATACTTAAAGAAGCTCCTCTGGTTTTGTTTGTTTACAGCAGAAAAACGCAGCCAAAGTTTTGCTGTTTTTCATCCACTGTTCCCTTTATGGACCTTTCACACAGCAACAAGGGAGAAATAAACAGTCTGCATAAACAGGGACATGCAAGAGTAAAACCACAAGGATTGGCAGAAGCCTCTATTATGCATAAATGTTTTGGAAATAAAGCCATCAACAAAAGGAAACTCAGCCACATTTCAAACCAACAGCTCCCTGTTAAGATTTGCAATATTTTTCTGAAGCTGAGTAAAATTACATTTAAGCCACACAGGTTTAGATTTGTTTGTAGTGGTATTTTATGACCATACAAACCACTAAAAAATTCACCTGTTGCTTGGCAAGTGCATCCTCACCTGAGCTCCTACACAAAAACAACGTCTGGAGAAAAGTGATTTAAATTCCTTTTCACACCATTTGCTTTCTGCACTTGGCTAAACTTAAGAAACATCAATATTATTACCACAACACTTTTTCCTTCCTCTGCAATCAGTTCTACCCTCAGGTTTTCATGGTCTGGCTCTGCAGAGAATCTCTACATCCAAACCAAGTTCTAATTAAATCCTGGAAGTTTAGTTATCAGGCTGTTCTATTGAATAACTTTAATTTCATAAAGTCAATAACTCAGTGTTGTGTCTAAAAACTGGTCCTGAAGTAGCCAAGGTATCAGTGCCTGGAAGCCAAAGATTCTGAGACAAACATTTCTTTTTATTTGGAGAACAGAGCACTGTGAGCTCACTCTTCTGGTTTTAAATAAATTTAATAAGCCCGGATTTATTAAAATACAGGTACAAAAGGAAGACCTTAAAATACTCTTGGAAATTACAGGAAACATGGAAAAAAGATAATTACAACAGGAAATGCTGCACAACCAGTGCATGTTTATTATTCTTCCACAGACAGTGGCACCAGCTGCTTTTTTTTTTTAAATAGAATCAACATCTCCCTCAAGTTCTGCAAGATTTCAAAGGCCAGAGCGATGAAAAATAATTGAATTTTGTCCTAAACACTTTCACAGAGGATATTTAAATCATAACTTCTCCTGGATACAGAACTAGTGCCAGAATAACTTCTCCAAAGTAACAAAATGAACACAGTTTCTCTCCAAGACATTGGAGTGGGAGCCAAAGTTTGGGAGCTCATCACAACTGCCAGCATCCAGCTGCCCACAGCCACTGTGTGAGAACATCCAACACAGGTGAGAACATCAACACAGGTGAGAACATCCAACACAGGTGAGAACATCCAACACAGGTGAGAACATCCAACACAGGTGAGAACATCAACACAGGTGAGAACATCAACACAGGTGAGAACACCAACACAGGTGAGAACATCCAACACAGGTGAGAACATCCAAAACAGGTGAGAACATCAACACAGGTGAGAACATCAACACAGGTGAGAACATCCAAAACAGGTGAGAACACCCAACACAGGTGAGAACACCCAACACAGGTGAGAACACCCAACACAGGTGAGAACATTCAAAACAGGTGAGAACATTCAAAACAGGTGAGAACACCCAACACAGGTGAGAACATTCAACACAGGTGAGAACACCCAACACAGGTGAGAACACCCAACACAGGTGAGAACATTCAAAACAGGTGAGAACATTCAAAACAGGTGAGAACACCAACACAGGTGAGAACATCAACACAGCTGAGAACATCAACACAGGTGAGAACACCCAACACAGGTGAGAACACCCAACACAGCTGAGAACACCCAACACAGCTGAGAACACCCAACACAGCTGAGAACATCCAAAACCTTCAGCGTGGGAAATCAGCTGCCAATCCTCTGGGTTTAAGCAGCACAGAAAAGATTAACAAGCAGTTACAGAAAGTGCTGGGGGGAACAGAGAATTCACTTGCAGGTCTATCACAGATCCATCCTCCAGCAGAGCCAAGTTCAGAATGTGGGCAGACAAAAATCAGTGGCTAAACAGGACTGGACACAACTCTTTGTTTTCATTGCCCACAAGACAGACATGGAAGCAGCAGCACTCTGCCCACTCTGGCAGTCCCACACAGGATGGAGTCCACCCACTGGACTTGCTGGTTCTCCAGATTTCCAGCCAGATGAATTTTACTCAGTTTGAAGGTGGGAGTCACTTATGGACCCCACAGCAATAACATGACAGTGCCTTGGGCTTCATGGATGGCATTAAGCTGGTACTGCCTCAGGGCTTATTCACAACATCAGTGAGTTTGGAAAAGACCCCCAAGACCTTTGAGTCCAACCTGTGACAGAACCTCACCAGAGCACTGAGTGCCACGTCCAGCATTTCTGCAAGACCTCCAGGGATGGGGGTCCACCACTGCCCCTAGAGTGACAGAGTCCCTACAGTGTTGGAAGACCTTTCTTGTGTAGAAATTCCTCCTAAAATCCCCCTGAGCTCCCCTGGCCCAGCCTGAGGCCGTTCCCTCTGCTCCTGTCCCTGTTCCCTGCACTGTCCCCTCCTGGCAGGGACTTGTGCAGAACCACAAAGGCCCCCCTGAGCCTCCTTTGCTCCAGGCTCAGCCCCTTCCCAGCTCCCTCAGCCCCTCCTGGTTCTCCAGACCCTTCCCAGCTCCCTCAGCCCCTCCTGGTTCTCCAGACCCTTCCCAGCTCCCTCAGCCCCTCCTGGTTCTCCAGCCCCTTCCCAGCTCCCTCGGCCCCTCCTGGTTCTCCAGACCCTTCCCAGCTCCCTCAGCCCCTCCTGGTTCTCCAGACCCTTCCCAGCTCCCTCAGCCCCTCCTGGTTCTCCAGCCCCTTCCCAGCTCCCTCAGCCCCTCCTGGTTCTCCATTCCCTTCCCAGCTCCATGCCCTGGATGCTCTCCAGCTCCTCAATGTCCTCTGAGTTAAGGAGCCCAGAACGGGACACAGCACCTCATCAATGCCCAGAACAGGTGAAAATAACTTCCCCAGTCCTGTGATGACACAAACTGACACAGACCAGGTGCCTCTGTCCTTCTTGCCCACCTGGGCTCGCATTCAGCCGCTGTCAGGCAGCGCCCCCAGGTCCTGTCCTGCTGTACAAACCCCCAGCCCCTCTGCCCCAGGCTGGAACAGTGCTGGGGGTTCCTGTAGCCAAAACACAGCACCCGGCACTTGGCCTGGCTGAACCTCATCCCTCTGGTCTCAGCCCCTCCACCAGCCTGTCCAGGCCCCTCTGACCCCAGCATGAAGCAAAGCAGGAGAAAGAGCGCCGGGCAGGGCGGCAGGACAGCGGGACAACCCTCAGGACAAGGCTCTCTCCAGCACTGCAGCCTCCCCAGCGCTCCCGGGCCAGCAGGAACCCAAGCCGGGGCTCACCCCATGCCCAGGACGGACCACACATCCGGAAGCCCGAGCCGGGCAGGCCTCCCCAGCACAGCAGAGCCCGCACCCGGCCCTGGAGCACCCTGAGAGGCCCGGAGGATGCGGAGCGGAGCTGCCCCTACCTGATAACCGAGATGAGCAGCCCCGAGGGGTCCTTGCTCCTGCCCACGGTGCTGCGGTACCTCCCAACCGCGTCGCCCGCCGCCATCTTGCACCCCTCCAAACGCAGCGCAGACACACGTGCTAGCACGCCGCAGCCAATCAGAGGCGAGGAAATTGAGCTGTCACCCAATAGAAAGCGAGGAGGGCGGGGCACGCGACACCAAGGCGGGGTGCTGCGCCGCAGAGCCTTCTGGGAGTTGTAGTTTTTGCGGTGGTGGCGATACAGATTCCCATGCAAACCTTCGGCAGGTGGTTAAAAATGAGTAAAAGGTTAAAAAATTATTGACCTGACAAGATACACCTGCAAAGACACCTGTGCCCAAAAGCCGTTATTAACTCTGAGAGCAATAGGAAACGAGGTGGGAGTATGTGGCACCAAAGCATCCTCTCAGAGCCTTCACAGATCAGGGTTGGTTGAACAGTAAATTCAAGAGTTAAAAGTGGGTAAAGTGCGTTAAGTATTTAAATTAACGTGTTGTATGAATTAGTAATGCTAAATAGTCACAGCGTGTCACAGCCTTAATGAGTCTGATCACAAATACACCCACAAGAGTTGCTGACACTTCCCTTAATTAATGTCCTTAAGCTACAATATTATTAAGAATAATTTCCTCCAGTTTTCCATGGGAAGGCAGTGAGGTGACCAAAGATAAGCCAGCATAGGTGGTTCCTGAAGTGAGATCTGGAAGCAAACCGGAGTGCTTGGCACAGGAATTGTGTTTTTGGAGCAGATGGAGGTGATGGATTGGAATCTGTTCACAACCTCAAAAATGCTCTGACACCCAACCCTCGCTGTGTGGGTCTCTTCCAACGCTGGATACTCCATGATCCTACAATGCTGGGATTCCACAATACTGAACACCAACCTCCTTGCCCACAGTCCTTGCTTTACCACAGACACTCCATCCCTTGCCACAGGATCACCTTTGGGAAAAGGAAAGGTGGATGTGACCCTGTCCAGGGCTGGAAATCTAAAGCTTGTTTTTCACCAAACATCACACAAATCTCTCCCTGCCTCGCTTTCCCCATTTCTAGGACGCTTTCCCAGTCACATCCTTTGCGAGCTTGTGTTAAAAATCACCATGCAAACCCCAGCACTGTTACTGCAGAGGCAGAATTCCTTAGGAAAGGCAGGAACAACCATCATTTGCATCACTTGGAGCTGCTGGGTGTTTTCTAAGCCAGAATCACTCCATCAAGTCAGACACTCTGCTTTTCCAGAAGTGGTTTTACTGCCCAAAGCTGCACCTTAACGATTTAATTGCATGGAAATTGCTGAAATCTGTAGGTGAGTCAAGAGTACTCATTTATACGAGCTGTATTTGAAACACGAGGTAATTAGAAGCAGGATAATTCCTTACTTACAAGGGGAAGAATTCCACTGTAGCAGCTGAGGAAGAGCCTCTATTTATTACAATCAACAGCTGTATCTGTGATCATTAGCAGAAGGGCAGAGTAAGAGCACGGGCACTTTAATTCTGAAATAAAAAATACTTTATTCCTGAATAAGCAATGTGTTTTCAGAACAGAATTACTCCAAAGTAAACTGATTTTTATCTCCAGGTAGGGTGTGCACTTCAATGTGTGTTCCCATGTAGCTGTTCTGCCACATTTCCCCTTTGCAGACAAGCTCTCAGCTCCACAATTTCCTATGCAGTCATGCCAAAATAAAAATCTCATTTTCCTTGTTTTTCTGAGCAGGTTTGCCAATGCCTTTGCCCAAGGACGGTGATTTGAATGGCAAGAGATTTGTGCACTGGCTGGAGGGAGTTTTTCCTCAAACTGCCGACTTGCCAATATTGTTTTTGTTAATTGGCAATTCCCATTGACTGCTCTGGACCAGCAGGGCCTGGAGCCTGCAGAGGGGATGAAATCGATGGGTCCCACCTTTTCATTCCTGACAGCTGCAATAATCACCTCATTTAGGAGGAACTTCATCAGGACAAACAGCAGCAAATCTGCCTCAGAACTGTGACCTGGCTGCCTTTCAATGCTGGGCTCTAATTGCTGAACCATTGCCTGCTTTCATTGAGCAGCCCTTTCCCTTCGCTCCTCACCCAAGCAAAGCCACAGGTGGGAATTTATGTTTTCTTTAAATGAAAGGGGAGAAATCGACAGAGGCCTGGCTGGTGCAGCATGTGAAGGCTGAGGTCTCTCTTGATTAATAATACATGATAAAATGAGGCTGAAGTGTCTCGAGAACATAATTTTTCCTTACACAATTTAAAATGAAGGGTCTCAATCTGAAAACTGATGGAAGGAAAAACAGGGGTAAGAATTTTTTTTCTTTTTCACATAGTATTTTAGTGCTCTAAGTTGTAGCTGGTAAAATGAGTGGTTCCTGGATTACTCAAACTAAAGTGTCCAAACTGACAAACAAAATGCTCATGATGATGAATGAATCCTTGTCACAACTTGTCAATAGAGATCAGGTTGGCTCAGCAGAGGGTCCCCCAGTCAGAAGGGGCTGGGAATCACAGATGGTTTCACTCATCCTTCCCCTCCATCCTCCCTTCAATAATAAGAAAGGAAAGGAGGGGTGAGCTTGTACTGAGCTATTCCTCATCAACTGGGCCAGTTTCCCACATAGGGCAGAGTTCTGCCAAAAGGAATTCTGAAGAGGCACAGGCAGAGCCCTTCCTTGGGAAATATGGTTTATTCCCTTGGGATGATGCCCTGTGAAGGCTGAGCTAGAGCAGAGGCTGGGCAGAGCTCCAGAATAAAGCAGGGATTTATCCAAAGGATCTCCTCCATGGATGCACCTTGGGCAGCACCAGAGCCCAGCCAGGGCTGCACCCAAGATGAACCAAAACGGCCCCAAAATGAACCCAAGATGAACCAAAATGGCCCCAAAATGAACCCAAGATGAACCCAAATGGCCCCAAAATGAACCCAAGATGAACCCAAATGGCCCCAAAATGCACGAGCGCTCCCGGGCTCTGTCCCTGGGATCAGTTCTGCTCCATTTGCATCTTGCAGTTCATTGTCCCATCCCAGCTTTAGCCCAGGCAGTCCCACCCTGCTTGTTTTTCTCTCTGCAGCCCACGGGGTTTGTGCTCCTGGGCTGAGATTTGGGTCATTTGTCCTTGGTGCCCAGCTGGAGCAGGAATTGTTTTGTGTCCCTGCTCTGTGCACAGAGCTCAGCATCCCATAATATGAAGCCCAGACCCTCACACTAAAGCAGCTCAGAATGTGAAAAATAGAAAAGCTAAACCTTGAGGCATTGTGGGAAGTGTTTTACAAACTCCACTGGCCAGAGTTCTGTTCCCCATGTGATTTGTGTGACACTAAGGGATTGCTTCCCTCCTTTCCTGAGGTAATTTCACCTGCAATCCCTTTCCACAGTTTATCCTCTGATATTTTCTAAGTGTTTCCTGGGAATTCTTGGGAATTCCTAAACCTAAGAGATTTAGGGCTCTCAACCACAGCTTTAACATTTGAAAAAAATACCACAAGTGCTTCATTATTTCATTTCAAACATTAGTGAAAATGTCAGACCAAAGGGTTCAGCCCACACCACCTTCTTACAGGTGCAATTGCCTTGTGTGTAATGCCTTAATATTGGTTATAAATAAATCCCCTTTGACTTCCAGCAGTGTAGATGGGAGCAGAGTGAAAACCAGAATTTCCTTCTCAGCTGCAGGAGCAGTTCTGCCTGTAGAAAGTGAGCCTAATCCTGTTGGCATCTCTCAGTCAGTTTAATAAAATCGATTTTACCCTTCTTCAGGAGTTGGTCACCCCCACATCAGCTGCATTAAGCTGAAATTGTTGCATGGATAAAGAATCAGGTTACAACCACTCTCTTCTTCCAAATAATTCTGGTTTTCTCATGAAGCTTTACCAAGCTTTGCCAAACTGCCTGAGTAAAGAATGGAGTACAAGTGTGCTGAAACATCAGGACTTGGCTCTAGCATTAGTCACACATCTGGATGACCTTGTTATTCCTATTTAACATTAAATAAGTGTGAACTAAAGCTGGTTTTTGTTGTTTTTTGGATTTTCTGCACAGCCACAATCAGTTTCTCTTTCCAGCACATGGCTGCCATCAATTCTTTTTGTCTCTGTGAATAAGGAGAAACTCCTGGGGCAGGAGAAGAAGTTTCCTGGCTCAATGCTGGGAATCGAGGCAGAGATATGATTCAAATGTCTCCTTATTGTTTTTTGCCTCCTGACATTTCCCATGTTGTGCTGTGTTCTGCTGCTGCAGAAAAATAATAGCTAAGATTAAGTTAAGTGGAAAAATAAAAATACTGCTGCTTTTCCAATGTCAAAGCCACAGAACCTCTGGTAATGCAGCCCCTGAAGGAAAGCAGAGCAGGTGTGAGGCATTGCTCTTCACAGGCAGGTAAAATGCTGTAAGAGAGGATGTTCACCTCCTCTTAATCATTAAAAAAAAAAATCCAGTTATTTGGTTTATTTTTCTCCCTTTATTTTACTTATCCTCACTAAGGGAATGCTGTTTTTACCATTGTCCAGAGGCATTTTCCAAGTCCTCAGGTGAATGGGTGCAGGCTGCTTGTTGGCTTCTTGAAATGAAAATCCTTAAGTTTTAATCTTTGGAACAATGAAAAACCTTGGGTATACAAGAAACATAGAAAACAAGTCCCGTTCCAATTCTCTCATGTTTAATTATGGCTTTTTTCTCCCCTTCTGTAAAGAAGTTTTTAAATCCCACCCACAAACAACTTCTTTTAACCCAGTTCCATTAAGTTCCTCATGACTTGAAGGTTTGCTGGGCATCAGCTCTTGCCTCAGGTGATATCCAAGCCTCAATTCCTACAGTTTGGGGGCAGACAGGTGTCTGGATAGAAAAGAAAATCCCAGAAGTCCTGCTGATACTGAGTTGGAACCACTTGGATCATCTATCCCAGCAAATCCATTTGGGAGGAAGAGTGAATGCATGCCCAGCCCCAGGAAAAACCCTCAGATCAGAGCTCCACCTTATGAAACCACAACCAGCTGAGCACAACAAATGCTGGGGATAAGGCTTCAGAGCTCACAGAAATATTTAATGCAGCTTTGGATATTTTCTGGTTTGTGTAAGTAGAAGCTCCAGGCGAGAGAAACAACAAGAACTTGAAGTGAAGTGAGTAAAACTCCCGGTACCGGCAACGCGCTCTTGTATTTCCTAGGGAAGCAGCGCTGGTATCAATCCTCCTGAAATGAGACATCAGCCAGCCAATTTCCAGGCTTGTCTTGCAGAAAATGGGGCACAAGATGCAGCAGCTCAACAGTCCTGCTGGCCTCAAATTTAATTTGCTCCGAGGTGATATAAGAGCAGGATAATACGATGGTTGTTGTACTTCTAGAGAGATTTTGACAAAGGAAATCTATCACTGACAGGCACCACAACCCCCGTTTCACAGGAGGAACTGTGGCCCAGGGATGCTAAAATCAAGCACACAACAACAGTCCCCACTTGCCTGACAACCTCAAGGATTTGCTGCCAAGAGGGGAAGAAACTGGAGTGATCTGTGCTCGGTCTGCAGCTCAACACGGGAATTTTGATGGATATTCAAAGGACCAATTGCCTGGTCAGGCTCTGCTCCCAGGGAACAAGTGATGGGATGAGAGGAAACGGCCTCAAGCTGCACCAGGGACCATTCAGGTTCTGCTCCCAGGGAACAAGTGATGGGATGAGAGGAAACAGCCTCAAGCTGCACCAGGGAACGTTCAATTTGGACATCAGGAGGAATTTTTTCATGGGAAGGGTTGTCAGGCATTGGAATGAGTGCTCAGGGAGGTTTGGAGTGCCCATCCCTGGAGGTGTCCAAGGAAGGCCTGGAGGTGGCACTCAGAGCTCTGAGTGGGGGACAAGGTGGGGATCAGTCACAGGTTGGACTCCATGGTTTTAGAGGTCTTTCCCAACCCAAATGATTCTGTGATTTTACAGAGAATGAGAGGTGCCTTTGAAAGGGCTTCCCACATTGCTGTTGGAAATCTGAGCAACCGCTTAACCAGCACCTTCTTGTCATTCATTTTCACTAAAAAACAAAAATCAGGCAGAAAAAGGGTTTATTTTTGCCAGTTTCTTTAAGAAAAAGTCCTTCATACCTTCTGTACTGTATTATCCCTCTCTGAGCTTCCATGATCCTGTGTCTGTCACATGTGGCTGATGGCTTTTGGCTTTGCTTTTGATGGTGCCAGTTAAATTCACCCTGGCCACTGTTGTGATCCCTCCCCTTGCCCGTGCCTGGGAGAATGTGAGGTCAGGACGAGAGGAAACAGCCTCAAGTTGTGTCAGGGGAGGTTTATATTGGATATTAGGATTTTTTTTCATGGGAAATGTTGTGAAGAATTAGAGCAGGCTGCTCAGGGCAGTGGTGGACTGACCATCCCTGGAAGTGTTCAAAAAATGTCAGGATGGGGAACTTGAGGGCACGGCTTAATGGGGAACATGGTGGTGCTGGGTTTACAATTTGACTTGATCTTAAAGATCTTTTCCAACCTTAACAATTCCATGATTTTATGTGTCCAGACTCAGCTCTTCAGCTTAGGTGATGGAGAAGGGTTTGACCTTCCCCTCACCCAAAAATTTTACAATGCACCACATTGGAATTATTCCAGTTTGGTGGGGAAGATGAACCCTGAAGTCACTGCCCTGACTCTCAGGCTGGGCAAATCTAAAATTTCTGGACAAACCCATCAGGCATCCTCAACCTGGAACCTGCTGAGCAGCAACCAATCTACAAGAGGTCAGTGATGGCAATTCCCAAATATTTGGTGCTGTGAAGGGTTTGTGGGCAGAGTGAGGATGCTCAGAGAGCTGCAGGCTTTGAAAGCCTTGTGATAAAGGGCCAAGTGAAGCACCAAATCTACAGCAACAGCCTTAAATCAACTTTATTGCACAGCAGCGTTCTGTGGGCACTGAATAAGGCTGAAGACTGATGTCTTCAATTTTTTCTGTCAGCAAGAAGGACAAAATCAGCAAGACAGATCCTTGCAGATGAACCCCACGACTCCTTCACCACTGCAGGGTTGGAGACACAGCAGAGTGGGAGATTTTGGGTTGTTTCACTCATAATCTTTCAATCACCAAAATATCTAACAGTGCTTTAAAAGTTGATCAGTGGAGCAGAAGTGACCTTTGAGGTCCACATGACCTTTGGAACACAAGAAAGATGAGTCTTTGGTGAGATTCACTTGGAATTGCAGGAATTTAAGCTGTCAGCACACCTGAAAAGTTCCCAGAGGTGGTGGTGTATCCAAATGATTCAGCAGAGGTTTTGTGATGCCCATTGAAAATCTGGTCAGGCAGTAGTAAATGCTCAGCAAGAAAATGAAGTGTTACCTGCTGTACATCTATAAAATGAAATGTAATGTGATAAAATGAACTAAAAGGTCTCCTCATCTCTGCGTTAAAAACGGCGTTGGTGTGACTGCTGCTGCTGTGTAACAATTCCCCTTCAGGAAAGGCAACTCCTACAATGTAATATCATTTTTTTTCCTCATGATCTTTATGGGTTTGGGGAAGAATGAAAAACATTTCAAGGAGTACCCAGCTGCAGGGGTCTGGTGAAAAATTAGATCAGCACAAGTAACAGGTATTGCCCACAAACTGAGAGGTGTCTGTCAGAGCAGGTGCTGGAGATTGCCGGGCACTGGAGGACATTCAGCTGCTCCTTTTGCTGCCTTGCATCAGCCCTTCACTGCCCCCCTCCATTCCCCATCCTTCCCCAAATCATCTCCTGCTTCCCACTGTGCCCCCTCTTCCTTCATCTGCACATTTTCCTCATGTCTTCCACTAAACAGCGCTGATATTTTAAAAATTGTAGCGGCACAACCTAAATTTGCAAATCACTGTGCTGCTGGTTCCTGTGTTAGATCTTTCTCCTTAACTCATGTACCTCATCTATTTGAATTATAAACTCATCAGGGCAGAGGCCACATTTTAAGTGTAGCATAGTGGAGATTTATGTAGCATAATTAAGCAGCATAATAAAATACACCTCAGTGAAGGCTGAAATGGAAATTGTGGAACCCACATTGGTTTCATTGCTCTTAAAGTGAACATGTGATGACTTTTTCTTACTTCTCTGATAATTTAGGTGAGGGGACTTGATGCAGTGAAATTGTCACTGAGGAAGATCTGCTGATGGGCTGCTCACCCAATCATACCCTGTCCCAACAGAAATTGTTTTCTGACTGAAATTGTGTCCCATGTGTCCAGTTTTACCTTCCTCAGGCTTCAGCCATTCCCTGGGCCTGCAAGAGAACTGGAGAGGGACTTTGGACTGGGGTATGGAGTGACAGAACATGGGGGAATGGATTTACTCTGTCAGAGGCCAGGGATGGATGGGATATTGGGAACTGGGAATTCCTGGCTGGGCTGGAATTCCCAGAGCAGCTGTGGCTGCCCCTGATCCCTGGAGGTATCCAAGGCCAGGCTGGACAGGGCTTGGAGCAGCCTGGGATGGTGGAAGATGACTCTGCCTATGGCAGGGGTGGATGAGATATTGGGAAGGAATTCCTGGCTGAGCTGCAATTCCCAGAGAAGCTGTGGCTGCCCCTGCATCCCTGGAAGTGTCCAAGGCCACGTTGGACAGGGCTTGGAGCACCCTGGGATGGTGGAAGGTGTCTCTGCCCATGGCAGGGCTGGCACTGGATGGGCTTTGAGGCCCCTTCCAAACCATTCCATGATTCTCTAATTTGATGCCACTGTGGAAGATCTCCAGACCTCTCCACCTTCTTCTTCTCCACCTGTGCTTGTGACACCCTCATGAAACTGAGCTCAGCATCTTTCTTCTCTTGGGGGCTACAGGACCTGGAATGTGATAACAGCAAATACCCATGCTAGATTTGTGCTCTGCTGAAATTCTGTGTATTGGCAGCAAGATTCCCTCGTGGATCACTGTCCCAGGGAGCAGAGTGGTCCCACCCAGCCCTGCTCATGGCATTAAACAGGGCAGCCATGGATTCAGGCAGACAAGAAGAGTTGAGAAGTGTAGCACAGAGCACAGCCTTTGCTGTGAGCTTTTCACACCGAGGTAGAAAGGAACCAGAGGACATAAACATAGCCTGACTTTCATTTTTCCAAGGGAAGAAGCAATAAGTTTGTAGCCTTGGGTTATGAACCTCTCAGTCTCTCAATCACAGTCCTGGCAGCCAGCTGTGGTCATTATGAGTTCAGTAAATTCTGGGAGCTTTGCAAAATGCTGCAGCCTCTTCAGCAAGAAGCTGTTTGTCTGAAGTGGGTTTAGTTCAATGAGTACAGAAGTTGCAGGAAAAGCCATGGGGGTAGAGATACTCCTCAGTGTAATTTTTCAAAGTTAATGCTCCCCTGCTTCCATGGAATAAGAAGGGACTGGAATATCTATGAGAACTTTATTCCCACCACAGCTGGAAATATAAATCAACAAGCTGCAGAAGGAAAACAAAATCCAGAGATAATTTTCCCTTGTTTGGGTTCCTGCTTTCCACAATGTCTCCACGTGCTCAGCTCTCCCTAAGCTGAGAGAAAGCAGGGAATACAGAGAGAAACCTGGAGCCACCAAGGATCACAGCAAAGGGAGCAGCTGGGCTGGCACACACCTGGAACCCCTGGGTCCAGCTCTCTCCTCTGGGAGGGTGTCCATGATAATGGATCTTGGGAATGCAGCAAAATTCTTTTTTATTAAATCCCTGCATATGGTGGTGTTCACAGGGGTCCCAGGATGAGGGAAGAGATGAGAATCTTGACTCCATGTTGCAGAAGGCTGATTGATTTTTTATGATATATATTATATTAAAATTAAATTATATACTAAAACTATCCTAAAAGAATAAAAGAAAGCATTTCATCAGAAGGTTAGCAAGGAGTAGAAAGGAATATGGAATGATAATAAAATCTTGTGACTGACCAGACAGTCCAAGACAGCTGGGCTGTTATTGGCCATTAATTAGAAACAACCAACATGGACCAATTACAGATGCACCTGTTGCATTCCACAGCAGCAGATGATCATTGTTTTTCTTTTCCACTGAGGCCTCTCAGCTTCTCAAGAGAAAAATCCTGGCAAAGGGATTTTTCAGAAAATATCACATCAACACCTGCAGGCTCTCTAAATGCCACATTTTCACCAATAACCATTCCTTGAGGCAGAAAGTTTTCATTCTGCAACTCAAAAGCCTCTTTACCCCAGCAGAGCTGCTCACTGCCCCTGTTCTCAGCCAGAATGAGGCAAGTCCTGTCTCCCACTTCAAAAAATCTGATTTTTTCACCCTTTTCCCATCCAATACACACAGAGATAACACAGCTCACTGTCTGAACCCCTGACACAGGAAGGAGTGGCCTCCCGTGGTGGGATTAGAGCACTCATCCAACCTTGAGCAGTTCTTCTCATCCTTTCCCTCTTGGGGACCACACAACCCCACTCTGAAATCAGTGAGGCTCCTTCAGTCCCAGGCTGAAGCTCTTCGAATTGCAAAACCCACCCAAAAGACAAAAATGAGCAAAACAGATTAAAAAAAAAATAACCACAAAGGAAGATTTGAGATCTGGCATTAAGCTAGGTAAAATGGAAGTGTTCCAAACTCATCTGGTTCCAGATATCAAAGGAAATGGGAGACAATCGAGGCTGAGAATGAGAAGCCTCTTTACCCCAGCAGAGCTGCTCACTGCCCCTGTTCTCAGCCAGAATGAGGCAAGTCCTGTCTCCCACTTCAAAAAATCTGGTGTTGTCACCCTTTTCCCTTCCAATACACACAGAGATAACACAGCTCACTGTCTGAACCCCTGACACAGGAAGGAGTGGCCTCCTGTGGTGGGATTAGAGCACTCATCCAACCCTGAGCAGTTCTTATCCACAGGGATTAGAGCATTCATCCAACCCTGAGCAGTTCTTTTCACCCCTCCCATCCTGGGGACCACACAACCCCACACTGAAATCAGTGAGGCTCCTGCAGTCCCAGGCTGAAGCTCTTCGAATTGCAAAACCCACCCAAAAGGCAAAAATGAGCAAAACAAACTTAAAAAAAAAAAATAACCACAAAGGAAGATTTGAGATCTGGCATTAAGCTAGGTAAAATGGAAGTGTTCCAAACTCATCAGGTTCCAGATATCAAAGGAAATGGGAGACAATCGAGGCTGAGAATGAGAAGCCTCTTTACCCCAGCAGAGCTGCTCACTGCCCCTGTTCTCAGCCAGAATGAGGCAAGTCCTGTCTCCCACTTCAAAAAATCTGATTTTGTCACCCTTTTCCCTTCCAATACACACAGAGATAACAGAGCTCACTGTCTGAACCCCTGACACAGGGAGGAGTGGCCTCCCGTGGTGGGATTAGAGCACTCATCCAACCCTGAGCAGTTCTTCTCATCCTTTCCCTCTTGGGGACCACACAACCCCACACTGAAATCACTGAGGCTCCTGCAGTCCCAGGCTGAAGCTCTTCAAATTGCAAAACCCACCCAAAAGGTGAAAATGAGTAAAACAAACTTAAAAAAAAAGAAAGAGAAATTTGAGATCTGGCATTAAGCCAGGTAAAATGGGAGTGTCCCAAACTCATGCAGGTATCAGAGGAAAAGGGAGACAATCCAGGCTGAGAATGAGGGGTGCAGAAAGCCCTGATTAGGAAAATGTGGCACTGTGGGCCTGATGAAGAAATGAGAGGGGACAGCTTGGAGTTAAACATCAAAGTACAGCCAGGTGAGATTATAACAGAATGAAAGCCAAGCATGGACTAATGTTCTGCTGGGAATTGTTCTGCTGTGCTGCAAGGAGCAAATTTCCCATTGTCTCTGCTTGAAAATCCTCTGTGCAAAGGAGACCTTTGGCAACTTGGGCCTGGATTTGGCATTGCAAAACAACATTAATCCTCAGCAATTACAAAGTGTTTTCAGGCTGACCTTCTCCTGCCACATGGAAGCCGGGCAGGAGGAAGAGCCAGAGGTTTGGAATGTGTCTCTGAGGCTTGGAGCATAATGAAAACATTCATGCTGCAATCAGAGAGTGGCTGCAGACCATGTGGATGTGCCTGGGAGAGCTTTAAAATCTCTTTGGAGAGGCAGAGAGAGGGGCAGCATCCACAGTGTGATGCTCAGAGCCAGCTGCAAGCCCTGCCTGAGACACAGCAGAAATGAGTGTTTAGCTCAGCATCCCTCTAATTAGTGCTGCTGGTAATTGGCTCTATGGGTTAAAACTGGAGCCTGGCAGCTGGGCTTCTTTGAAGGTCGTGACCCAGGAGAACCCAAAAAAATCAGCTGGCAGCAAAAAGTGGGGTCCTGAGCTGGAGGTACCCACGTGTGGTTGCACTTGCCAGGACTCACTGGCCCATGTGGGGACTTGGAGCTGCCCCAAGTGGCCTTGGGGTGTGGGAACCTTTGGGGAAGAGATGGATCCACAAAAATGCCGGGATCAGGAAGTTAAGACAAGTGCTTGGCTGATTTAGTGAGGAAGAAGGGAGATTGTGATGTGAGGGAAAGACTCAGCCTGGATTCTGGAATGCTCCATGGATCATTCCCTGTGATTCTGGAATGCTCCATGAGTCATTCCCTGTGATTCTGGAATGCTCCATGGATCATTCCCTGTGATTCTGGAATGCTCCATGGGTCATTCCCTGGTATTCTGGAATGCTCCATGGGTCGTTCCCTGTGATTCTGGAATGCTCCATGGATCATTCCCTGTGTTTCTGGAATGCTCCATGGATCATTCCCTATGATTCTGGAATGCTCCATGGGTGATTCCCTGTGCTCCATGATCATTCCCTGCGATTCTGGAATGCTCCATGGATCATTCCCTGTGATTTTGGAATGCTCCATGGGTCATTCCCTGCGATTCTGGAATGCTCCATGGATCATTCCCTGTGATTCTGGAGTGCTCCATGGGTCGTTCCCTGTGCTCCATGATCATTCCCTGTGATTTTGGAATGCTCCACGGATCATTCCCTGCTGTGTTGAGGGAAAGTGCCCAGCAGCCATTCCAGGAGACCCAACTCTCATCTTTTAGGACTTGGTTTAGCCTTCCTCCCAGTGGCTGGCCAAAAACCAATGGGAATGGGAATGAAAATGGGAATGGGGCTCTGTGGGGCAGGGAGACACATGGCAGAGTGAGATTTCTTAGGGCAGTTTGAGTTATTAAGGAGTATCTCCAACAACTGGCTGTGTTCCTCTCCCACCTTCCTTCTTCACACTTCCAGATGGGTAGCTCAAGAAATTCCTGTGTTTTCCTCATTGTCAGCACTGGGTGCTGAATCAGGAGAAAATTTTCTGGAGCATTTTCCCAGCTACTCACAGCACTCAGGTCCCAAAATGACCTGGGCCAACAGAGGGAATTCAGGATTTTAATGAGCTCTCAGATCCTGAGGTTGTGGTAGAACTACAGCAGCAGCAAATCCCATTTGCTGTCCCATTCCATGCTCGAGGGTGCTGACACACTGCTCACTTCTACTGGAGAAAAGTCTTTTTGTGCTGAGAATAATGAATGGCCTGAGCCAGAGTGTGGCCAGATGGTCCCAATCAGCAGTTGTTTATAGCCAGACCTGGGAGAACAGGTCAGGCAAACCCCCTGACCCTAATGCTGTCTGTAGAAAAATAATCAATTTACAAGGCCAGGCAGAGCGACCTGTGAGCCCTGTTTGTTGATCCAAGACATAACGGCTCAATAGCTTTAATTATTAAAGCCAGAACAGACAACCATTGATCCTCCCACTTAGTGCCATCCCTGCAGCCTCAGGGCCAGGGATTTAGAGCAGGGGAATTTGCAGGGAAAGAGAGAGAACCAACTTTGAAAGGCTGATCCACTGGATCACCAAAATTTTGGACCCTGATTTTGAAATCTGGCTCCCAGCTGTCCATCCATTCCAGCACCTCAGAGCAGCCAAGTGATGACCCTTCCCTGAGAACACAAGTTCCTACTTTTCAGCTTAACAAGGCATTGAAAAAGTCATTTATAGAGTTGACCCAGATCATCTTTTCTCTCCAACAGTTCACAAAGCAATCGCTGTAAAGGACATTAATCAAGTTGGCGCCAAGAGGTAATTGAAGACAGTAATTACTCAGTTTTTATAGAGCTGGAAATGTAATAAGGATTTTAAGAAAGTAATAAGTGAAGCTTTCTGCTGAGAGATCCCCTGGTGCACAGAGTTTAGCCAAGGGCCCATCTTTTTGAAAATACATTTTCGTGTAGTTATTACATCACTGTCTTGCTGGGACATCTCTCCTGAGATTTTGTAAATGTAATGGCTTTGCTGAATCTAAATCCACCATCTCTGCATCCCGAATTTCCGTGGCAGGCTGACACCTCTAATGCAGCAATAATGCAGGGAGCAGCAAACACACATTTTTGTGCTTTGCCTTCTCCCAGCTCCTGCCTTCCCTGCTCCAACCTGGTGGATTTCTGTCAGGTGCCCAACTTTTCGTTCTGCTTTGGAAACCACGATAAAAAGGATCTGATTAAATTTCCCAAAGGCACATTCAGCTCGTGCAGCAGCTCTGAGGCTTTTTGTGGTCAGAAGTGGAGGCAAATTTTCCTGGCAGGCTCAAAGGCCATTTCATCTGCTTCAATCACAAGATTCCTCAACAGAAGGAAAAACTTGGATGAAATGGGAAATTTACCTTCACTTAAACCTGATGAAAACTGACAAAAGCTCCTTGTTTATGCAGGATAACACTGAGTTCAGTGGGATGGTGGTTGACTCATTCCCTGATTTCTCAGTCAATTTTGGGATCCATCCCACTGCTGAGTCCTCTCCCTGCCTGGTGCTGCTTCTTTATGGGCTCTGAAGCACAAACTTAAATTGCTCCATGCCTTTGTTTCTCTGCTTTTGCTTACTTTCCTCCTTAATTCTTTGGAAATGGAATTCCTGCTTGCTGGGCACCTCTTTTGTCCAGACTTGTCCCTTGAGTTACTGATGGGGACTGTAAATTCTTCAAGGCAAACAGCAAATAGGCTTTAATTTGCATATTTGCAAATTGGTTTGCACAGCGTGGTGGCACAAGCAGGTGCTGCTGGAATAGGAAGCCTCAGTCTTGGCTGAATGGGTTAATTTGGTGGAGGTGACAAAAAGCTGGGGTGATGTCCCAGGCCCACACACTGAACCTCAGAATTTCTACCACATTTGGTACCAAGGCTTGACATGACCCTGGTTCTTTTCAAATTATTTCAACAGAAGCTCCAGCTACATCTGCATTCAAACACTCCAGGCTGGGAGCACACATTCCATCACTCCAGCAGGTAGCTGCAGGAGGAAGCTCAAGCTGAAGAATTATTTGGGATATGTCTGGTTCTGGCTCTCCTCCAAGGGCAGACAGCTCATTACTAGCAAAGCACTTCTGTCCTACAGGGTTTTGTGGCTTTCTGGCTCTGCTCTTGGATGAAATTCCATTTCATGACAGGTCTATTCCCAATATCTCCTCCCTAACAAGGACCACTCCCTTTGGAGGGAGAAATCTTCCATGATGCTGTTGGGATGGGATCCACCTGGCTCTGCTTCAACCTCTTCCCTGCCTTGCAGCCAGCAAAGTCCTCTGAAGCTGCAGGAAGAGAAAACTGGCCTTGAATTAATCGCCTGTGGTTCTGGATGCATTTGCTGCATGGCACAACTCATCTCTGCATTCACTTGTTGGTCTCATTAGGTTTGAATAAAATTTGGAAGGGGATTCTAGGACCTTCCAGTGACCCATTGTGGTGTCTGCTGGAAATTTATTCAGGTCAATTAGACATCTGCCATGTTCAGCCTCAAAGGCCATGACATATGTTTGCTCAACAGGGTATGGCAACAAGGAGAAATGGAATTTGCATGCCGAGCAAGGTGCCACGACGGTGTATCAATATCGGTTTTTAATGAGATGTGCTGGCTTCCACAGGCAGCAAAAGAGTGAAAATTTATGCTAAAATGTCAACAAATGCCAGTCAAAGGAATCTCTGTGTGGTGCCTGAATGCAAAAGACACAGAGGGATAGGAGGAGTCATTTGGATCAGCTTGTGGACTCCAAGAATTGAATCAACTTGCATTTATTTGGCTGCACTGGCACAAGGTAAAATCCCTTCAAAACCTGGGGGCTGTTTTGAGCCCCTCATGACCAGAAAGCCACTGAGGGGCTGGAGCATGTCCAGGGAAGGGTCTGGAGAACCAGGAGGGGTTGAGGGAGCTGGGAAGGGCCTGGAGGGGCTGAGGGAGCTGGGAAGGGAATGGAGAACCAGGAGGGGCTGAGGGAGCTGGGAAGGGGCTGAGCCTGGAGCAAAGGAGGCTCAGGGGGCCCTGGTGGCTCTGCACAAGTCCCTGCCAGGAGGGGACAGTGCAGGGAACAGGGACAGGAGCAGAGGGAACGGCCTCAGGCTGGGCCAGGGCAGGTTTAGGTTGGATATTGGGAAAGATTCCATCCCTGAAAGGGTTGTCCAGCCCTGGCACAGCTGCCCAGGGCAGTGGTGGAATCCCCATCCCTGGAAGTGTTCAAAACCCCCAGAGAAGTGGCTCTTTGTGTTATGGTTTAGTGGGCATTCAAGTGAAGGTTGGACTTGATGATCTTTTGAAGAAGGTGATGATGTTTTGAAGACCTCTTGAAGGTCTTTTCCAGCCTTACTCATTCCATGGTTCTGACTTTCCCAAGCCAAGGGTGGGTGCAGAGCCAGGAAGAGAATCCAGAATTCCTGAGTGTCTGACGACACTCTCATTTACTGCCATGTGTAAAGTGAGTGCAAACACAGGCACAGCCTGTAGCCAGGCATGTTCAAATGTAAAAATGTATAATTTATTAATGCAGCTCCCTCAAAAACACATGGCTGGTTCACTCAAAGAATCCCAGAATATTTGGGGGTGAAAGAGACCTTAAAGATAATCTCATTTCAACCCCCTGCCATGGGCAGGGACACCTTCCACCAGACCAGGCTGCTCAAATATTGAATTTTGGGCACTCAGGATACTGACCACAGGCCCCTGATTGATCTGAATGTTTTCTTTATTTCCAATTTCTTTGGTCTAAAAAGTTCTTCACCAGTTTAGCTGAGTAGCTGCTCCCTGCCAGTTGTCCCAAATGGAGAGTATTGTACACATTTTCCATAATTAGCTAATTTAACCAGCTAATTTAATATCAGTAGTAAATCTGTGAGTTGAACACCAGCAAATGAACTCATTAAATAGAAAAGGACTCCTGCTTTCTCCTTTCTTGATCTTTTTTTTCTTGTTCCCTCTAGTTTTGCACTTTTAGCAAGATGCTCTGGGGAAATCAGGATTTCAGGGAAATTTGGATGATCAAATAAAGAGGGATTTATCGATGAATTAAAAAGGATGCATTGGAATGTCAAAAAGCTTTTTCAGGAAGATGCCAGCATTGTCTGTGCTGTTTAGGAGGGACCCAGGGCTAGAGGACCCCACATGGGCTTTTTTTAATTTGTTCTTTTCAGCCTCCTTAAGTGCTGCACCCTCAGAGTATCCTCTGCAGCCCTGGGGCTTGCTGTGAACACTGATTATTTCAGAGATAAATCTGAGGACTTTAGAGCACATTTTTGTGACTTTCCCATCAGTGTGGCTCAGGACACAGGGATTTAATTGCCTACTCACCCAAAGGCTTCCACTTATCCTTCACTACTTCAGATACTGCAGTTGGACCAGGCGACACTCAGAGGTCTCTTCCCACCTCAGTCATTCTGTTTCCTTCTTTTTTGCTGCTGTCTGTTTGTAAAATTTTGGTGCTAATACAAGACACGAGTGTACTCAGGCAAAATGTTACAATAGTCAAGTAGCCCAGCCATAGAGTGTGAGAATTCTGTTATCTCCAGACAGCTGTGGCTGAAGATAACCTCTGTGTTATCTCCAGGGGCCAGCTCTGCTCCTGATCTGTGCCTGGACAGACTCTGCAGCTGTGCTCAGGTGCAGGTGTGTTTCTCCTGAGGGTCTGAGGCACACCAGAAAGTGCCTTGGGTGAGAAAATATATGGGAGGTTCAGGGATCAGGAGAAGTTTAGGATGGATATTGGAAAATTTCTTCCCCAGAGGGTGAGCAAGCATGGAACTGGCTGTGGTGGAGTCACCAGAGAATCGGAATCATGGAATGGTTTGGGTTGGAAGGTACATTAAAGCTCATCTCATTCCAACCTCCTGCCATGGCAGGGACACCTTCCACCATCCCAGGGTGCTCCAAGCCCTGTCCAGCCTGGCCTTGGACACTTCCAGGGACCCAGGAACAGCCACAGCTGCTCTAAGTACTCTCTACCTTTGTCTCACCACCTTCATAGACAGGAATTTTTTACTAATACCCAATCTACTCCTACTCTCTTTCTGTTTTCAGCCATTTGCCTTTGTCCTGTCTCTCCATCCCTTGTAAACACTCCTTCTCCATCTTGTTGCCTCCTTCAGGTCCTGGAAGGCCACAGTGAGGTCACCCCGAAGCTTCTCAGCTTTGTCTCCAGGCTGAACAACACCAGCTGTGCCAGCCTTCCCTCCCAGCACAGCTGCTCCATCCCTCTGCTCATCCTGGAGCCTCCTCTGGGCTCTCTCCAACATCTCGAGGTCCTTTCTGGGAGCACAGCTGGGGGCAGCTGGGATCCCACTGGAAGGGTTTAAAGCCTTGTGGCACTTGGGGACATGGATTAGGGGTGGGCATGGTTGGATTCCATGATCTTAGAGGGTTTTTCCAATCTCAGTGATTCCATGATTCCATGATGGGCAGGAGGGTTGGCAGGAGAGGGCAACTCCTCACCCCACCACAAGGTTAACAAAGCACAGTCACACCCACAGCTTCCAGAAAAACAGCCCAGGGAATTGTTCCAGGAACAACTGGATGTGATATGGTGTGGCTGATAAGATGAGGATCAAGGGTTGGACTTGATCTTGGAGGTTTTTCCAACCTCAATGATCCTGTGATTCCATGATGAGACATTGGGCAGGAGGGTTAGAAGGAGAGAGCAGCTCCTCACCCCACCACAAGGTGAACAAAGCACAGTCACACCCACAGCTTCCAGAAAAACAGTCAGGGAATTGTTCCAGGAACAACTGGACATGCTCTGGTGTGGCTGACAAGATGAGGATCAAAGGTTGGACTCGATCTTGGAGGTCTTTTCCAACCTCAGTGATTCCATGATTCCATGATGAGATGTTGGGCAAGAGAGAGCAGCTGCTTCTCACCCTGTCAAAGGGTTAACAAAGCACAGTCACACCCACAGCTTCCAGAAAAACAATTCAGGGAACTGTTCCAGGAACAACTGGATGTGATATGGTGTGGCTGACAAGGTGAGGATCAAAGGTTGGATTCAATCTTGGAGATCTTTTCCACCCTCAGTGATTCCATGATTCTATGATGAGCAGGAGGGTTGGAAGGAGAGGGCATCTCCTCACCCCACCACAAGGTTAACAAAGCACAGTCACACTCACAGCTTCCAGAAAAACAGTTTAGGGAATGGTTCCAGGAACAACTGGATGTGATATGGTGTGGCTGACAAGGTGAGGATCAAAGGTTGGACTCGATCTTGGAGGTCTTTTCCACCCTCAGTGATTCCATGATTCCATGATGAGATGTTGGGCAAGAGAGAGCAGCTGCTTCTCACCCTGTCACAGGGTTAACAAAACACAATCACACCCACAGCTTCCAGAAAAACAGTCAGGGAATTGTTCCAGGAACAACTGGACGTGCTCTGGTGTGGCTGATAAGGAGGGGATCAAAGGTTGGACTCGATCTTGGAGATCTTTTCCACCCTCAGTGATCCTGTGATGCATCCAGTGAGATGCAGCACCTAGAAGTGATCTCAGCCCTGCTCCTCTCCAAAGCTGACCCAGCTCCCACCCTGTTCCTTCTGGAGCTGGAGATTCCACTCTTGCCTTGGACAGATTGGAACATCCTTGCACAACTTTGAAGCCCCATTAATCCTCCCCCCAGAGTGTGTGTGTATGAATAATAGATTTTCTGTGCTGAAACTATCAAAGCTCCTGCAGCAGCTGCTCGGCTCCCTTGGGCAAATATCCTGGGAAGGAGCTGCAGCAGCAGAGCAGATTTGCATGTTTGATGCATTGCTGTGTCTCAGTTTCAAAGCACACAATCTGTTGGCTCTCAGCTCCTTGCACACTTGTTGAAGCCAAGGTGCTGGACTGCAGCATGGTAGAAAGTGTGGATTCTATTTATTATTTTTCATTTTTTTTTGAGACACTGAGAAGTTTCTCCCTCCCAGGAGTGCAATTTATATCTTGATTAATCTAAAAGTTTGAGGCTTTTATGCTGAGGGGTACAAGGGGATTTTTTTAAGCAGTGTGGGTAAGAGTAAAGAGGAAAGGAAGGCGTGTGTGGAGTTGACTTTATCCTGGAAAATCAGCTATGCTGGAGGCAAATGCTGTGCCTCAGTGGAGCAGAGACAATTTCAGGTAATTAATGTTCTTCCTTTACCAGCACTGGGAAAATCAGGGATTTTAGTGGGAGATTTATACAACTTTATGTCAAAGCTTAGAGGGGCTGATTCATAAGGGAAGGCTCAGAATCTGCACACGGCTCAGACCTGAGGAGGTTTAAGTCACTTTCTTCCATAGCTAGTGAGTTTTTTCAGCCATTTCTCTTTTCCTGACTCAAGTATTACCCTAAAAACCCACATTTGGCAAATAGAGGCAGTAAATCCCTCACACCCCCAAAGAGCAGGGAAGAAACCCCCACAAACACAAGTTGACAGCAGTGCAAAAAGAGATTTTTAGCAGCTCTGTGGACAGCTTGACCAGCCAAGAAAGTTTCATTGCAGAGTTTAGAAAGCAAGAACTGCCAAAAATCGAGCTGACATAAACCCACTCATGGACATGAACCCCAATATCAAAAAGTCCTTGTGAAGAGGCCTTGCTGTGGCATAAGGATGAGGATTTAGATTGAAGATTAGCAAGATTTTGATCAGAAAATTCTCTTTCAACCAGCCTGGCCCACCACAGCTCACTGTGGGGGTTTGCATCTGATTTCATTTCAGAACTGCCCACCAGACACAGCTGCCAGCCCATGGTGAGCACTTGGCTCTGCTCAGTTATGGGATGGAGTCATCCTTGAACTCTTCTCCCATGTGCAAAGACTTTGGCCTTACAAAGTCCTTGGACCTCCAAAGAATCCTCCAGAAATGTCCTGCCAGAAGTGCAGAAAAAGGCAGAAAAAATTAACATTGTGGTTTCTACCCCCTCCCCGGTTCTAATACAAACAATTTAATTCCCAGACTCTAATATAAAGGATTTAATTCCTGTCTTCCACCTTCTAATGTGTTATCTGTCCTACATTTGATTATGTGGGATTAGAGTGAGCAGATATTATCTTTATCCTTACCAAGAGGAGAAAAGGAAAATATTTACTTTTGTGGCTCATGTATCATTAGCTGGAAGACCTGTGAAGGTGCCTATTGATATTCAGAGGTGACTCCTCTACTCTTAAAGCAGCCCTGAAAGTGAGAAACCTCTTCCTCCAGGTTGTAGCTCCACTCCCAGGTTTCCTGACTTTTGTATTTGCATTTCTGTGAGTTCAGCCAATGCCACAGCCCAGGAGTTGTGAGGGTGCCCTGAGAGGAGCACAGAGACCTTTCACTCCTGCTTTTCATGCCTGAGGATGATGCCGCAGGGTTCAGCTTTTATATTTTTCCCATTCTGAGCAGCTTTAGTGTGTGGGTCTGAGCTTCATATTATGGGATGGTGAGCTCTGTGCACAGAGCAGGGACACAAAACAATTCCTGCTCCAGCTGGGCACCAAGGACAAATTGTCACTGTCACGTTTTCTGAAAAATCCCTTCACCAGGATTTCTTCTCCTGGGAAGCTGAGAAGCCTCAGAGAAAAAGGAAAACAATATTATCTCATTTGCTTCTGCTGTGTTTTGCTCATTGGAATGTGGTTGGAGATTGTTTATCCAACAGGAGATTGTTTCATTGGTTTCATGTGAATTGTTTTGACTCATTGGCCAATCAGGGCCAAGCTGTGTCGGGACTCTGGAGAGAGTCAGGAGTTTTCATTATTATCTTTTAGCCTTTGTCTGTATCCTTTCTGTAATCTTTAGTATAATTTACTATAGCAGAATAGAATAGAATAGAATAGAATAGAATAGAATAGAATAGAATAGAATAGAATAGAATAGAATAGAATAATAAATTAGCCTTCTAAGAACATGAAGTCAGATTCATCATTTCCTCCTTCATCCTGGGCACCCAGCAAATCCCACAACAAATGATCCAAGTCTCAGCCCAGGAGCACAAACCCCGTGGGCTGCAGAGAGAAAAACAAGCAGGGTGGGACTGCCTGGGCTAAAGCTGGGATGGGACAATGAACTGCAAGATGCAAATGGAGCAGAACTGATCCCAGGGACAGAGCCCGGGAGCGCTCGTGCATTTTGGGGCCATTTTGGTTCATCTTGGGTTCATTTTGGGGCCGTTTTGGTAAATCTTGGGTTCATTTTGGGGCCATTTTGGTCCATCTTGGGTTCATTTTGGGGCCGTTTTGGTAAATCTTGGGTTCATTTTGGGGCTATTTTGGTTCATCTTGGGTGCAGCCCTGGCTGGGCTCTGGTGCTGCCCAAGGTGGATCCATGGAGGAGATCCTTGGAATAAATCCCTGCTTTATTCTGGAACTCTGCCCAGCCTCTGCTCTAGGTCAGCCTTCTCAAGGCACCAAAGATCTCATGGCTCCCCTAAAAACCAATTTGCACTCCCTTCCCTGGCAGCACCTTGGAGCAGCAGGGAGATTTGGCTCTCCAGGGGCACAGGGGATGGTTTTGTACAGGGTGAAATCCTACAGGCAGCAGAAGGATGAACTAAAACACGAGGCAGAGCCTTCTTCTCCCCTTTACCACCTGCAATTTGCAAAACCATTGCTGGGGGCAGCCAACAAAGCCCAAACAAATCCCAAGTGCCTCCCAAACAAAAGGCTAATTTAATTTCAAATTGATTTGCACTCTCGGTACAAGACACTTGATTTTGTACCTCTCAGCAGTAGCACAAAAATAAAAAGAGCATCTAGCACTGATTAACATCTGAGTCATGGCTTGCTGGGTATGTCACACCAGCTGAATTCGAGTGTTCCACTGGCACAGGAACTTCCAGACAACATTAAACTTTCCTGGCGGAATTGAGCAGCCCTCCTTCATTTGTGCATCTGCTCAGCACATGGTCCCCGGGCTCTCAGGCTGGTTTGCCATCTATAAAAGGCTGCTGACTTCCCATCAATAAGATGCACGTTGCTGTTTGACAAGAACAATGTGCTCAAAGAACGGGCTCACAATAGCTCCTATCAATCAAGCGCTCTGTGGAAAATCAAAGATGACAATGAAACCCACAGCATTAAATAACCCACGGTGTTGGAAATTAATCAGGAATCCTGGGTGCTTGAAAAACAAATGTGTTTTTAATAAATTGGATTTGAGCATCACTTAGAAGCCTTGGATTACCAGCTGAGTGGAGACTGGTTTGATTTGCACTGATAAACTCCAGGGGAGCTGGTGCCTCTCTATATCCAAGCCATTGATGTCACCCTGAGCCTGCTGGGCTTGGTGACATTTAAGCAATGTGGACACAATTCTTTTAATACATACAGAATAGATTTTATTAAAAAAAAACCCAACCCAGGGCTCTGATCCTGCTCTCAGCAATCCCCAAACAATCCAGGGGTTAATAAAAAGCTCTGAGCAGAATTTCAGTAACAGTTCAGTCCTTGATGAAAGAGCATGAAGAGTGTGTGACATAAATTGCAGAGAGACTGGGGACAAGGCCTGGACACAGGGAATGGCTCCCAGTGCCAGAGGGCAGCCATGGATGGGATCTTGGCAATGAGGAATTCCTGGCTGGGCTGCAATTGCCAGAGCAGCTGGGGCTGCCCCTGATCCCTGCAATGGCCATGACCAGGCTGGGCACTGGGGCTGGAGCAGCCTGGGACAGGGGGAGGTGTCCCTGCCATGGCAGGGGTGGCACTGGGTGATCTTGAAGGTCTCTTCCAACCCCACCCATTCCAGGATTCCACAATTCTATAATTCAGTGGTGTCACTGTCTGAATGATTTACCTTTGCTTCCATTGCTTTTCCTTCCTGCTTCAAAATTTCCAAAGTCCAAAAAGCAGAAAAGATCTTTCCATTGTTTTCCAACACTCTTTCACTCCTTTCCTCCACCCTTTTATTCCAAGAAAACCAGATTAGTTCAGAGAGTCCCTTGCTTACCAGACTATGGACTGAATCCCCCCTCCCATATCCTTGGTCAAACAAAATACTCTCCAAGGTCAGGGAAACACTGAATATAATTCCTGCATTTGTTTTTGAAATTAACACCTCAAAGAAGATTTTCATCTACCAAGGACATTACTAACACAAAACATAGGAATTTAGCCTGGAATTTGGGAAAGACTTGAGTTCCTTATCTATTTCACAGAGTGCTGTCTCCTCTTAGGTGACTGAAAATGCAGAAGACAACTGTACCTCAGAATTTAATTATTTAATTGATAGAAATATGCAGGAAAATAAGAAATTTATGAAGAGCACAGTGAGACTTTTAGTTCTGTTCTATCCTGGGAATGGTGAAACAAAGCTGAGAGGTGATAAATTCAAAGTTAATGTAAAAAGGAATTTTATCAATGATTGCTTAATTAATCTGAAAATCTCACTGTCCCAAAATAGCACGGAGGCTTGGAGAGTTGAAGGACTGAAAGCAAAGGTGTGGATGCTATTTTGTCAAATTCAAACAGGCAGCTGAAACAAATTCCCTTTTTCAAAAGAGCTCAGAACAGACAAAATACTGCCAAGCTTCAAGGTATAAACCACCCCTGGACTCTCAGAGGCTGGGGACAAATTCCTGCCAAGACACAGAGCAGGGAAGAGCTGAACCAGCTGGGAGTCAAGTGGCACTGGCTGCACCCAAAAACAGCACCAGGAATTCCCCAGCCCCTGCTCTGGTCATCCATGGACATCCCCACGTGCCTATCAAAGCTTTCTGATCTGGACAGGAAACTCCTTCTTTGCCAGGACGAGCATCTCCAGCATCATTAGATGCAAAAAATGGGAACATTATCAGAGTGGGTCTCATCTGTAACCAAATTCCCGTTGATTTCAGTGGGAACTATCACTCTAATCCACACAGGATTAGCAGACTTCAAAAAAGATTTGAAGGCACAAAGCTTGAGTGTTTAAATCCCACTGATCTCAGCTGGAGCTGGGAGCAGATCCAAGGAGAAAGTGCTGAACCCCTCACTTGTGTGGCTTCTTGTCCAGCCCAGCCAATCTCATCCATCTTGGACTCTTCCCTGCAATTAAGCTGATAATTAAGAAATAACAGCATAATAGAAATGGAGAGTTGCTGGCTAGCACGGTTAACATCAGGGACAAATTGAGCAGTAATCTGCAAAGGATGTTATTGCCATTATAAAAATAAAGATCTGTCTCCCCAGCCAATCAATTCAGCAGATATATACCAACAATCAAATTGTTAAAAATGACTTCTATAAATTACCCAGCGCTCCATCTAATGGAGCCAGAAACATCTGTGAGACAATTTAGAGCTGACATAACCATACGTCGGGAGCGCTTTTTCATCCTGCTGCCTTTCTGTTCTCTTCAGAGCTGCAGCAGGCAGCTTTGTTTAATGCCCCCGTGTGTGAAAACAGCCTGGATTTCCACACCACAGTCAGTTTGGCTTGGAGAAACCTCCAGAATATATATGCATTTAATATGGGTGGAATAATTCAATTTCCTCAGTATTATTTCAGCTATGTGGTTACAACCTCCTTAATTCTCCATTAAACCCTCTGGGCTTGGGGGGTGTTGCTGGGTTTTTATGATCTGCCATAGTTCTTTTGAATGAGTGTGGAAAGACACACAGAGGAGCAGTTCTGGTCATGTATTTTTTAGTCAGATGTAGTGGTGATTTCAGATAAATCCGAGTGATTTAGCACCTTGCTTTGGCCAGGGGAGCCCTGGATGGGGCCCAAGTAGGGGCTCTGAGAACCTGGTCTAGTAAAAGGTGTTTCTGCCCATGGATGGGGCTTGGAATGAGGTGATTTTTAAGGTCCCATCCAACCCAAACCATCCTATGATTCTATGCTTATATGGCTGCTTAATCCCAGAAAGGATAAAGGGATTAAAGGTGGAATGTTCTTCCTTTTGCAGCTTCATCCTGGCCATAGTCCAGCCCAGCCCTCTCCAGCTGGAATCCACCATGTGGCACCACTGGAAGCCACCAAGTGACACCACTGGAATCCACCAAGTGGCACCACTGGAATCCACCAAGTGGCACCTCTGTGCCTGCAGGCTCCTACCAGGGTGTGAGTTTTGGGAAGGGTCAGGGTGAAATGAGTGATGTCCATGCTGGCTCCTGGACTGAGCCATTACTGAAAGAAATCAGGAAAATCCTGATTTTCCTGATTCACCTGGGAGGGTGTCACAGTGGAGACACAGACAATACAAAGCAGCACACTCCATTTCCAGAAGGTTTCCACTGTTTTCATTCCAACATTCATGTTTTTTATACATTCTCACACACCTCATCAGTTTGCACTTCACTCATTGGGCACAAGAGACAAACAAGGTGCTCACTGGAACAGGCAGTTGCAGTTTCTCTGATTTCTCCTTCTTTCTGTCTTGGGCTCTGTGTCAATGACCTGGGGAGGAAATTCTTTCAGGGGTAAACATGGATCCTCTTATCAAACATGGATCCTGTTATCAAACATGGATCCTCTAATCAAACAAGGATCCTCTAATCAAACATGGATCCTGTTATCAAACATGGATCCCTTTGTCAAACACATATCCTCTTATCAAACGTAGATCCTATTATCAAACATGGATCATCTTCTCAAACATGGATCCTCTCACCAAACATGGATCTTCTCACCAAACATGGACCCTCTTCTTATCAAGCATGGATCCTCTTATTAAACATGGATCCCCTTATCGAACATGGATCCTCCTGTCAAACATGGATCCTCTTCTCAAACACTGATCCTCTTATCAAACACAGATCCTATTATCAAACATGGGTCCCCCTATCAAACATGGATCCTCTCACCAAACATGGATCCTCTTATCAAACACAGATCCTATTATCAAACATGGGTTCCCCTATCAAACATGGATCCTCTTCTCAAACATGGATCCTCTTCTTATCAAATATGGATCCTCTTATCAAACACAGATCCTCCTATCAAACACGGATCCTCTTATCAAACTTCTCTGTGGCTCACAGAAGTTGCTGTAAAACCCCTTCCACAGCAGGGTGGAGATGTCACTGTTTTCCATGCGGGTGATTTCAGGGTCAGGACTCACACCTCAGCAATCCTGTGAGCTGCAGGACAGGAGCTGGTTTTTCCCAGTCCATGGAAAGTTTGGGCACTGCTGTCCAGGAACCCCTCAGTAACCTTTGCTCTGCATCAGGAATTAAATCCCTGCCTGGCTTCCCAAGGCCCTGCTTCTCCACAGCTGTCAAACCAGTGCTGGTTTTTAATGCAGACAGCAGAGGAGAGCTCATTTCTCTGTCTGGGCACTATGTGTGATAATCCAGGCTCTGTAAATTAAATTTGGGCTGCAATTTAAGCACGCAGGGATTTGGCAAGGCCCAGAGCTGCCAGCAAGCAGACGTTGCCATGATCAGCTCAGTGCAGGGCGGACATGGAGTGGGAATAAAGCTGGGAACAGTTGGGTCTAAAATCTCATCTGTGTGCAAATGTGGCTGCTCCTAATTTTTCAAATAGGACGCGCACAAGTGGGACCTGCTCCTTCTGAAGCTTTGCAGCTCTCGTGTTGGTTTAAATTAATTTTGCATGAAACTCACTTTCAAATCTTAAAATTAGCTCCAACTTCCCTGGCTCCCTCTCATCTGCTCTACGGGCATTTTCTTCTCCCTTTCATACTTTAATTCCCCTTGCACAAAACACACTCTTCTAGATTCTTCTGTGATTCCAGTTATTGTCCCATCTCTTTTCACCTCTATTATCCATGTACCTCTCTTACATTCATTTTTTCCCCTCTCCATTCACCTGCTCCCACCCAGCATCATCTGTCTCCATGGAAACCAGTTTGTAATGATTCCTACCTGAACAAGTGGCCAAACCTTGCTTTATTTTTATCCCCCATTGTGATATTTCCCTTTGAGTTCTTGCTTTCTCTTGCCTCTCATGGTTTAATGGCGCTGTCATCTCTGTGGATATTCCCTGAGTATTTTTCTCTCTACAGCCATCCCCTCCTTCCTCCCATTTTTCCCTATATTTTGGAATCCCCTGGGGTTTTGTACCCCAGTGAGTGGTAGTTTCAATCCAAGGCAGGTTTGAAACTCTCCTGTTCATCAATGGCTTGCAGGGATCTGCCTTCTGTTCTCCAGTCCATCTCCTCTGATTTGCATCTTCCCCCACCTTCCCGAGGTCCCAATTTGCATATTCTTTCATCAGGGGAGCACAAATTAGGTGACATTAATCTGCTTTGCCTGACCTCACTTGATATTCAGGATCTTGTTTATCCCATCATTCATTTTCACCTTCCACTCATCTGCAGTTGTTTACAGCTTTATCTGAATTTCCACTGGGGCACTCCAGGAGCTGCAGAATTCAGCTCCAGCTTCCCAAAGGAGTCACTTCCCTCTAAACTCCCTCTATTACCTCTGTTAACTAAACACACTTAATAACACCATTCTTCTTCTTGCCTTCTGGCTGATGAAACCCAAGATCATGTTTGACTTCTCTTTTCTCCCCTTTCCTACCGAATGCTGCGAAAATCCACCCCTCCCTTATTTGTCCTGACAGCTAAATTACCTTCCCACCTTCCCTAAATCAATATGCCACTGTCTATCTCTGCTTCATCAATCCCTAAAATGTTGCTCGTGTGGCACTGATGACAAGGCACTGCTTCTCCTGGTGCCAAGTACCTCGAGATGCACAAGTGGTGCTCAGTGACTCCTGAGGCCCTGGCACAGGTTTTCCAGGGAAATTGTGGCTGCTGTGGATCCTTGGAAGTGTCCAAGGTTGGGCTGGATGTGGCTTGGAGCACCCTGGGAGGGTGGGAGGTGTCCCTGTGAATGACAGGGGGTGGCACTGGATGATCTTTAAGGTCCCTTCCAACCCAAACTACTGTGAGATTCTGTGATTAATAACTGATAAACATCCCAGCCTGTGCCCCATTTCCCCCAGACTCTCCAGACATGCTGAGATGCCTCCCTTACTTTTTGTGCCACCTGAGGAGGGCAAAGTTCACAGAGCAGGTTAATAAATGCTTAATTTTCTTCTTAATTGCTTGATATCCTCAGCCAGGTGTTGTGGTGTTGAGGGTCCTCAGGAGGAGGTGAGAGATGAGAATTGACTCCAAGTTCTCAGAGGGCTGATATTATTATATATATTATATTATATTATATTATATTATATTATATTATATTATATTATATTATATTATATTATATTATATTATATTATATTATATTATATTATATTATATTATATTATATATAGTAAAACTATACTAAACTATAGAGAAAGGATACATCAGAAGGCTGGACAAGAATGAATAATAAAAACCTGTGACAGACCAGAGAGTCCAACACAACTGGACTGGGATTGGTCATTAAGTAAAAACAATTCACATGCTGGGTAAAAAATTCTCCAAATCACATTCAAGAGGAGCAAAACATGGAGAAGCTGAGGCTTCTCATCTTGCCAGGAGAAGAAATCCTGGCAAAGGGATTTTTCAGAAAATCCTGTCACAGTGACAGCCAGGGAGAACCCAGCCTGTAGTGGGCTGATTTCATGGCAAGGTGCATCTGTTTTGGGCAAGATCCATTTCTTTTGTGCCAAACTCTGTACTTTGTTTTCTGACTGGGAGAGTGACAAATAGCAGCAATAATAGTTCCAAATATCAACAGGCAGAGAGCCCTTGCTCCTCCACACCCTCAGTCCCCACACAGTTGCTTATCCCCAAGCACAGGAGGTGTTCCCATCCTTCTCTGTGCTGTTCCCAGCATGGAATTTGCTGCTTCCTCCAGCAGGCAGTGGGAGCAATGATGATGTAAGCACAGCAATCTGCCTTGGATCATTTGTGTGGAAGGGCTCACAGGTGGTCTGTGAGTCAGAAAGAGTTATCTGGAGAAGAGAAGCTGCTAAGAGTCACCTTTGCCCCTGAAAGGAGCTCTGCCAAGGCTGTCAGTGTGCAAATGGAGGAGAAGAAGAGATAAATGAGGGGCCTGCAGTTGGATTTTGGTGGAAAACAGTGGTGGAAATCACCCTGCACCAATGAACATTGTGTTGATTTATTGTGGCCAGGGAATAGGTATAAACTTTGTGAGGGGGTATAAAAAGACAGCGTGCTGCTAAAATGAAAAAAGGAGAGAAATTCTGACATACATGTGTCTTGGTTTGGAAACACAGGAGTCTGCTAAGGAAGGCAGGAGCTTCTCTTGAAATGGAGAATGTAAACCCTCCCCACCTTTCTGAATTACTATAAATTTTAAATTAAGGGGCTCTTAGGCAAAAAATATAGGAGCAGGGTGTAACATTGCTTTAATAGGGAAGAAAAAAAAAGGATAAAATAAACAATGCAGTACACTAGAACAACACCGACAGAGTCAGAACACAGCCTGACACCCCATGGGGTGTTGGTGGCAGTCCCATTGGAATTGTGGCTGCAGCCCTCCTGTAGTGTCAGGTGTGGTTCTGTTGGAGCAAGGGGGATGTGTAGAGAAGGATGGATTCTTCCTCTGAAGATCCAGTGGAAGAAGAGACAGCTGCTGTTTCTCTGGGGAATCCCATGAAGAAAGCAGTGTTGATGTCTCAAAACCTCTGGATTATATCTGGGTAGCAATGCTTGGCTCCTCCCTCTGGGCTCACATCTCCCAATGGGATGCTGTAGTTCTTATCAGCCATGCAGTGACATTCAATAGCTGTTATCAGCAGGTGTCCCCTCCTGAGGGAGTTGTGAGTCTGGTCACTCAGAGAGAGAGATCAGGCAAACTGCCCACTTGACAAAGATAATCTGCCATACAGATGGTAATGGAAAACATCTTGCATTGAAATCTGGAATAACATGGTGTTCTTCTGTTTGTTACAACTGTCTCAAGGACATATTTGAACCTGAAATTCCAACTTTTCCCACACATCTGCCCACTGAGCTGTCCTGGGAGCAGCTGGAGAGGATCCAGGGTTCAGAGGGATCCTGCACAGCACAGCAGGGCTGTCCTGCATGGACATGCCTGAGATACCCAGATGTGGTGGTGTTCACAGGGGGCTCTGGATGAGGGAAGAGATGAGGATCTGACTCCATGTTTCAGATGGCTGATTTATTATTTTATAATATATATTACATTAAAACTATACTAAAAGAATAGAAGAAAGGATTTCATCAGAAGGCTGGCTAAGAATAGAATAGGAAGGAATGATAACAAAGGTTTGTGGCTCAGGCTCTCTGAGCCAGCTGTCTGTGATTGGCCATTAATTAGAAACAACCAACATGGGCCAATCACAGATGCACCTGTTGCATTCCACAGCAGCAGATAATCAATGTTTACATTTTGTTCCTGAGGCCTCTCAGCTTCTCAGGAGGAAAAATCCTAAGGAAAGGATTTTCCATAAAAGATGTCAGTGACTCCCAGAGATCCAGCTGGAGAGGATCCAGGGGTCAGAGGGATCCTGCCCAGCACAGCAGGGCTGTCCTGCATGCCTGAGATATCCAGAGAAGCAGCAGGGGCACCGTGCTTGAACTTTGCATTTCTGCAGCAGCACAGCAGTTCAGACAGCCAGAATAATGACAGTGGGATAATGAGCTGGATGGGGTGAGGAGAGGGAGGAGGAAGACCCACAGCACTGCTGCTTCTTGCAGGGCTACTGAGCCATGGGAATGCTGGTTTAGTGTCATGTTTGATAATGCTGCATGTCCAAATGCTGCAAAGCCCATTGATGTCAGTGTTTATACACTATTCATTATGGAGACAGCCTGGGAGGGCTGGGAGTGCTCACCTGGGGAAGGGAAGGGTCTGGGGAGACCTTACAGCCCCTCCCAGTGCCTCAAGGGGGCTTCCAAAAAGGAGGCAGAGGGACATTTGATACAGGCAGAGAGTGCCAGGACAAAGGGAGTGGTTTCAAACTCACAGAGAGCAGTTTAAAACCGCTGAGACATATTATATTAGGAATAAATTCTTTATTCAGAGTGCGGTCAAGCACTAGAACAGGGTGCCCAGAGAAGCTGTGGCTGCCCCTGGAAGTGCCCAAGGCCAGATTAGACAGGGCTTGGAGCAACCTGGGACAGTGGAAGTTGTCCCTGCCCATGGCAGGAGGTTGGAATGGGATGAGCTTAAAGATCCCTCTCCATTGAATTTGTTTTTGTGGTTCTCTGGTTTACACTGGCAGGAAATGGAGAGAGACTGGAGCTGCTCCAAGGGCATTGCTGAGCAGAAGGTTAAGACAGGTGAAACAGGGAACATCTCCTGCCCAGGAGAAAGCAAAGATGAACTCCCCAGCTAGTCTGGTGCAATGTGGAGATGCAGATCCCTCACAAGGAACCTCTGCTGATCCCAAACCACCCTGAGCCTGGTCTGACTGGAGATGTGTCTGTGTGCAAGGCTGAGCTCTCCAGGGTGGCATGAAGCACTTTCTGTCATAACCTGTCCTGTTAAACACCTGTGGGAGCCAGGCTGATGTGATCCAGCCCAGCAGAGTGTGTTACCCTCGTGTCACAGGCTGGGAACACGTGCAGTGTGTCAGAGCACTTAGGCAAGGCAGTGATATCAATAAAATAAAACTCAGCTGTTCTCTTAGCATCTATTTCATTTTCCCATCTGCAGTCACAACTGGGGAGTAACTAATTCAAATCAGAACATCCCCAGCATGGATTTAGCTGCTAAATTCCATGTCTGCTACCACCACTGCTGCTAAATTCCATGTCTGCTACCACCACTGCTGCTAAATTCCATGTCGTGCTACCACCACTTTCAAACCCCAGAATGAAAACACCAATTGAAATCACCTTGGGGAGAAAAAGACAAATGAAGCATTTCCTAGACAGAGGAACACATCACATCAAGAACCAGAGGTCTGCATCAAATGCACCATGACAACTCCCCTTCAGAAAACATCCCAGTGGTTCTGTTACTCCAATTTGTGCTGTGAATTGTGCATTTGCTTCCAGATGAAATGGAAGTTGCCAGGTCCCCGTTTAAAGCAGCCACAGAAAATATTGGAAAAAGAAGAAAAAAGAGAAAATATTGGACCCAAAGAAAAATTGAGTCATTCCACTGGGGAAAAAAAAAGTGCAAGCAGGTGTGACCTCTTCTTTAATTTAAGGACCTGAATTTTAAAAATTCACAGACAGGAACATAAGAAAAATATCCCAGCTCCAAATACAACACCCAAATATTTCAGTGCTGAAATACCCAAACACACTTTCTTGGTGTGCTCTCCCAGCCTCCAGGAATTTGTAGATAATGAATTTTGGATGTCTTAGTTGCCATTTTAGTGTTTAATAACTTTTGGGGCTTTATCCACTCATGTTTCTCTGAGCTGCTTGGGACATTTCAGCACCCACCTCTTGCAGTAGGGAGGCCTTTCCCTCTCTGCTCTGAACCAGTCATCTCATTTCACTGATGTCCCCTTAATTCTTGGCTTCAAAAACCAGTGAACAACTGTTTCAAATTCATTTTCTCCAAGACCTTCATTTTTTTATAGATTTCTAACATAATTCTCCCTTTCCTCTTATTTTTTCCCCATTTTCCCTGTGGTGCCTCTATGACCATTCCTGCTGTGGGAGCCACGCCACTGATCCCCAACCTTCCCATATATAATTTTCCTTCCCATGTATCCTTTTCCTTCCCATATAAACTTTTTCCTTCCCATATAAACTTTTCCTTCCCATGTATCTTTTCCCTTCCCATGTATCCTTTCCCTTCCCATATAACCTTTTCCTTCCTATATAAACTTTTCCTTCCCATATAACCTTTTCTCTCCCATATAAACTCTTCCTTCCAATGTATCATTTTCTTTCCCATATAACCTTTTCCTTCCCATATATCCTTTTCCTTCCCATATAAACTTTTCTTTCCCATGTATCCTTTTCCTTCCCATATAATCTTTTTCCTTCCCATAGAAACTCTTCCTTCCCATGTATCCTTTTCCTTTCCATATTACCTTTTTCTTCCCATGTATCCTTTTCCTTCCCATATAAACTTTTCCTTCCCATATAATCTTTTCCTTCCCATATAAATTTTCCTTCCCATATAACCTTTTCCTTCCCATATAAACTTTCCCTTTCCACATAACCTTTTCTTTCCCACATAACCTTTTCCTTCCCATGTATCCTTTTCCTTCCCATAAATTTTTTCCTTCCCATGTATCCTTTTCCTTCCCATATAAACTTTTCCCTCCCATGCATCCTTTTCCTTCCCATATAACCTTTTCCAGCTCCACTTTATCCTCCCCAAGACCAGGAACCCAGTGTTACACACAGTGCTCATGGCACACATAAAACCCAAGGAAATATTGGCAAAATCAGAGCTGTGTTGACCTTCTGTGGCTGGCTGCCCAAAGAAGTGAAGGAGAGGGAATGGTGATAAATTGATCAAGAAAAAAAAGTTGGAAAACACAGACAAGGGCTGAGGGCCCCCAGCTTCTCTAAACATCATGAAAAAATCATAAAGAAGCAGCAAAGCATCCCAAAATTTGTCTCCTAGGGAGGATTCAGTTGTCCTGATTAAGGACATTGCCTCGCCAGGCCCCATGCAGACATTTGGTGTAAATTAGGATGTTTCTGGTGTTATTGCAGAAGGCAGGAAAACCTTCAGCACCTGGTCATTTATGTGCCAAATGTTCAGGGATTTGCAGAGGTTAAACAGACTCCATAAATGTCAGATGTCGACAGCACCACTTTCAGCAATAATAAACTTGAAGCAGAAGAAAGTTCCCTTAAAATATCAACCTTTCACCCAGCAGGGCTCCTTCCAGGCTTTAAAAGATGCTGCACATTACTGGCCCATAAATAATGGTAATGAAAAGGTCAAGCAACCTGTTAGGAAAATCTCACTGCTCGGTGAATGAGCTTGGGAAATCACTGCTAAAATTGTGAAAATCCAGTGTTACAGCCCTGGTTCTTTGGTGTCCAGCCTGTCCTAATTCACAGAGCTAAACCCTGTCCTTGCTCTGAAATGATCTTGAAGTTGCAGGGGCTGCACCATGTGCCAGAGTTGGCTCAGGCTGAACTTTTAACCCATTTTTCCTGATGAGCTTAGCAATGTCTTTCAGAAGGAAGTTTTGGTATTTAAAATATCTTTTTCTTTCACAAAAAAAAATAAACAAATATTTTATCTGGTGGCAGAAGAAAACAACCAAAAAACCAAAAAAAAAAAAAAAAAAACCAGCCAAGAAAGGATAAAAGAAAAGAAATGTAGTAAGGAGTATGCAGGACATGACTTTGCTCTCAGGGAACAGGGACAGGAGCAGAGGGAGCAGCCTCAGGCTGGGCCAGGGGAAGCTCAGGGTGGATTTTAGGGAAATTCCTTCCCAAAGGGGTTGTCCAGCCCTGGCACAGCTGCCCAGGGCAGTGCTGAAATCCTCTCCCTGAAAATGTTCCAAAAATGTGTGGATGTGGCACTTGAGGACATGATTTAATGGTGACCACAGTGCTGGTTTCACAGTTGGACTCAATGATTTTTCCCAACCTTAAGAATTTTATGATTCTATAAATAAAACCTTATTACTCAATACAGACCACCCAATATGATTTTTCCCAAAGCTGCCAGCAAGCAGCATCTCTTTATTTTTCCCTGTTATTTCCAAACACTGAACATCCCTGTGAAAACAAGAAGGGAATTTACAGCAAGGTTTTTTATTTTCCCCCCGTTAGATTGCAATAAAGATTAGGTCGGTCAGCTCCGTGCTGCACAAAAGTTTATTTACTTCCCACTGTGATTTCTCCTTGAAAGAGTAAGGGCAGGGTAACCTTTGGATCTTCAAAAGCTCTGTCACTGCTGTGATTACTCCAAGAGAAATTTGTGTATTGTTGGGCTGGCAGCGAGCGCTCGATGCCGCCGGAGATTCCCGTTAACAGCTCAGGTGAGCCCAGAGGAGCCACAGCTCCTTGGATGTTTCTATCCTGCATCTCATTAATTAATCTACTCCAGCCAGCTCTCCCTGATCCATTGTACATCCCCTGCTTATGCAGCCTTATCGACCCGACCCTGGGGAAAATCAATTCTTGTAATCTATCTTATTACATTTAAATATATGTACAGAGCTTGATACGCTACAGCAGCAGCGGGGCTTGGGAGAGGCAGGGGAAAAAAAGGCTGGGAAGGAGGAGGAAAAACCCTGCAGAGCTGCCCCAGTTTAGGGTTTTTCTAAGTTCAGGCCAATACAAACTAAGAAAAAGGATTTAGGGAAAGGGGTTATTTTCATCTCAGGTGAGGGCAAGCACAACCTGGGATATAAATTCCCAGAAATCCATGGTGGGGTTCCCAAGGCTGCCAGAGCCCAGGAGCATTGGACAATGCTCAGAGACAGGGGGGGATTGTTGGGGTGTCTGTGTCTCGGGATCTTTTGGTCGCTGTGACCCCGAGAGATGTTAAAAGTCTCTTTTCCCAGCCTGAGTGCTTGAAGAATGAGTTGGAGCGCCTCAGTTCTTGGTCTCAAGGATGTTCATTTCATCTTATCTATAAAAATTTTTCTCCTGCTCTGCCAATGTCCATCCAGCAGGACAGTTCCAGGCACTCTGCCTGCCCCGGGGTGGTGTGATGTCTTTATACTAAAAACTACATGTACAATGTTTACAGTTATATTCCAATACCCATCACCCATGTTAGACAGTGAGCTTCCACTCTAAACCAATCTGTGAGTGCCACCATCACAGCAGGAGATGGAGGCCAAGAAGAAGAAGGAGAAAGGCTGGACATGCCCAGTTCCCTCCATCTTGCCTCCTGAACCCCCATTCCAGAAACCCCAAAATCTACTTTTCCACCCTGTGATAACTTCACTATTATTCTACCTAAACTGTTGGGGCTTGCAGATCTTCATATAAGGTTGGTAATTTGCTCCAAGGGTCATAATCAAACCACAGGGGCATCGTGGGCTCTGTGCCAGGGTGTCTGAGCCCCCTGGCAGGGTCTTGGCCATCCAGGATGGCCAGAGGGATGTTCTGGGTTCCCACACCTGTGCAGGGCCAGGAGCTGGATCCTTGTTGATCCCTTCTACCTCAGTGTATTCCACGATTCCATAAAAAGCCCTCAGAATTCATGCTTTTAACTCTGGATTTCCCTGCTATTTTAGTAAAAATATGACGTCTTTAAAAGCAAACCCATTTTTATTCATCTGTCCAACAAAAACTGCATCATTATCCTTCTTTTGTTGTTATTAAATGTTTTCATATTTAAGTAGAACTTGATAGATAAGGTGACCTGAGTTTCCTCTGAGGTTGCTGTCCATAGAAGCTGTGGCTGTCCCCGATCCCTGGAAGTGTCCAAGGCCAGGTTGAACAAGGCTTGGAGCACCCTGGGATAATGGAAGGTGTCCCTGTCCATGGCAGGGGTGGAACTGGATGATCTTTCAGGTCCCCTCCCACCCAAACCATTCCATGATTCTGTGATTAGGCTGACAAAAAATATAAAAGACCAACAAAAATGATCTGGGGATGTAAAGGACTCACTTTGATCCCTGGGAAAACCATGGTGGGATTCTGGTAATGTATCCTTGGGGACAAGAAGGAGATTAAACAAGCAGGAAGGGTTGGCATAGATTTGCCAAAAATAAATCATTCCTGACCAGTTTAACCAGGCTCTTCATGGTGATGTTGGTGGGAGTGATGCCTCAGGGTTCAGCTTTTATATTTTTCACATTCTGTGCTGCTTTAGTGTGTGGGTCTGAGCTTCATATTATGGGATGGTGAGCTCTGTGCACAGAGCAGGGAGACAAAACAATTCCTGCTCCAGCTGGGCACCAAGGACAAATGACCCAAATCTCAGCCCAGGAGCACAAACCCCGTGGGCTGCAGAGAGAAAAACAAGCAGGGTGGGACTGCCTGGGCTAAAGCTGGGATGGGACAATGAACTGCAAGATGCAAATGGAGCAGAACTGATCCCAGGGACAGAGCCCGGGAGCGCTCGTGCATTTTGGGGCCATTTTGGTTCATCTTGGGTTCATTTTGGGGCCATTTTGGTTCATCTTGGGTTCATTTTGGGGCCATTTTGGTTCATCTTGGGTGCAGCCCTGGCTGGGCTCTGGTGCTGTCCAAGGTGCATCCATGGAGGAGATCCTTGGAATAAATCCCTGCTTTATTCTGGAACTCTGCCCAGCCTCTGTCGTAGCTCAGATTCTCAGGGCATCAGGAGGACTTGGAGAGAGTGGATGCTGAAGCAGGAGAGGTTCAGACTGGAAATAAGGACAAATGTTGATATGAGACTGGCCAGGAATTGGCAGAAGTTTCCGAGAAGGCTTTGGTCACAGCTGTCCAGGACAAAAGGACAATGTATGGATAACTGAAAGTAGGAATTACATCCAGAAGGGAAATGATTGATTCTATTTTCTTTATTTTGACTTCCAGTAAGTGAGAAGCAGAACAGACCCATCAAGGAATCAGAAGTTGATGTGCAGACACAAAACCCCTCCTAAGACAGGGGGTGGGTACATTGAGGCTGATTTGTAGAACAGAGGGAGCTGTTGATGTGAGCTGATTTTTTGTTAAAAAGAAGTGAATGCCTTTAGAAGTGGCCAATAAAAGCCTTGGGGTTTATCCACCTAAGGAAAGGCAGCACAGAGTGCTGTGCCTGGTGTTGTTCCATTTTTCATGTCTGCTCAATTGAGACTGAAAATGGGTGAGTTTGCTGAATGCAGAAAAACCTTCCTGTGACCCAGAACTGTTGAGTTTTATTTTCTTTTTATTCTAGGGTTGGGATTCAATGTATGAGATGATATTTCTTGTTTGCATTTAGATGTTTATTAGTTCTTATTTATATTATAGCTTTACAAACTATGAGTTTTACAGTACTTCACTCTGATAAGTTAAAAATGGAGCTGTATCTCTCTCTCTACAAGATCTTTTAAGGATAAACTGTCTAATTAAGAAATTATACTTAATTTTACTTTTAACTTAATAACTAACTACTCGTGGTTTGTAATGTGGACTTTTAAATTTAATTATACAATGCTACTTAAACTTATGAAGAAGAAGGTGAAGAAGAAGGTTTAGTTACCGCTCTAAAGCTTTTGTTTTGTTATATATATGTAACTATATTTTAAAACTTTAAACTTGAAGTTTTCTATTACGTGATATTACACATTTCTATTCAAACTACACACTTCTAATATTAGTTCCATTATTTAATTTTGGAAGTCCTCTCTACAGCCTCAGGTCAATGCAGTGTTCTCTTGGGGGTCAGTGTTAGTACAGAAAGTCTCAAATTCTCAGCAACCAGGGTTCTAACACAGAACCATCCAGGCACGGACAGAAATGGGTGCATGTACACCAAAAATATTGTAAAATTGCCATTTTCTAATGGAAATCTGCAAAGCCTTCTCCTTTTTTGCCCCTCTCCTTTGTTTTTTCTAAGCTGACTTGAGAGAGAAGGGACAGGAGGATGTAAAGCCTTGCTCTGGCTGCCTCCCCTCTGACAACAGAGGCAATGACAGAGCCGAGATGCTGCCAGCCCTCCTTCAAGGGCTGGATTGATGTCCCTGCCTCGTGCTCAGACCCAGCTGGGAGAAGGGGAATTAGGCCTTGTCTTTCAATTACTGCTGTTTTGCTCAGGGCCCCACATTGAACCTCCCAGCGGAGAAGTCCCTCTTAGCGCTTATCATCTCCGCATTGTATTTGAAAATAAAGCTTTTAATTAAAACTGGCATTTCTCAGCTTCCCACTGGCAGCCAACATCTGCCTGAGAAGGAATATCTTTTGTGACACTGGCAGTACAGAAGCCCAGTGTTAAAGAGAGTAAATAATTCGCCCCTCTCCTGCCAGCAGAGGATTCGAGCTCCGCCACACTTCGGGCCATGAAAGACCCCTCAGCACTTCCCAGCAGCCAGGGGGTTAATCCAGTGACCTGGCTGGATTCCAGCTCGAGTGATCTCTGTCTCAAATCCCCCACCCTGCAGTTCCATAGTGAAATAATCCCCTGTCCCTGTTCTGTCATTATAGAATCAGAGGATCATGGAATATCCAGAATTGGATGAATCAGGAGGTTCATCCTGTCCAGCTCCTGCACAGACACCCCAACAATCCCAACAATCCCACCCTGTGTGTCCCTGGGGTCCAAATGCTCCTGGAGCAGCCTTGGGAATGTGGCCATTCCCTGGGCAGTGCCCAGCACCTTCTGGGGGAAGAACCTTTTCCTAATATGCAGCCTGTCCCAGTTCCACAGGAGCTGTCTGAATTCCCCCACCCCACAGATCCATAGTGAAATATTCCCCTGCCCCTATTCTGTCATTATAGAACCAGAGGATCATGGAATATCCAGAGCTGGATGAACCAGGAGGTTCATCCAGTCCAGCTCCTGTACAGACACCCCAACAATCCCAACAATCCCAACAATCCCACCCTGTGTGTCCCTGGGAGTGTTGTGGGAATGGGAATTCTTGGGAATGTGGCCATTCCCTGGGAGTACTCACCACCTTCTGGGGGAAGAACCTTCCCCTAAAATCCAGCCTGACCCAGTTCCACAGGAGCTGTCTGAATTCCCCACCCCACAGTTCCATAATGAAATAATCCCCTGTTCCTGTTCTGTCATTACAGAATATCCAGAATTGGATGAATCAGGAGGTTCATCCAGTCCAGCTCCTGCACAGACACCTCAACAATCCCACCCTATGTGTCCCTGGGAGTGCTGTGGGAATGGGAATTCTTGGGAATGTGGCCATTCCCTGGGCAGTGCCCAGCACCCTCTGGGAGAAGAACCTTTCCCTAAAATCCAGCCTGTCCCAGTTCCACAGGAGCTGTCTGAATTGCCCCACCCTACAGTTCCTGTTCTGTCATTAAGAACCAGAGGATCATGAAATATCCAGAGCTGGATGAACCAGGAGGTTCATCCAGTCCAGCTCCTGCACACACACCCCAACAATCCCAACAATCCCAACAATCCCACCCTGTGCATCCCTGGGAGTGGTGTGGGAATGGGAATTCTTGGGAATGTGGCCATTCCCTGGGAGTACTCACCACCTTCTGGGGGAAGAACCTTCCCCTAAAATCCAGCCTGACCCAGTTCCACAGGAGCTGTCTGAATTGCCCACCCCACAGTTCCATAATGAAATAATCCCCTGTTCCTGTTCTGTCATTACAGAATATCCAGAATTGGATGAATGAGGAGGTTCATCCAGTCCAGCTCCTGCACAGACACCCCAACAATCCCACCCTATGTGTCCCTGGGAGTGCTGTGGGAATGGGAATTCTTGGGAATGTGCCCATTCCCTGGGCAGAGCCCAGAACCCTCTAAGGGAAGAACCTTTCCCTAAAATCCAGCCTGACCCAGTTCCACAGGAGCTGTCTGAATTCCCCACCCCACAGTTCCTGTTCTGTCATTATAGAACCAGAGGATCATGAAATATCCAGAGCTGGATGAACCAGGAGGTTCATCCAGTCCAGCTCCTGCACAGACACCCCAACAATCCCAACAATCCCACCCTGTGTGTCCCTGGGTCCAAATGCTCCTGGAGCAGCCTTGGGAATGTGGCTATTCCCTGGGCAGTGCCCAGCACCTTCTGGGAGAAGAACCTTCCCCTAAAATCCAGCCTGTCCCAGTTCCACAGGAACTGTCTGAATTGCCCCACCCCACAGTTCCATAATGAAATAATCCCCCGCCCCTGTTCTGTCATTACAGAATATCCAGAATTGGATGAACCAGGTTTATCCAGTCCAGCTCCTGCACAGACACCCCAACAATCCCAACAATCCCACCCTGTGTGTCCCTGGGAGTGCTGTGGGAATGGGAATTCTTGGGAATGTGGCCATTCCCTGGGCAGTGCCCAGCACCCTCTGGGAGAAGAACCTTTCCCTAAAATCCAGCCTGTCCCAATTCCACAGGAGCTGTCTCAAATCCCCCACCCCTCAGTTCCTGTTCTGTCATTATAGAACCAGAGGATCATGGAATATCCAGAGCTGGATGAACCAGGAGGTTCATCCAGTCCAGCTCCTGCACAGACACCCCAACAACCCCAACAATCCCAACAATCCCACCCTGTGTGTCCCTGGGAGTGCTGTGGGAATGGGAATTCTTGGGAATGTGGCCATTCCCTGGGCAGTGCCCAGCACCCTCTAAGGGAAGAACCTTTCCCTAAAATCCAGCCTGACCCAGTTCCACGGGAGTTGTTGATGCTCAGAGTTAAACAGACCCTGGCTGGCTCATGCACAACAGCCTTTCCTAGGTGGGCTCTTCCCCAAAATCATGCCAGGGCATCTTTTTTCCAACTCCAAGATGCTGCTCCTGCTCTGAAGACAAACCTTGTGAAGAATGTCACCCCCAAAGCAGAATTTGGGCAGAGTTTTCAGCAGCTGACAGGGACCATTTCAAACACTGCCACCTCAGTAATGCCACAACACTGCCTGCATTATCTCACTTAATTAACACCCAAGGATGAAGAGACTCTTAACAATTTTGGCAAAGCTCTTTAAGGACTTGAACTGCACAGTGAAACAACTGAATCCTCTTCTGACATCTTTTAAATGTGATGTGGATCTTTTTGTGTTCAAAGTGAGGATCCTGACATGTAAGTTAATTTTATTATGCCTCTCCTGAGGGCAAGGGTTTTTCCTCTGCTCACAGTTGCATATTCTGATGTAGGGCAATCATCTCTCATCCTCCTCTCTGCACTTCAGGCACTTTCTGTACCAAATCTGTCATGTTCAGAATAATCCTGGTGAAGGAGAATGGGGAGAGGGCAGATGGGAATGACTTCTGGACAATATCTCTGATAGTCACATTAGAGGTCTGTGCTCTGACTTTTACAAGTTTCATGATATTCTAGAATTCCACCAACCAAAAAAAATTGAAAGGAAAAAACTCCAAACCCAGGTGGGAAACAGTGATGATACAACACCAGACAATAAAAATCAACATCAATTATCCTCCAGCACTAGCAACCCTGGAGTCATGAAAGTCAGGGAAAAACAATAAATAGAAAACAAATGTGGCCTCAGGAGCTTGTTCATAAATTTCCATGGCAATAGCTCTGCATGTTCCCAAACCTGGAATAGTCTCAACTCAGATATTAAAGCTCAGCATCACCTCTGCTAATGCACCATTTCTGTCTGACACAACTGACATCACCCTGGAAATGCTTTATGGTTTTAGCAGCTTTTCCCCTCCCATCATTAAATATTTAACAGTTCTAATTTAACATTGGGTTATTTTGGCTGAGCTGTTCATGGACTGAACTGTGCAGATGAGAGGAAATTATCAGTAACACACTGAGGAAGGATATTTTGCATTTCCATCTCCAATCCCTGTTATCCCACAACCTCTTTTATCAAAGTTGTGTCTGCCCCTGCATCCCTGGAATGTCCAAGGCCAGGTTGGACAGGACTTGGAGCACCCTGGGACAGTGGGAGGTGTCCCTGCCATGGCAGGGGTGGCACTGGATGGGATTTAAGGTCCCTTCAACCCAAACCTTTCCATGAATCTGTGATTTAGCTTTTCCATCTCTTCTGCTGACTGGACACATTTGCAAAAGAGAAAATATTCCTCCAAATTCAACCGCAGCAGAACGTGGCCAGTGGTATTGTTGGGGTTCCCCAGAGGGAGGAGGAATTGAGAATCTGACTCCATGTTTTCAGAAGGTTAATTTATTATTATATTATATTATATTATATTATATTATATTATATTATATTATATTATATTATACTATACTATACTATACTATACTATACTATACTATACTATACTAAAGCTATACTAAAAAATAGAGAAAGGATATTTACAGAAGGTTTAACAAGATACTAATGAAAAACTCATGACTCTTTTCAGAATCCGACACAGCCTGTGATTTGTCATTAAGTCAAAACAATTCCCATGAAACCAATGGAACAATCACCTTGGATAAACAATCTCCAACCACATTCCAAAGCAGCAAAACAGAGGAGAAGCAAATGAGATAATATTGTTTTTATTTTTCTTTGAAGCTTCTCAGCTTTTCAGGAGGAGAAATCCTGGCAAAGCAATTTTTCATAAAATATGACAGTGACAGCGGCCTGTGGCTTATTTTGGGACAAATCCTAACAAAAAAAACTATAAATATCTACTTTAGGCACTTCCCAAAAGGATTCAAAAGAAAAAGAATTGCATTCTCCACAGGGTCTTTTGAAAAATCTCACCCTGAAAGCATTTTAGGCCCTGGAAGAACAAATGTGACAGAAATGGACATTTCCCTGTGGATGTGAGGCCTCAGGCCTTGGCTGCCTTTCAGGGAGGGTGATTTAATTAATCCAGCCCCTCTCCAGAGCAGGGCCCTGCCACGGCTGCTCCGTGCTGGACAACCATTAAAAGATAAGAACTGCAATCCACATTTGTATAAAGATCTGAATAGACAGGGCCCACGTTGCATGAAAGAAAGAAATGCACAATCAGCATTTGTGCTGCTGAAAAAAAAGAAAAGCAGGCACGGGGTCTGAGTCTCTGCACAGGCTCGGTCATCTGTGGATGTGGCACTTCTGCAAGTTCCCTGATTGACTGGCAGTGAAACTCAGAGCTGAGGAATGGCCTGAACCTGCTTTGTGAGGTGGAAAATGGATGTTGGAGTGAAACTTGTCAAATACTTTGGTTACAAGGGAGTAGGAACAAATCACTCTTATATTTCTTCGTATTTACAAGCAGAAAATCTCTGCAACACTCCCTGCAGGAAAGATGTGCTTATGAGACTAGACTGGAAAATGAGCAGAGACCTGAAACAGATCTTGGATCTTCATCAAAATTTACATCTTTTATTTGAAAATTGAACCTCCAGATCCAAACCTGCCAGTGGTTCAGAGGCTGGGCTGAAATTGCAGCCTGGTGAAGGGGATTTTGGCCATCACTTGTAGGAGTCTGTGGACTGATCCAACACCAAAAGGTCTCAGGACAGCTCTGGACTTGGTGAGCTGGGTGTCCCTGTGACCACAAATGTCCCCTGAACAAGGGGCTTGTGCCTTAGCTCATCTCTGGGGACACCCCCATGGCTCCTGCCTGGTGAAAACCAGCCCTGGGTGGGGACAGGGGGATGGACACAGCCCTGGGGACACCCAGGAGAGAGGAGAAGAAGCCCTTCCATGGACATCACACCCCTGACAGGGGAGAGGAGCTCAGGGTGGTGGCAACCCCCCAGAGCAGAGTGTGGAAGGAGAGCAAGGTGTCCTGCATTGCTGTTATCTCAGGGCTGAGATCTCAGGATGCTCTGTCCCTTTTCCCTGGGAGAATAATTCCCAGCTCTGATTTGGATTTGGGTTTTGCCAGGTACAGATCAAGGGTATCTCAGAGCATCTGTCCTCGGCTCGGCTGGATCAGAAATATCAGACTCTCATCTTGCTGAGCAGAATTTTCTATTATAGGCAGGAGTGTTATTAAGAAAATGTTCACCTCCTGATATTCCCAAGGGAATGAACCACCTCTCTCACCTCTCTCACATCTCAGCAGCCCCGCAGGCTCAATAGATGCAGGAATTTTACTGCCCTTGGGAACAATCTTTCCCTGAGAACAAAACCCAACAAACTGTAATTTGGCAGCCAATGTCATCTCCAGCATAATCAAGTATTGACTTAATTAGAAACCCTTTAAAGTGATGCATTGGGAGAAAAACACTTTTTTTTTTTCAAAGTATTCCTCATTTGTAATTATTATTTCACTTGTGAATCTTCCACACTCCATTGAAAATGCCATATGGAAAACAAATTAGTTTGCTACAGTGACTAATGTTTATTGCCTCTGCTGCTCTGAAGTTTTGGGCCAAGTTTTTAAATCACCACTGCTTTTTCTGGCAAAAGTGCCCGAGAAATTGGTGTGGATTAGCAAAGTGTGGAGAGGAGTAGGAGCAAGACTCCAGGGAGCAGCAGCATGTCCCACCTGGGAATTGGGAGAAATCCAGGAATTTCAGAGCAGGCAGATCTTTATTTCAGCAGCTGCCTGAAAAAGTTGGATGTGCTGAATAAGAGAGAAGTGAAATGCTGCTGCTTTCTCTGAGAGAGGGATGATATCCCTGGGGTGCTGGTTTGGGAAGGTTCTACTGAGCTGCATGGCTGTGCAAGGCCTTTGCACCTTCCTTTAGATGAGTCTTTCCACTTGGAATAATATAATAAATATAATAATAATATACTATTATATTAGATACATATTATTGCATATATTAATATACATAATATATATTATGCTGCTATAATAGTCTATAGTATATAAAATATAATATATTACAATGTAATATGATATGATATGATATGGTTTAATGTAATATAATATAACAAATAAAATAAACATAATATGATATAATATATTTAATATAATATGATATGATATAATATAATAATATTATAGTATAATATAATACAATCATAACACAACATAGCATACTATAACATAATATATAATATATAATAATATGTAATATGTAAGATGTAAGATATAATATATAATATATAATATATAATATATAATATATAATATATAATATATAATATATAATATATAATATATAATATATAATATATAATATATAATATGATGTATTTTGCTTGTACTGCACCTGCCATTCCAGGCTCCAGTATCTCCATTTCCCTTGGCTCTCCTCTGATCCTTCAGTGCTTTTTCCCCTCACATTTTTCTTCCCCTTCATTAAGTGCAGGCATTGCTGTTACAGCACAGTGACTCCCAGGCTTATCCTGCTTCCCTCTTTTGAAGCCTGGCCACAAGCTGGACTTTGTCCCACCTTCTGCTGCATTTTCCATTTGCTCTGTCCTCTTTCCAAACAGGAACACAAGAAGCTCCTTTGTTGGGAATGTTTGGCCTTGCACCACTCACTCTCTCAGGTAGAAATCACTGGCTCTCCTTCCAGCCATGTCCAGGTTATTGCAACAACCATAAAAGATGGGATTTCACTGTTCCTTTCCAATCCTTGCCCTGGAGCTGGGAGGGACCATCTGGATCCGAGCGCTCAAAGCCGGGGAGAGTTTTTTGACTCCCGTGCTGTGGGAATTTATTGGAAGCTCTGATCAAAGTTTCCATGGCAGAGTCCTGCATGAGCAAGCTCTGTTCCTGACAGCCATATGGAATTCCCACAGGAGAAGTGGCATCTGGAGGATGCTCACGAGATGTGTGTTCATAAAAATGAGCATTGGGAATGAGGATCAAGCAAAACAACTTTGGCATCCAAAGGCAGGAGCACAAAGTCTTGGAGAGTGTGGGAGTTGCTCAGGACTAAGGACTCCAGGGTTTGGGCTGTTTGTATCATCATTAGATATTATTTATTACTAATAATATATTAATCACTGCTTGGAGGACAGGACAGTTGGCAGCAGTGACTCTATTAGCCAAAATTATGAGTGTTTCAAAACACCATCTGTTGCTGGTTACCTCGAAGCCACGAAAATAGAAACTCAATTTACATACTGGACTCTGCTGAGGACACACTGCTGGGCACAGGCTCCGTGATTGAGGAGGAAATTGCCTCTTGCTGTTCCCATCCGTGTCTGTCTGGACCTCCTGCCTCCCTCTTCCAATGGATTCCAATGCTCTTGTCAACTTCTGCATCTCTGCACTGTGGAATCATTTATTTACTAACAGATAGAAATACAGGACAAAAATCTTCCCAGTTATCACAGGCCACCACATCATCAGAAGGGAAAAGTGCTCTGCTGCTGTGACCTCAGAAATCATAGGAATTAAAGGACATGTTACAAGTTTAAGCTTCCCATTCAGGACTCAAATCCTGCATTAAAAACATACAGGACACAGCGCACGTCCTTTAACAGGAAACCCTGTTAATGTGGCAAAGTAAAGCACTTGAAAATTAGGGAATGCCAGATTGATTGTTGCCATGGAGAAGTCCTTGAGAGCATTAATCACTGCCTGGAGAGCTGGGATTGAAGAGTGTGCAGAAAAGGAAAGTGTGGGGCCACACACAGCTCCAGGGTGTGGAAACAAAGCCTCCCATGGCTGCTGATCAGAGCCACCCCGTTATCCCAGCAGGGAAGGGAGGTGTCCTGCAGGAGAATCCCCATGGGATGGAGTGTTTGACATTCCTGCAGCAGGGAAGGGAGGTGTCCTGCAGGAGAATCCCTGTGGGATGGGGTGTTTGACATTCCTGCAGCAGGGAAGGGAGGTGTCCTGCAGGAGAATCCCCGTGGGATCAAGTGTTTGACATTCCTGCAGCAGGAAATGGAAGTGTCCTGCAGGAGAATCCCCGTGGGATGGGGTGTTTGACATTCCTGCAGCAGGGAAGGGAGATGTCCTGCAGGAGAATCCCCGTGGGATCAAGTGTTTGACATTCCTGCAGCAGGAAATGGAAGTGTCCTGCAGGAGAATCCCCGTGGGATGGGGTGTTTGACATTCCTGCAGTACAGAAGGGACATGTCCTGCAGGAGAATCCCTGTGGGATGGGGTGTTTGACATTCCTGCAGCAGGGAAGAGAGGTGTCCTGCAGGAGAATCCATGTGGGATGGGGTGTTTGACATTCCTGCAGCAGGGAAGGGAGGTGTCCTGCAGGAGAATCCCCGTGGGATGGGGTGTTTGACATTCCTGCAGCAGAGAAGGGAGGTGTCCTGCAGGAGAATCCCTGTGGGATGGGGTGTTTGACATTCCTGCAGTACAGAAGGGAGGTGTCCTGCAGGAGAATCCCCATGGGATGGGGTGTTTGACATTCCTGCAGCACAGAAGGGAGGTGTCCTACAGGAGAGTCCCTGTGGGATGGGGTGTTTGACATTCCTGCAGTACAGAAGGGAGGTGTCCTACAGGAGAGTCCCTGTGGGATGGGGTGTTTGACATTCCTGCAGTACAGAAGGGAGGTGTCCTACAGGAGAGTCCCTGTGGGATGGGGTGTTTGACATTCCTGCAGTACAGAAGGGAGGTGTCCTGCAGGAGAGTCCCTGTGGGATGGGGTGTTTGACATTCCTCCAGCACAGACACTGAGCAGGGGTTCCCTGTGGGGTCACAGACCTTGTGGAGCACAGCATGGAGCTGGAAATAAATGTGGGGCAGGGGTGGGATTGGGATGGGCATCACACCAGATGTTCAGGATGATCCACAGAGTGGATCCTGGAATATTAAATACATATTATATATATTTATATATGTATTAAATATATTTATATATAGTGGATCCAGACTGTAAACCCTGAGGAGTTCCCAGCTCTGCCAGGGGCTGTGTGTGATCCTGAGCCACTCTCCTGCTCTGTACCTGTAAAATAGGGATAGAAGTGCTTCACCTTCCAAATGCCTTTGAGAGCAAAATGTTATTCAATATAAATTAACAATTTATACTTTACATATTACATATTATATATTGCATATTCTATAGAATATATAATATATTCTATAGAATATACTTTATATATTATATATTATATAATACATTATATAGAACATAATATATAATATATATTATACACAATATATGATATATAAAATATAAAATTTAATAGATGGTATATAATATAATATAATATAATATAATATAATATAATATAATATAATATAATATAATATAAATAATACATAATATACAATATATAATATATTACATATTACATATTATACATGATTGATATCTGATATCTGATATATTACATAATATCCATAATAGGATATATTATATATGTCTCATATATATGATGATATATGATATATGAGATATGATATATGGTATATGGTATATGATATGTTATATATAATATATAATGTATTATATATTATATATTATATATTATATATTATATATTATATATTATATATTATATATTATATATTATATATTATATATTATATATTATATATTATATATTATATATTATATATTATATATTATATATTACATGGGTGCATTTCTCAATGTAACTTAAAGCTTTTTGAAACTATAACCATATAGACATAGAATAGTTTTGGTTGGAAGGGAGCTTAAAGCACTTTTAATTCCAATCCCCTGCCATGGCAGGGACACCTCCCACTGTCCCAGGCTGCTCCAAGCCCTGTCCAGCCTGGCCTTGGGCACTTCCAGGGATCCAGGGGCAGCCACAACCTTGAGGGAAGAGGGATAGAAGAGATTGGAGAAGGAAACACAAAATGTCCTTTCTCAGTGTGTGAGACTGATAAACAGTTTCCTCTCATCTGCACAGTTCAGCCCATTGCCCAAAACTCAGCCAAAACAACCCAACAGTAATTTACAACTCTTAAATATTCAGTGATGGGAGGGGAAAAGCTGCTAAAACCATAAAGCATTTCCAGGGTGATGTCAGTTGTGTCAGACAGAAGTGGTGCATTAGCAGAGGTGATGCTGAGCCCCAGACCTGGGCACAGCACCCCAGGTGGGGTCACAAACCTGCATTTTGGGGGTGTCTTTGTTTCCTCTCCCTGCTTTGTCACTTCTCCCCCATTGCAGCTGATTAAAAAAGATCTGTCTCTTTCACTGCCCTTTGATGTGAGCATTGGCTGCCCTTTACTCACCACTCAGGTTTAATATTCCCAAATTTTATTAACCAGTTATTTACAAACTGCCAAATCAAACAGATTAGCAAGCAAGACCGAAAACAAGACAAAAGATCCTGTGTTAGTGTCTGACTGAGTAAATAATCTGCCTGGGTCATGCATAATTAATCAGTTTGCTGTTTCACCATTCCTGATCATCCTGGCAAATAATACACAACTCTGGGTTTTGCTTGGATTGCCTCTGTTTCACACACAGGCAGTTGGCTGCATGATTTCTTCCAGAAAGGAAAAGAGCAAATTTCACAGAACAAACCTCTGGAGAAGCTGGCGACCTCCCCACACGAACCTGAGAGCCCTGGGCTGTGTCAGTGAAGCATTAGAGATAAAAACCTTCCCCAGAAAGGGATCAAAGATCTGCAGAAATGTGGCATCATCCAGTCTTCCCCAGTATGTGGCCACAACAGGTGCCACAGACAGAAATATTCATGTTAGGTTGGTTTATTGTATCTTAATAAGAATCTGATTAGGAAAAAAATCAGGAATATGTTTAGTTTCAATCATTTAGATCTGCTGAGGTACCAGCAAAGGCAAGAGGTCCTTGTCAAGGCTGTGCCAAAGGAAAGGACAACCAAAATGCTTTTCCACTTTGATTCCCACAATCTTTTTTTATGCTGTTTCCCATTTCAAGCTCATCATGGAAGGGCCACTGCTCCCTCCCTGCCAGGGTGAGGCAAACTCAGCCATGGAGCAGAGATTTCATCCAGCTCACACTGAAAGCTCTGGCCTTGCTGGGAAGAATTGTATTGAGCAAAAACTGGAGTGGCAGGATGGCTCAGTGAGGCTCAGCTGTGATCTGGGGATCACAGGATCCCAGGATGGTTTGGGTTGAAGGGACCTCAAAGCCCATCCAGTGCCATGGCAGGGACACTTTCCACCATCCCAGGCTGCTCCAATCCCCATCCAACCTGGCCTTGGACACTTGAAGGGATCCAGGGGCAGCCACAGCTGCTCTGGGCACCCTGTGCCAGTGTCACAGTAAAGAATTTCTTCCTAAAATCACCATCTCCAGCAGACTGAGGTGTCTGACACCAGCAGGAAGATGAGACAGTGCCCCAAACTGCCCCTGCAGTCCCCAACCCAATCTGAGCAGATACCTGAGTTTTCAGAGCAGTGCAAGTCTCTGTTCCTCACCTTCATCTTCCATGTGCCCACAGTAGCAGATTAATTGATGACTTTGAAATCCTTGGCAGCTCCAGGGACAGGATTTTTAACACCAGCTAATCCACTTTGCCCCTCTGCCACAACATTTCCTTCCCTTGCCAGCACTCCTGAAGGAGAACCCACTCCAGGGTGGACACAGGGGATTTACTTTTCCTTCAGCTTTGTCCCAAATCCTTGCAGATCTGTCTCATAAAATGTATTTCTCCTCCTTTAACACCCACCCTCTGTTAGAATCCCTCCTGAGAGGTTGAAAAGCTCCAATATTTGCTCCTTGTGGAAGTGTTTCAGCTCTGTAATCAAATAACCCATCAGTCATCTTTCAGTCAAGGCACAAACACTGAACTCCCTGACTCACTGTGGAGCTTTATTTCCACCCCTGAGTTGTTTCCTGGGCTCAAATCCACAGTGCACATTTTTGGGATACATTTTTGGGGCAGAATGTCATCACTGGTGTCCCTCATGCTGCATTCAGAGGGAAATGCACCTCTTTCAATTAGTCACTGCTCTCCTGAATTGTTTAATCTCCTCTTTAATTATTATGGCACTTTAACAACGGAGCTGTCAGCCTGTTGGAAAATTTACTCCTGGAAAAGCAAACAGTGGCAGTGGAGTAACCTGGATGGCAAATAAAGGACTTTTCCCTGCTGATTCCCACAGACTGGGTCTTGTTTAAAGCTCCTATAATGAGCTGAAGGAAATACAGGCACATTTCAATTAAAGAACCACGAGCTCCCTGGGGAAAGCTCTACAAGAAAATTGTGTAAAGAAACAATCTGACTGCTCTCCATTTTGGGTTTGGATACACGGAATTAAGGTCTCTTGAAGAATAAAATATTTTATTAGGCAGTGTGGAGCAAAGTGATGTTGATCCATTTTCCTCTAATAAACTTTAGGCCACTGGATTGAACCAAGGGTTTCATTTTCCCTCACAGATCAACCCTAAGACTGAGGCTTGAATTTCCCTGTAGAAATGGAGGGGTTTCAATGAATGCATATCTAGGAGTGCTAAGAATTGCTTTTTCTTTTGAACAGTAAACTACCAAAAACGCTGAAGGATTTTACAAGAATCCTACTCCATTTTTAAGCTGTATCCTCCACCATTTTTAAGTTGCATCCTTTACCATTTTTAAGTTTCTTATTTAGTTTGAGTTGCTGTTTCACATGATGTTGGATATTGGATAAGCTCTATTACAGGAAAAAAGTCTATTTTAATGACAGTGGAGGTGATGTCCCAACATGGGGTGACCCCTCTCATGTTTGCTGGAAGGACTGGAATGGGATTCAGGACAAGGGCAGGGTGGAAGTAGAAAGATCCTACCCATAAATAAAGAGACAAGGCACAGAAGATTTAATTTGAGGAGGGTGAAGACTGTTGTATTTGTATCCAAGCAAGTGTTTGTATCCTGATTTTTTTATCTTTTATTACTGGGGGACAGTAAAGACCTCCCCATCCTCTGTGATTTTGGAGCTTTTCCCCACGTGCTCCCTCAAGGAGATCCCACCTTGCACACTGGAAAATTAATTTCTCTTCTAATTTTTCCTTTCTCTTCTTTCCCTCTTGAGCCTTTTTCCTGGTGGTCAGACCACCCCCAGGCTGGGGCTGAGCTCCTCAGCAACCCCCACATCCCCATGGACACCCAGTGACCCTTCCATGTTTCCATGGAGCTCACCATGACCACGCTGCTCCTTCCCCTGGGCTCCCTGTGCACACCAGGCCTGGCCTCCGTGTGGAAGAGACTTTAAAGCCACTGCTGTGAGCCAGAGAGAAGGTTGGGAAGAGGATCCATGTTTGATAAGAGGATCCGTGTTTGGGAAGAGGATTCATGTTTGATAAGAGGATCCATGTTTGATAAGGGGATCCATGTTTGATAAGAGGATCCATGTTTGATAATAGGATCTATGTTTGATAAGAGGATCCATGTTTGATAAGGGGATCCATGTTTGATAAGAGGATTCATGTTTGATAAGAGGATCCATGTTTGATAAGGAGATCCATGTTTGGTAAGAGGATCCATGTTTGATAGGGGGACCCATGTTTGATAATAGGATCTATGTTTGAGAAGAAGATCCATGTTTGATAAGAGGATCCATGTTTGATAAGAAGAGGATCTGTGCTTGAGAAGAAGAGGATCCATATTTGATAAGAGGGTCCATGTTTGATAAGAGGAGGATCCATATTTGATAAGGGGATCCGTGTTTGGGAAGAGGATCCATGTTTGAGAGGAGGATCCATGTTTAATAAGAAGAGGATCCATGTTTGAGAAGAAGAGGTTCCATGATTGATAAAAGGTTCCATGTTTGATAAGAAGAGGATCCATGTTTGAGAGGAAGTTCCATGTTTGTTAGGTGAATCCATGTTTGATAAGAGGATCCATGTTTGAGAAGAGGATCCATGTTTGATAAGAGGATCCATGTTTACTCCTGAAAGAATTTCCTCCCCAGGTCATTGACACAGAGCCCAAGACAGAAAGAAGGAGAAATCAGAGAAACTGCAACTGCCTGTTCCAGTGAGCACCTTGTTTGTCTCTTGTGCCCAATGAGTAAAGTGCAAACTGATGAGGTGTGTGAGAATGTATAAAAAGCATGAATGCTGGAATAAAAACAGTTGAAGCCTTCTGGAAATGGAGTGTGCTGTTTTGTACTGTGACCATCTCAACCACAGCACTTCCTGGCTGCTGAGGATGCACAAACAATAAACAGAGATATCAGATAATGTTTTCCAGAGAGGAATTCTGCAGTTCAGTCCCCATAAAAGTAAAGAAAACAAGGGAGGGAGGTGTTTAATGATGCAGTGAAAAAAGTGAATATTAACAGAGAGAACTTCAAATCTCTCTCTCTGTTCAGAGAGAGCAGAAAGGACAGAGAATGATCAAAACCCTGATGGTGAAAGCTCAGCTCCCAGGCCTCGTGACTCAACACCAGCAGCTCCCTCCATGTGTAGGAGCATCAGGGGGTAGAATGGTCAGGACAGATGGAGACGAGAGATCTCTGCAGCCAGGTGCTGGAACTTGGGGTTTATTGCAAAGGGCCTGGGTGCAGGGCCCTGCTGGGATTTGGGGTTTATTGCAAAGGGCCTGGGTGCAGGGCCCTGCTGGGATTTGGGGGTTTATTGCAAAGGGCCTGGGTGCAGGGGCCTGCTGGGATTTGGGGTTTATTGCAAAGGGCCTGGGTGCAGGGCCCTGCTGGGATTTGGGGTTTATTGCAAAGGGCCTGGGTGCAGGGCCCTGCTGGGATTTGGGGTTTATTGCAAAGGGCCTGGGTGCAGGGGCCTGCTGGGATTTGGGGTTTATTGCAAAGGGCCTGGGTGCAGGGCCCTGCTGGGATTTGGGGTTTATTGCAGAGGGCCTGGGTGCAGGGGCCTGCTGGGAGCTGCCAGGCACAGCTCAGAGCAGGCCTGAGAGGATGAGAGGGTAAGAGAGTAAGGGAGTAAAAAAGGTAAGAGAGTAAAACATAAGAGAGCGAGGTTCCCGTTACATTACAATAAATCTTTTGTGTTGAATATTCTAATTTTCACTAACCAATCTAGTACAATATACAAATCCTATAGCATTTACATACAGCTTACAAGAATCACTACATTACCATGCTGTGTTACATTTTAAACCCTAAAAACTCCTCTCTGGATGCTTTCTGCCAAGCTAGTGGGGTCTGCTCTGACCCTTGGGCCTGCCTGCAAGCAGAGGGTGTTGTTCCATCAAAAGGGGATCACCTTCAGCCACACCATTGTTTTCCAGTTGTTCAGTAACTGAGGGATCTCAAAGCTTACTATCATTTCAATCTCACTTACAGTTTCCATATTCTCAAAACCTTTTGCCAGACAATCATATTGATAAGGCTTTCCTGCTTCATCTTCCCCAACATCCATGGAAGCCCCGAGCCCCTGAGGCTCCCTGCAGGGCTCTGGGATGGGGCCTGGAAGATGCCCCAGCCCAGCCAAGTTCTCTGATTAAAAACTCCACGGGGGAGAGCCTGGTGAAGGTCAGGGAACATTGGGGCTGACATTGATGCTAAACATGAAACCCTCCTGCTTTTGTGCCCGAGCAGCTGGAGCCCTGTGGATGTGGCACTTGGGGACATGGCTCAGTAGTGGCTTGGCAGTGCTGGGAATGTTCAGACTTTATCTTAAAGGGCTTTTCCAAACTTTTCTGTGATTCCCTGATTTGAAGTTCCTGCTTGTTTTCCAGATTCTCAATTCCAAACCTGGACTTTACCAGTTTGAGGTGGATTTTCTGCTTGCATATGTCTGAAGTGGGCTCAGATCAATCCACATCAGAAACAATTAATTGATGGATTTTGATTGCTACACTTTTATTTGCCATTCTGCTTTTTTGTTGTATTTTTCCCTGGTAGAAATGCACTCCCTACTAACCACTGAAGGGAACTCCTACAATCCCATGTACCACAATTACACCACTCCTGAAATGAGCCCATTATTTATGTGAACATATAAAATATTTCACTTTTACACGGCCCAACTTCCCTTTCTGTTTGCAGATATTGCTCCAGAGAGTTGTGAGCTGGACAGGAGTTTATTTGCCAGTAGTTAACAAATGATTTTTGGGCTGCAAATTTGTGCTCAGCCCTGCCCTCCTGGATTTAGCCAGGCACAGGAGACCACCCCTGACAGACAATCCCTGTCCTCAGGGATCACCTGAACCCATGGAGCTCCTTGTGGCATCCAGTCCATCACTCTGCTGGAAACAGCCACTCAAAAATTCATTTTTGAAGTCCCTTGGTCGTTTCTGGCTGTTAACAAGGCAAAAACCCCAATACACAACATGATCTACGTGACCACAACCATCTTAATTTATATTTTATTAGTACTGAGGAATAGATAAAAAAGTTATCCCTAAAGTTCAGGTTTTGGGTGCTGGAATGAAGCTTAATTTAAGATTACAGGAGCTTTATGCATGCTTGGGAATTCAGGATTATTCAGACAGAGATTGCTTGGAATGGATCAAATCAGGTCCTTTTTTTTTTTTTTGGTCTCATTTAGTAATTAGGCCTGAGTTCATCAGCTGAAAAAAAAAACACAGATAAGAAATGTTTGGGAAAGAATTTTTATTGCTCCAAAGATTTAATATTCAGACATTATAAACTTGAGTAAATTCTAATTGTGTTTCTAACTCTACATTTAATAAATGGAGCATGGCAAAGGAAAGAAGAAAAAAAGGTCTGTGAGCAGTGGGAGGAAAAAGCAGGAAATGAGACCATGAATCAAATGTGGACTTGGAGATGACACTCGGGCTGGCTACAAATCCCACAGCTCACTTGCTGCTGATGGGAACCACACCAGTCAGATAAAAGGATATCAACATAAATTATCACAGATTAATGTGACATTATGTTAATACATCACACTTTGAAGTCCACAGGTAAATCCGAGGGTCCTGCATGTAACACATCAAGCACTGAAATCAGCTTTTATTTTATTTTTCTGCTCAGAAACAGAAAAATTCATGGTTGATCAGAGTGTGTGAACCTGACAGGAACTGAAATTTGTGCATACAGCATGAACAGCACCAGGGTTTGGCACAGCAGGGGTGGTGCCAAGGTCCTGCACAAGGGTCAGGGCAACCCAAGCACAAATCCAGGCTGAGGGGACAATGGCAGGAGAGTCCTGGCAGAAGGACCTGGGGGCATTGGTGGGTGAGAGCTGGACATGGCCTGGTGGGCACTGAGAGGCAAAAACCCCGTGGGCAGCAGGGAAGGGAGAGGGGATTTTGCTCCTCCCAGGTGAGACCCCACCTGCAGGGCTGGCAGCACCTGGAGCTGCTGGAGAGAGCCCAGAGGGATCCATGGAGCTGCTGCAGGGCTGCAGCCAGGCTGGGAGAGCTGGGAATGTTCCCCTGGAGCAGGGAAGGCTCCAGGGAGAGCTTCCAGCACATTCCAGGGGCTCCAGGAGAGCTGCAGAGGGACTGGGGACAAGGCCTGCAGGGACAGCAGCCAGGGAATGGCTCCCAGTGCCAGAGGGCAGCCATGGGTGGGATCTTGGCAATGAGGAATTCCTGGCTGGGCTGCAATTGCCAGAGCAGCTGGGGCTGCCCCTGATCCCTGCAATGGCCAAGGCCAGGCTGGACACTGGGGCTGGAGCAGCCTGGGACAGTGGGAGGTGGCCCTGCCATGGCAGGGGGGGTACTGGAGGGGCTTTAAGGTCCCTTCCCACCCAAATAATTCCTGATTGCCTGCATGTCCTGAAGATACATTCCATGATTTACTCATTTTGATGCCTTGAGTTTTAGCTTTCATATTTTCCAGATTCTGCATTAGTGTGTGACTCTGAACTCCACATAAAGTGTCAGCAAGTTCTCCTCACAGCTCAGTCACACAGAACAATCCTTTTCCAGCTCCAGAACCAAGGACACCATTGCAGCTTTAGACTCAAGAAATAAAAACAGCAGTGAATTAAGGAGAGCAATCTGAGAGGATGGGACTGCAGAACCTGGAGCTGTAATAGGACAATTGACCCCAATATGGAAATGGACCAAAACTTATAAAAGTGTGAAGATTTAGGACCGGGCCTCCATCTTGGGTTCATCTTGGGTTGAGGCACAGCCAGGCTCTTGCACTGCCCATGGTGTAGCCTTTGAAGGCCTTTGATAAATATCTTTATTCCTTTAACTCTTCTAGCCTCTGTTCCAGGCAGCCTCTCCAGGCATCAATGGGATCCTCTTGAGTTTGTGAGGGTCCCTAGGATGAGGTGAGAGATGAGAATCTGACTCCATGTTCTCAGAAGACTGATTTATTATTTTATGATATTATATTATATTATATTATATTATATTATATTATATTATATTATATTATATTATGCTATACTAAAACTATACTAAAGAAAGAGAAAGGATACAGACAGAAGGCTTAACAAGAATGAATAATAAAAACTTGTGCCTGACTTCTCAGAGTCCAACACAGCTGATGGTGATTGGCCATTAATTAAAAACAATTCACATGTTTGGATAAACAATCTCCAGACCACATTCCAGAGCAGCAAACACAGGAGAAGCTGAGGCTTCTCATCTTCCCAGGAGAAGAAATTCTGGTGAAGAGACTTTTTAGAAAATGTGACAGTGACAGGATCCCATTTCCAGTAGAAGGCTCCGTGTTCTGTGCCACAGGAAGGAGCTGTTTCTGTGCTCTGTGACCTGGCAGACGTTCCTGTCACATTCAGTGGCTGCTGAGGAGGAGCTGGGGAACAATCCCAGCCCTTCCACGCTGAACATTCCATGGAGCACACAGGACTGATGGGGTCTCGGGTGTTGAGATGACCCCGAGGTGTTGGAAAGTCTCTTTTTCCCAGCCCCAACACCCAAGAAGAAGTCAGGATTCCTTGGCTCTCGTTCTCAAGGTTGTTTATTTTCTCTTGTCTATTCCATTCTTTCTCTGACCCACTGAGATCTGTCCAGCAGGTCGGGTTGTGGCACAGTCCCTGCCCTTGGGGTGGTGTTGGCTTTTTATACTAAGAACTACCTGTACTTTATTCACAATAATTTTCCAATACCTATCACCTATGTTAGACAGTCTGTCTCTGCTCTAAACCAATCCAGAAGTGTCACCATCCCAGCAGAAGATGGAGGACAAGAAGAAGAAGAAGGACAGGACACACCCAGATTCCTCCATTTTGCCTCTTGAACCCCCATTCTAAAACCCCAAAATTCTACTTTTTCACCCTGAGACTAATTCACTATCACTCTACTCAAACTCTTGTGGCTTGTAACTCCTCACACAAAGTTGGTAATTGTTTCCAAGGGCTAAAATCAAAGGCACAGGTGTTTGTGACTCTGTGCCAAGGTCTCTGAGCCCCTGCCAGGGTCTGGAATCACCCAGGACAGCCAGAGGAATGTCCTGGGTTCCTACAAGGACCACCAAGGGACACCTGGCAAAGTCACCCAGTGTGACAGTGACCGAGCAGGGGATGCTCCACAGAGCACAACCTGACAGCAGGAGTGCAATGAGCCATGAGCACCTCACCCATCCAGGGTTTTCATGGCGTTTTAAAATTCCTCACACAAGAGCCTGAATTTTAATAGTCATTTGTTCCTGGGCTTATTAGGATTTATTCGGGAATGCCTGGCAAGGCTGTCCTTCAGCACTGGTGGAGTACATCAGAAAAATTGAGTATTGAGTGGTGGAAGAAATATTTCTGCTACAATGGAATATGTTCAGACAAGGACAAACAGGATCAGACAAGAGTGCTGTGCTTTAACAAAGAACCAGGCATTTATAACCTGGCCATAAAAAATGGAAAATGTGGAAAAGCATACGGCAGCACAAGGAGTGAAAGCTTTTAAGCCAAAAATATAATAATAATAATAATAATAATAATAATAATAATAATAATTTTGGACACTGCTGAAGCCCCACCTCTGTCACTGTTATATTTTCTAGAAAAATTTCTTTGCCAGGATTTCTTTTCTTGAGAAGCTGAAAAGCCTCAGAGAAAAATGAATACAATAATTATCTCATTTGCTTCTCCTGTTTTTTGCTGCTTAGGAATATGGTTGGAGATTGTTTATCCAACAGGTGATTGTTTCATTGGTTTCATGTGAATTGTTTTAACTTAATGACCAATCACAGGCAGCTGTGTTGAGGCTCTGGAGAGTCACAAGTTTTTAATTAGTGTCTTGTTAAGCCTTCTGTCTGTATCCTTTCTCTATTCTTTAGTATAGTATTAAAATAACATTATTTAATATAATAATATGATAAAATAATAAATTAATCTTCTAAATACATAAAGTCAGATTCCTCTTTCCTCCCCATGACAAAAAACCCCAAAAATTCCACACACCTCAATTCCTGTGGTCAGTTTTGGGGCCCTCATGACAAGAAGGACCTGGAGGGGCTGGAGAGGGTCCAGGGAATGGAGCTGGGAAGGGCCTGGAGAACCAGGAGGGGCTGAGGGAGCTGGGAAGGGTCTGGAGAGGCTGAGGGAGCTGGGAAGGGTCTGGAGAACCAGGAGGGGCTGAGGGAGCTGGGAAGGGGCTGAGCCTGGAGCAAAGGAGGCTCAGGGGGCCCTGGTGGCTCTGCGCAAGTCCCTGCCAGGAGGGGACAGTGCAGGGAACAGGGACAGGAGCAGAGGGAATGGCCTCAGGCTGGGCCAGGGCAGGTTTAGGTTGGATATTAGGAAAGATTCATCCCTGAAAGGGCTGACCAGCCCTGGCACAGCTGCCCAGGGCAGTGGGGAATCCCCATCCCTGGAGGAATTTAAAAGCCCTGTGGATGTGGCACTTGGGGACATGGCTCAGTAGTGGCTGAGAATGCTCAGACTTTATCTTAAAGGGCTTTTCCAAACTTTTCTGTGATTCCCTGATTTGAAGTTCCAGATTGTTTTTCCAGGTTCTCAATTCCAAACTTGGAGTTCACCAGTTTGAGGTGGATTTTCTGCTTACACATCTGAAGTGGGCTCAGATCAATCCACATCAGAAGCAATTAATAGATGGATTTTGATTGCTACACTTTTATTTGCCATTCTGCTTTTTTGTTGTATTTTTCCCTGGTAAAATGCACTCTCTGCTACCACTGAAGGGAAACTCCTACAATCCCATGTACCACAATTACACTACTCCTAAAATGCGCCCATTATTTATGTGAACACATAAAATGTTCCACTTTTACACAGCCCAACCTTCCCTTTCTGTTTGCAGATTGCTCCTGAGAGTTGTGAGCTGGACAGGAGTTTATTTGCCAGTAGTTAACAAATGATTTTGGGCTGCAAATTTGTTGTAGCTTTTTCCAACATTAATTTCTAACAGTATTTTATTTTATTTTTTCTCCATCTAGCAATACCCTCCAAAGAGCTCTCCAATAGTCCTGACAGCCCACAGAGAGAAGCTCCTGACATATAGATAGCCTGGCCTGCAGCAAAGACTCTTTCATTTCCACCTATTAGAGGGGAGCCATAAATTCTGGGGTACCTCAGTCCACTCTTTCCACTGCCACTGAACTTCCCAGACACAGCAAAATGACCCAAAAGCCATTTTGAGATTTAATTCTGCCCATTTGTCCTTTTTTTTTTTTTAACACCCCTGCTTGAAATCTCTGCATATGTTCTGTAATTTCCAGCCATAGAAACAATCATAAAAAGCCCCTGGTAGGAAAGAGCTGTTGTTAAAACCTTAATTCCTAAATATAAATCTTCCTGTTCAGTGAGGCAAGGGCGGTGTCTGGACTCTGCCAAATAAATTGGGAAGAGCTGCTCCTGATTTGGAGCTGAGAATTTCCACAAGTGCCATCACTCACTGAATAAACACATTTGACCTTTAAAAAACATTCCCAGAGGAGAAAAATAAAGAAAACTCATCGCTATCAGTTTTTGGTGCTCAGAATGGAGACAGAGAAATCCACATTTATTTCCTGAAAAAACACCCCACAGTTCCAGTGATAGTGAATTCTTAACAGAATGAAGACAGAGAGATCCACATTTATTCTGTGAAAAAAAAACCAGTTTCAGGGATGGTGAATTCTTAACAGTGCCCCCTCATAGAAAGTGGTTTAACATCTATAAAAACAGCCCATAAACATCACATCACACCCCTCAGGAGAACAGCTTTGTGTCCTTGAAATATTCCCCAGCCATTTTTATTTGGTAGCAAAGTGGCCATCAGCAAGATCTTAAGCCCCAAGGAAGGCAGCCAGTGCTGCAATGGTGGCTGACAGACTTTATATCCAAATAAAAACGGGTTGGAAATGGATCAAGGAGCAGGAGCAGCTCTGCTGTGCTGGCTGCTGTGGGACAGAGAAATGAGATGTGGCAGCTCACACAGGCTGCAAAAAGCTGCTGGGATTGTGCAAAACCCACCTTGGGACAGAGAAATGAGATGTGGCAGCTCACAGGCTGCAAAAAGCTGCTGGGATTGTGCAAAACCCACCTTGGGACAAAGGGGAGGGGAAGGTTTTGGGATCATTTGGTGTAAATAGGCTTTCCCTCCTAGAGCCAAGAAATGAAGGACTTGGAAGGGGAAAAGAAGCAAAGAGAAAGTTTCCCAAATATCCTGGTTGTTGGTGTTTGATAGCATTTGACCCAGCACAAGATTTGGGACCTCAGGAGGAAAAAGAGGTTCCAGAATGGCCAGATCCAGATGCAGTTTATCTTGCAGGCTGAAAAGACAATTATTAATAACATTATTACCTGCTAAAAAGGAAATTAAATGCCCAAAGGGGCTGTGCTAATGGGAATTTCACGTGGAAAAGGGAATGAGGCACCAGCCCAGGCCCAGGGGCTCTCACCCCTCACTCAGCACAGCAGGGATGTGAGTGAAAAACACCAATCACTTGTTTTTAGAGTTTTAAAAGTTTAATAGTAATAAAATGGTTATAAAAATAGCAATATAATTAGAGTAATAAAAGTTTTGGACAATTTGGATTAGGACAATATGAGATAATACAAACAAAGGGTTACAGAGACAGTCTGGGTACCTTTTCTAGGCAACATAAGCTTAAAAAAGGACACCTGTTAACAGAGGATTAACCCTTAAAAACAATAACCTGTTGCATATTCATACACCTCATACATGATGCATAAATTCAATTCAAACACAGGATTCTGTCTGGTCAGGGTCAGCTTCTCCCTCTGAATCCTAACAGCACCTTTGAGGCAGGAAGAAGTTAATTTCTCCTGATAATGGAGCAATAAATTCTCTTTCTCTGAAAGATTCAGGTGTCCTGTGGCTGATATCTTGGTGTGAGTCCTTTCTTTAGGAAAAACTATCCTACATAGCATAGTTTCTATTTTAACCTTATGTTATAACCTAAAACTATATTTAACACACTACTTAAGAGAATTAATAAGCATTACTTTATAACACAAACATAATATTCATTGGAATATTTGAGAAAAGCCAATCATAAAATAGGCATTTTTCACACGTGGAATGGTTTAGGCAGGAAAAGCCTTCCCAGAGCATCGAGTCCAACCATTCCCAGCCCTGCCAAGGCCAACACTGACCTGTCCCCAAGTGCCACATGCACAGGGCTTTTAAATTCCTCCAGGGATGGGGATTCCCCACTGCCCTGGGCAGCTGTGCCAAGGCTGGACAGCCCTTTCAGGGATGGAATCTTTGCTAATATCCAACCTAAACCTGCCCTGGCCCAGCCTGAGGCCGTTCCCTCTGCTCCTGTCCCTGTTCCCTGCACTGTCCCCTCCTGGCAGGGACTTGTGCAGAGCCACCAGGTCCCCCTTGAGCCTCCTTTGCTCCAGGCTCAGCCCCTTCCCAGCTCCCTCAGCCGCCCCTCAAAGGATTTTCAGCACCCTGGAGGTGCTGGCTGGTGCTCGGCTACCGCACGGTTTCAGAGGCGGCCATGACTACACTACCCAGCGCGCACCGCGCGGCTGGACACGCCCCTCCCGCTCCCTCCCTCCGCGGAGCATCACGGGACTTGTAGTCCTCGCGCCCCTCGTGAATTTCGCCCCGAAAAACTTTCCGCACCTTTCCGGGTACCTGGCTCTCCCCAAGAGGCGGGCCGCGCCGTTTCCATGGCGACGCGCTGGCTCAGCCAATAGAGAACGGCGTTCTACGGGCGGGGCGACTCGGCTGGCCAATGGGGAGCAGCGTTGCTGCGGGGCGCGCTGGCAGCGTGCTCGCCGAGTCTCCTTGGGGCCGTCCGTGTGTCGCGGGCCGAGATGGGCGGCGGCGGCAGCACCGCGCGCTCACCTTCGAGGCGGACGAGAATGAGAATATCACCGTTGGTCAAGGGCGTGCGGGGTGAGCGCGGGGCCGGCCCGGGCTCGCCGCAGCGCTGGGGGCTCGGCCTGCCCGCGGCTCCCCTTCCCACTGTCCCTCCCCCGTGTCCCAATGGCTGCCCCGGCTCGCGTCCCGCTGCCCGCTGGCATTTCCCCTCTCCGGGGGATAAGGAGCTTGTGGGCCGTTCTGGGGGCTCTGTGTGGCTGTAGGAGCTGCGTTTGTCCTTTGCCTACCTCCACAGGGAGCTCCTCCCTTTGCCCTGCACGCCGAGGATCCACCTTCACTGTGTGTGTGTCACCGCTCACTGCCTGGCTGGCCTTGGAAGGACATTAAAGATCACCCAGTGCCACCCCTGCCATGGCAGGGACACCTGCCACTGTCCCTGGTTGCTCCAAACCCTGTCCAGCCTGGATTTGGACATTCCAGGGATCCAGGGGCAGCAATGCCACCCCTGCTGTCTGTAACACCCTGGACCGCTGTGATGTCCCAATGTGAAAAATACCTATTTTATGTTGGCTTTTTGCCAAATATTCAAATGAATATTATACGTGGTTGTTGTAGAAGTCATGCTTATTAACTCTTAAGTTGTCTGGTTATATAGTTTTAGGTTATAACGTATGGTTAAAATAGAACGTGCTATGTAGGATACTTTTTTTCTAAAGAAAGGACACACCACAGATATCAGCCACAGGACACTTGAATCTTTCAGCGAAAGAGAATTTATTGCTCCGTTATCAGGAGAAACGAACTTCTTCCTGCCTTGAATTTCTATCAGGATTCAGATGAGGAAGCTGACCCTGCCCAGACAGAATCTGTGTTTGAATGGAATTATGCATCATGTAAAAGTGTATGAATATACAACAGGTTATTGTTTTTAAGGGTTAATCTTCTGTTAACATGTGTCCTTTTTTGGGCTTATTTTGCCCAGAAAAGGTACCCAGACATCCATAACTCTTTGTTTTTATTATCTCACATTGTTCCTAATTCAAATTGCCCAAATTATTATTACTCTGATTATATTACTATTTTTATAAACACTATTACTGTTAAACTTTGAAAACTCTAAAATCAAGTGATTGGCATTTTTCACATCCAAGGAAGGATTGGGGCACCCCAAAACTTGTGACACAACGAACTTCAGAAATTCCTGCATCTTAGGAATATTTTCCATGTCAGGCACTGTGTGGCTCCTACCAGGAGGGATAACAATTTATCATTTATTGCTGATTTTAGAGGAGGAGCTCTGAGAGTTCATTCTGTTTCAGCAGCCTGATATTTTCCATTTCTGGTCAGTTTAATGCTCTTGAGTAAATAGGTGACAGTGATATAAATGTAATATAATTTATATATTCCATACAGAGTGGAGTTCATGTGCTGGGGCTACTCCTGGATCTCTGGAAGTGTCCAAGGCCAGGTTTGACAGAGCTTGGAGCACCCTGGGACAGGTGAAATACGTCCCTGCCATGGCAGGGGGTGGAATTAAATAAACTCTTTAAGGTCTCCTCCAACCTAAATAATTCCATGCTTTGATGACAGAAGTTGAAAACCAGAAGTCCTTATGCTAATAATTCTTTCATTTTTTAAATTTTATCCATGGGCTTCCATAGATGTGGAATTGGAGGCTGCTCTTACCCTGATGGATTCTGCACAATTTGAATATTTTCCTGTGCTTGTGTCAACATCAGAATGAACTTTGTGTGCACAAGTCCTTGGAGGGGATGAAATTCTTCCTGGGTTGAGTACTCTGCACCTCAGAAAGGCAAATTAAATCACTAGAAAGGCAAAAACACTGATTGATTAATCACCAACAACACACCCAAAGAGTAAAGGTAAATTTATTTCCTTTACTCTTCCCTGTGAGAGCCAAAATAATTTTATTCTGCTTTTTTTGGGAGGTGAGTGCTCTGAACACCAAAGTGCCCTGTTTCATGTGGGGGTTTGAATTTGAGCAGCTGCAGAGAATGTCCAGGCTGTGTTTTTAGGGAGTTTCATCCATTTGGAGGGGAGATGGGAACAGGAGGAGCTGAGGTTTCCTGGTTGTGTTTTGCAGCTGTCTGACAGCGTCATCGACCGCATGAAGGAGCCGTCCTCAGGCAGTGGCCGACAGCACCGAGGGCCAGGTGAGCTCTGCTGCTCCTTCTCAGCTTTTCTGGCAAACAAATCAGATTTGTCCTTCAGAGCATCACAATGAACCACTGCCCTTGCACAAAGATGGTTTTTTGACCTGAATTTTTCTTTAGCTTGTAGACTCTTAGAGGAGTTGATTCCTCTTGGTTGTTTTCTGGCTGATATTCAAGTGAAAAATACAAATTAGAGTTGGTTTTCCACACTGCTATCCATTGTTAAGAGTTTAAAAACTTCAGAACACCCCAGAACATGCAAATATCTTGAAGGAAAAGGGAATTTTCCCTTCTCTTCTGAAGGGAAAATTCGTGGTCCTTTAACCAAGCTCTGCTGCTCCTTCTCAGCTTTTATGGCAAAAAACAAATCAGATTTGTCCTTCAGAGCATCACAATGAACTCACTGCCCTTGCACAAAGATGTTTTTTTGACCTGAATTTTTTGGCTCATCTTTAGCTTGTGGACTCTTAGAGGAGTTAATTCCTCTTGGTTGTTTTCTGGCTGATATTCAAGTGAAAAATACAAATTAGAGTTGGTTTTCCACGCTGCTATCCATTGTTAAAGACTTTAAAAACTCCAGAACATGCAAATATCCAAATGTGTCTTAAAGAGAAAGGGAATTTTCCCTTCCCTTCTGAAGGGAAAATTCTTGGTTCTTTAACCAAGCTCTGCTGCTCCTTCTCAGCTTTTTATGGCAGCAAACAAATCAGATTTGTCCTTCAGAGCATCACAATGAACTCACTGCCCTTTCACAAAGATGTTTTTTTTGACCTTAATTTTTCGGCTTATTTTTAGACTCTTAGAGTTGATTCCTCTTGGTTATTTTCTGGCTGATATTCAAGTGAAAAATACAAATTACAGTTGGTTTTTCCCACTGTTATCCATTGTTAAAGACTTTAAAAACTCCAGAACACCCCAGAACATGCAAATATGTCTTGAAGGAAAGGGAATTTTCCCTTCCCTTCTGAAGGGAAAATTCTTGGTCCTTTAACCAAGCTCTGCTGCTCCTTCTCAACTTTTCATGGCAAAAACCAAATCAGATTTGCCCTTCAGAGCATCACAATGAACTCACTGCCCTTGCACAAAGATGTTTTTTTGGACATTAATTTTCAGGTCATCTTTAGCTTGTAGACTCTTAGAGGAGTTGATTCCTCTTGGTTATTTTCTGGCTGATATTCAAGTGAAAAATAGAAATTAGAGTTGGTTTTTCCCACTGTTATCCATTGTTAAAGACTTTAAAAACTCCAGAACCCCAGAACATGCAAATATCCAAATGTGTCTTGAAGGAAAAGAGAATTTTCCTTCCCTTCTAAAGGGAAAATTCTTGGTCCTTTAACCAAGCTCTGCTGCTCCTTCTCAGCTTTTCATGGCAACAAACAAATCAGATTTGCCCTTCAGAGAATCACAATGAACTCACTGCCCTTTCACAAAGATGTTTTTTTGGACATTAATTTTTCAGCTCATCTTTAGCTTGTAGACTCTTAGAGGAGTTATTCCTCTTGGTTATTTTCTGGCTGATATTCAAGTGAAAAATACAAATTAGAGTTGGTTTTCCACACTGCTATCCATTGTTAAAGAGTTTAAAAACTCCAGAACATGCAAATATCCAAATGTGCCTTAAAGGAAAAGGGAATTTTCCCTTCCCTTCTGAAGGGAAAATTCTTGGTCCTTTAACCAAGCTCTGCTGCTCCTTTCAGCTTTTCATGGCAAAACCAAATCAGATTTGTCCTTCAGAGATCACAATGAACTCATTGCCCTTTCACAAAGATGTTTTTTTGACCTGAATTTTTCGGCTTATTTTTAGACTCTTAGAGTTGATTCCTCTTGGTTGTTTTCTGGCTGATATTCAAGTGAAAAATACAAATTAGAGTTGGTTTTCCACGCTGCTATCCATTGTTAAAGACTTTAAAAACTCCCAGCAGAACATGCAAATATCCAAATGTGCCTTAAAGGGAAAGGGAATTTTCCCTTCCCTTCTGAAGGGAAAATTCTGGTCCTTTAACCAAGCTCTGCTGCTCCTTCTCAGCTTTTCATGGCAACAAACAAATCAGATTTGCCCTTCAGAGCATCACAATGAACTCATTGCCCTTTCACAAAGATGTTTTTTTGATGTTAATTTTTTGGCTCATCTTTAGCTTGTAGACTCTTAGAGTTGATTCCTCTTGGTTGTTTTCTGGCTGATATTCAAGTGAAAAATACAAATTACAGGGTTTTTCACGCTGTTATCCATTGTTAAAGACTTTAAAAACTTCAGAACACCCCAGAACTGGCAAATAGCAAATATGTCTTGAAGTGTTATAAATAAGAAGCTTGACTAGGCTAATATTCAAGCAGCAATCAATTTATTATTTATATGGTAAAGTATGAGCAATACAGCGCTGGGTGCAGCGGGGGAAGTTTTCCCTCCGACTGCACACCGATAGTTGAGGCTTACAGGTATTATAGGGGTACTCATAAGCTTTCTCAGCAGTTTCTATTCCCAATTTTTACATCACAATTCTATACACTATTGTGATTTAGATTTTCTCAGGATGTATCCCAAAAGGAGTATCCCCAGGTGGTGGCGGTCCAGTTTCTGAAAGAAGAAAGATGAATCCCATCTGGTGGAGACCAGCTCCCCAGATGTGACTTCCACCTTTTAATTGAAAAGACTATAAATCTCATAATAGTGATGTCCAGCTTCCCTTTGGTTGAAACCATAAATCCTTGAGGTGATGTTCATCTTCCTTTCTCAAGCTGTTTTTCTCTGCTTCAATAAGGTGTGAGATAAGCATATTTCCTTCATATATATATTACAAAGCGATAGATAGTTTTGAGGATACAAGTAATATTCTAAAATTATACTTCAAACGGTTATATTGCAGAGCTCTTTATGGATTAACTATAAGTAAAAGCAACATCCTTAACGCATTAAGTTCCTTAACGCTTTAATTCCAATGCTCCTTAATCAACCAGGGTTGATTGCAAACACAAAAAAGTAGATCCAAAGGCCTTTTTCCATGTCTTATTTTCCTCAGTTATTAGAATTCACAGCTCTCCCACTGTCGATTTCCACACATTTCGCAATCACAAATACACACATCGCCTGTTTGTACCTGACACGAAACACAGCTTTGTATTTCACAGAAGGAAAAGGGAATTTTCCCTTCCCTTCTGAAGGGAAAATTCTTGGTCCTTTAACCAAGCTCTGCTGCTCCTTCTCAGCTTTTCATGGCAACAAACAAATCAGATTTGTCCTTCAGAGCATCACAATGAACTCACTGCCCTTGCACAAAGATGTTTTTTTGGACATTAATTTTTCGGCTTATTTTAGACTCTTAGAGTTGATTCCTCTTGGTTGTTTTCTGGCTGATATTCAAGTGAAAAATACAAATTAGATGGTTTTTCCCACTGTTATCCATTGTTAAAGACTTTAAAAACTCCACAACATCCCAGAACATGCAAATATCCAAATGTGTCTTGAAGGAAAAGGGAATTTTCCCTTCTCTTCTGAAGGGAAAATTCTTGGTCCTTTAACCAAAACTGACTTTTAGTTATGGAAGTGTTGGAATCCTGGATGCTGAGAATTTTCAACTTTCTGTTCTTAAAGGCACAGACCCACAAGAAAACATTGCATTTGACCTAAGGCCATAAAACAAACTTCCAAATTTAATTAATGGTACTAAAATGATTAGTGTACAGTTAGTTAAAAGTGTATAGAACTAAAATGATAAGTGTATAGTTAGTTAAAAGTCTGTAATATCACGTAGTAAAAAACTTAAAGTTTAAAGTTTTAAAATATGAAACAAGATAGAAGTTTTAAAGTAAAAATAAATTATTTTTTCTTTACCTTCCTCTTCATAAGTTCAAGCAAAACCAAGTTATTCTTCTTTACCTTCTCCATCAGTTTAAGTATTGTTTTGTAATTAAACAAAAAGTTCACATTAGAAACTTCAAAAAATCAGTTATGTTAAAAAAGAAAATAACTAAATGTTCTTACTTAATTAGATAGTTTAGTCTTAAAAGACCTTATAACAAAAAATAATTAACCATTTTGTAGCTTATAATAATAAATAGTAAAACTTATAAATAATAAAAAACTAAATAATAAAAAACAACTGCTAAATCATAGTTATAAAACTATTGTGCCCTTTCTTAATTAGATAGTTTAGTCTTAAAAGACCTTATAACAAAAAATAATTAACCATTTTGTAGCTTATAATAATAAATAAAAATAATAAATAATAAAAAACTAAATAATAAAAAACTGCTGAACTCATAGTTATAAAACTATTTCACTAATAAAAAATAATAAACACCTCAATCCAAACACAAACTCCCATCTCAAGTAGCTTCAATCCAAACCTCAAAAAACCAACGGGGAATTTTCTGCTTTAAGAAAATTCCACTTTTAAGTAAAGATTAAAAGGAAAATGTGCTCTTTTCCTACCCTGGATTGGTGGGAATAAGTGATGTACAGCTCACATAGATAAATGGTTTTTAACTCTTTATATTTCATTCCTGAGGGCTGTGGAAATGCATCAAACCTCTGGCAGGAGATTTGCTCTAATTTAAAATATCCCAGCACAGGAGCAGATACAAAAATACACTAGAAATTAATACAAAAATACACTAGAAATTAATACAAATATCACACTAGAAATTAATACAAAATACACTAGAAATTAATACAAAATACACTAGAAAATAATACAAAAGTTACACTAGAAATTAATACAAAAATACACTAGAATGAATACAAAAATCACACTAGAAATGAATACAAAATACACTAGAAATGAATACAAAAATACACTAGAAATGAATACAAAAATACACTAGGAATTAATACAAAATTACACTAGAAATTAATACAAAAATACACTAGAAATTAATACAAAAATACATTAGAAATTAATATAAAAATTACACTAGAAATGAATACAAAAATTACACTAGGAATTAATACAAAATCACACTAGAAATTAATACAAAAATACACTAGAAATTAATACAAAATACACTAGAAATTAATACAAAATCACACTAGAAATTAATACAAAAATACACTAGAAATGAATACAAAAATACACTAGAAATGAGTACAAAAATACATTAGAAATGAATTAGTACATTCATATACAATGTATATAGTACATTCATATACAATACAAAAATCACACTAGAAATTAATACAAAAATTACACTAGGAATTAATACAGAAATCACACTAGAAATTAGTACAAAAATCAACTAGAAATTAATACAAAAATTAATTGAATACAAAAATACACTAGAAATTAATACAAAAATACACTAGAAATGAATACAAAAATACACTAGAAAAATACAAAATTACACTAGAAATTAATACAAAAATACACCAGAAATTAATACAAAAATCACAGGGCAGCCAGCTGTTCTCAGCACTGGGAGATGAGGCTTTAACAAGCACAAATCTCATTCTCCCACATGAAAAAGCAGAAGATTTTAACTTTTAACTCCCAAGCCATTGCTAAGCAAATACTTTGGATGTGTTTCCTCAAACCTGGGAATTTCAAGGCTCTTCTAAGAACTCCAGAAATTTCCATGAGAGCAGAATTCCCCAAGGACATTTGACTTCCAGGAAATCCCAACAAACTCAGTAGGATTAAACACCACTCCTGTGGCAGCCTTGCAGCAAGGTTTGAGTAAACAGAATTCAGCATTCATCAGAATTCAGAATTCATTCAAAATTCAGAATGTATCTTTCTTTTTTCTGGACCATAAATTTGGTTTCCTGTTAATTGGAGTGGTTTGGGTTGGATCTTAAAAGATCTCTTCATTCCAGCCCCCTGCAGTGGGCAGAGAACCATGCACAGGGAATCTTCTTTCTTAATTTTTTTTAAATAGCAGCTTTTTCATTGTGTCCCTGGATTTTATTGTGGTGGTGAGGAAATTATTCCAGATTAAGGGTTTTTATGAACAACACTTGCATGTTTACCTGCTTTCCTGTGCTGTTTGCTGTTCATTCTTAAGTGTGAATTATGGCAATGGTGTTGTGAGCAAGCTCTTGGGATTTTGGGGTGTGGGAGAGCTGTAACACCCCAGGAATTCTCTGTTTATTCACATTGTTGCATATCCTGAGCTTTAATTTTTGTTTCTCTTTGTGTGTGGAAAATAGTGCTTTTCAAATGTTTTTTGGTTGTTTAGTTAGGTTTTTTTGTTTGTTTTGGGTTTTTCTTTGAGGTGAAAGACTTGGAGTAAATCCAAAGTTCATCAGGGGGATGGAGCAATGAGGAAGGGCTGGGACAACTGGGATTCTTCAGTCTGGAGAAGAAAAGTTTGGGGTGACCTCATTGGGGGCTAAGAAAGATGGGGACTGGGGACAGGGACAGCAGCCAGGGAATGGCTCCCAGTGCCAGAGGGCAGCCATGGATGGGATCTTGGCAATGAGGAATTCCTGGCTGGGCTGCAATTGCCAGAGCAGCTGGGGCTGCCCCTGATCCCTGCAATGCCCAAGGAAGGGTTGGAGCAGCCTGGGATGGTGGGGTTGCAATGGGATGGGCTTGAAGGTCCCTTCCACCCAAACCATTCTGGCATTTGGGACACTCAGAATCCATCCCCAGGGATTTTTATGGAAAATGGGGAGAGGAAAGAGAGGAGAAGGGAAGGGAGACCCTTCATGGTTTGCTGAGATTCCAAGTGAAGGCCCTGGGTCCATGAATGTCTTGGAGAGGAGATGGACCCAATGTCAGGCTGGGAGAGCTGGGAATGTTCCCCTGGAGCAGGGAAGGCTCCAGGGAGAGCTTCCAGCACATTCCAGGCCTGCAGGGGCTCCAGGAGAGCTGCAGAGGGACTGGGGACAAGGCCTGCAGGGACAGCACCAGGGAATGGCTCCCAGTGCCAGAGGGCAGCCATGGATGGGATCTTGGCAATGAGGAATTCCTGGCTGGGCTGCAATTGCCAGAGCAGCTGGGGCTGCCCCTGATCCCTGCAATGGCCAAGGAAGGGTTGGAGCAGCCTGGGATGGTGGGGTTGCAATGGGATGGGCTTGAAGGTCCCTTCCCACCCAAACCATTCTGGATTTGGGACACTCAGAATCCGTCCCCAGGGATTTTGATGCAAGTTGGGGATGGCAAAGGGAAGGGAGACCCTTCCTGGAGTGCTGAGATTCCCAGTGAAGCCCCCGGATCCCCAAATTCCTTCCCAGAGAGGAGTCGGGGTGGGGATGGATCCAATGGCAGCTGGGAGAGCTGGGAATGGAGGGAATTCCCTGGAGAGGGAGACTGGGCTGGGATTTTGGGAAGGGATTCCCAGAGCAGCTGGGCTGCCCCTGATCCCTGCAATGGCCAAGGCCAGGCTGGAGCAGCCTGGGACAGTGGGAGGTGTCCCTGCCATGGATGGGGTGGAATTAAAAGCTCTTTAAGGTCCCTTCCAACACAAACCATTCCAGCATTCCATGAATTGCTGGACCTTGTCAAGCTTGGAAAACATTAAGTATATTTTTCCTTGAAGAACTTGTGATTTTGGGGAAGTCCTTCTGTATCTCAGACAAACAACACTACAAAAATAAGAAAAGATTTCTAGAGGGAGAAACAAAGCTCTTAAACCCAAACCTTTCTTCCAGGCAACCTCTGGTGGAGGAATAATGGATTAAGTTCCATGGAACAGTGTGTGTCTTGTTGCTTGCCAATGATGATGAATTTATTGACTTCAGTTTGGGGTCAGAAATGAAATTCCATCCACTCCCACTGAGAGCTGCCATCTAAAGACAATGTCTGAAAGCCTCTCAGCTTGCTTGGCTCACTTGCTGCCTTCTGAGTAATATTAAATGCACTGAATATTTAACAAGTGGAAAATCTTTCAAGTCTGTCTGTGATTCCTAAAGCAATATTGATGGGAAGTAATTTGCTCAAGCAGTAATGTTATTTATTTTTTTTTCCTGGGTGTGTATTATACCTAAAGCTTCAGACAGGGGAATGCTTTAATTCATTTTAGCTTAGTACATATTGGAAAAACAATAGTTTATTAGGGGAAAAAGAGAAGAATAAATGTTTAAATTATCAAGAGTGTCAGTAGCTCAGACTGTAATTTTTTCCCCTTTGCAGAAACAGATTCTGTTAAGGGCACAGAGGGTTTTTCTCCTTTTTTTCACTGTATTTATTATTATGTCCTCATTAAATAAATGAGCCAAGGCTGATTTATATCACAAAATATTGTGTGGGGATGTAGTGAAACATCCCTGCTGGTGCCTCTCAGGGCTGGGTCATACCTTGTTTGTTTCATGGATGAATTTTTGTGCTTTGTGTCTTTTTTGTGTTGCTGTCTGGGTTTGGGTGCAATTTCAGTGGTTTTGGATACCTTGTGTCAGCCAGAAACATCTAAAGTATTATTGGATTGTTCAGGAATGAGGATTTCAATGTTGGGTTCTTATGAAGACAAACCCAGGATTAAACTGAACTTTAGGAGAACAAATTTCACCTTTTGGGTGTGAGTTCACACAGGAGAAAGCTCTTGGGGTCACATTTGGGGAAAGTGGGACATTTTTAAGGACATCCTATTCCTGCACATTCCAGTACTCAGAAAAATCAGGATTATGAATTTTTAAATTTAATATTTTTAAAGACTTTCAGCATGTCCTGCTGATATTAGTAATTATAGACAGCTGGATACTGCATGAAAAACTGAATTTAAACTGGAATGTCTCAGGAGAAATGAGAGGGAAGCTCTGCAGTATTGCTTGTGAGAATTATTTTGTGTTTTCAGTTTTTGGGAGCACCTGGAAGTTTAGAGAGTTGGGCTGAATTTCTGCCAGTTAAGCAAGAATCCTCTGCAAAAATCCTGGCAGTTCTTTGCCCTTTCATGGATTAATTGCTTCCATCCACCCTTTTTGTTCCAGCAGCACTTTTTCTCTGCATGAATTGAAAGATGAAATCAAGTGACATTTGTGATGTTACTTTCTAGAATTCCTCTTATTTTTAGAACAGGTTAAAAAATTCCAGAAGTTTGGCAGTGCCTGGGTTGATTCCCTTTGCTGTGAGACACCTGGAAAGCTCAGCAAGTTCCTGATGTGGATTTTTCACCTTTTTTGGTTTTGCTTTTGTGTTTATTTGCCCTCCTCTGTTTACAGCTCTGGGAATTCTTCCTAAAATGTGTTTGAAACTTGCAATGAAATAAATGGAGTAGAAGCCTCAGGCAACACTGAGGTGGTTGTGGATCACTGAGAGCCTGAAAGGCCATGATTTTCTTTGATAAAGAAATGGACATTGAGGAGGAAGAGAGCCAGAAGAAGAAGAAGAGACAGAAACAGGAGAGGATGAGAGAGAGAGAGTGAGAGAGAGAGCAGAGAGAGAGAGGAGAGAGAGAGGGAGAGAGGAGAGAAAGAGAATATATGTATACATAATATTTATATAGATAAATATAATATTATATATCATTATAGATAATATATATATTTATATATAATGATATATATTAAATTACTATTGATATAACATTATATATTAATATATAACAATATCACTATATAATATTATATTCTGTGTCATTATATTACATATAAATATATATCTAATACGTGATAATATATATTTATTTGATATATATATTTACATATATAGTATATTTTAAATATATGCATATATTTTATAGATATAAATTAATATTATAGAATAATATATAAATATATGTAATAATCTATATATATAGATTATATTATATTTATAGATATATATATATTATATTATATTAGATATTAGTATTATATTATATTATATATACATTATATTACATTATATTACATTATATTACATTATATTATTATAGAGAACCTGGCAAATCAGGGAATTGAATATGGAAAATGTCCATAACTGTGGAAAAGGAATGGAAATTCCTTGGAAATTCCAGGAGACCTGGCAAATCAGGGAATTGAATATGAAAATGTCCATAACTGGTGGAAAAGGAATGTGCCCCATCCTTGGAAATTCCAGGGAGAACCTGGCAAATCAGGGAATTGAATATGGAAATATCCATAATTGTGGAAAAGGAATGTGCCCCACCCTTGGAAATTCCAGGGGGAAACTGGCAAATCAGGGAATGAATATGGAAAATATCCATAACTGTGGAAAAGGAATGTGCCCCATCCTTGAATTCCAGGGAGAAAGTGGCAATCAGGAATTGAATATGAAATATCCTACTGTGGAAAAGGAATGTGCCCCCATCCTTGGAGTGCCCAAGGAGAACCTGGCAAATCAGGAATTGAATATGGAAAATATCCATACTGTGGAAAAGGAATTGTGCCCCATCCTTGGAAATTCCAGGGAGAACCTGGCAAATCAGGGAATTGAGTATGGAAAATATCCATAATGTGGAAAAGGAATGTGCCCCATCCTTGGAAATTCCAGGGAGAGACCTGGAAATCAGGGAATTGAGTATGGAAAATATCCATAACTGTGGAAAAGGATTGCCCCATCCTTGGAAATTCCAGGAGAGCTGGCAAATCAGGGAATTGAATATGGAAAATATCCCTGATTGTGGAAAAGGAATGTGCCCCATCCTTGGAAATCCAGGGAGAAAGTGGCAAATCAGGGAATTGAATATGGAAAAATATCCATAACTGTGGAAAAGGAATGTCCAAGGAAAGGTGGGACAGGGCTGGAGCAGCCTGGGACAGTTGGAGGTGGCCCTGCCATGGCAGGGGTGGCACTGCAGGGGCCAATTGATCCATGACTCTTGTCACATATCAGGGGGACATTTAATTGATTGATTTAATTGATTTCATGGTTTCTTATTTTACAACTGATGGAAAATTTGAGCTGATCCAGATGAAATTCAAAGGAAGAGCCCTGAATGTGCCAGATCCTGTCCTCATATATGGAAGTAAATAAGTTTCAGGCACCCTCACTGCAGTGACAGCCACTTTCTTCTCTAATTTTTGCCTTTTACAAATGATTTTCTATGTGTGGCTTCTTGCAGAGAGGGCAGAATTTATTTTTCAGGGAGCCTTCATTTAAAAATGTCACTTTTTGTTTCCATCTATCCTTAGAAGCAGGTAATTTTTATGTACTGCCTTCCATGTGCTTTTTGGGTCTCTGGTGGATTTGGGGAAATTAAATTTCATGCTATTCTGCTTTAGGCTGCCTGTGCTCTATTAGGGTTTGCTGAGTGCAGACATTGCCTCTCCAAATCTTGTGTAGCACACAAATAAAGGGATTTTTGTCACAGCTGCTGTTTAACAAGCACATCCAAAGTATTTGCTTAGCAATGGCTTGTGAGTTAAAAGTTAAAACCTTCTGCTTTTTCATGTGGGAGCACAAGATTTGTGTTTGTCAAAGCCTCATCTTTCAGTGCTTAACAGGAAAATCATTTTGGAAAACAGCTGTTGTGGCTGCTGTGTGATTTTTGTATTAATTTCTAGTGTAATCTTTGTATTAATTTCTAGTGTGATTTTTGTATTAATTTCTACTAAGCTCAATTCAAAAGGAAGAGTTAATTCATGGAGCCCTTTGCAGAACATCAGGAAATAATTTGAGTTTTCAGGACTGGATCTTGAATGCATTTAAGGATGGAAGTGGTGCCATTGCATTTTACCAGTTCTGAGTAAATTGTTTTGTAGTTAAATCCTGGCAAAGCTTTAGGACTGACTTTGAGACCCAGCTTTAGGCTGAGCTTGCTGTAAATGCTGCCAGAGTTTATCTCCTGTTTATGAGCCAGACTTGTGTGGTAGGGTTTTTGAGTTTAGGGGGTTTATGTATGTTAAAATAATTAAAACCTATCTAACAACAATTTTTTCCATTTTTCCTTAGTTTTGGTTATTTTATGCATGAAAATCAGAAAATGCCTGTTTGGAACCCATTTTGTCTTTGTTAGAAATGTCCTGTGTGTGTTCTTGCAGAATTTTCTGTGTTCTGTCCTTTCCCTCTTTGTCCTTCAGAGACCTTCCTGGGATTACAGGTCACAAAGCCCAGATAGTTGGCTGAGATAAAGAGCTTTGTAATTTAAGGGATTGTTGGAATAGAAGTCATTTGGAGCAGTTTGAATGATTTTTTTTTAATCTTAAAGAACAAAATAAACACCATTGACCATTTTAAGGAGATAAACCCAATGAGTAAATTAGAGCTGTTTGATTTTACCAACACGAGTCTTGATAGCACCAAGCAAGGAAATTGTCATTTTGCTGTGTAGAATCCTCTCTGCTTTTATGGTACATCAAATATTCTTATCCAAATTTATCTCTGCACTGACTGGACGAGCAGAGGAGTTTAAGTGCATTTGTTTCCTTTGTATTATTGAGAAATAGCACTTGTTAGATATAACACCCCTTCAGCAGCACGAGGACACCTCCACGTACCAAAACCTTTAGGTTTAATATAAATTGCTACTTTTCTTCCCATCCCAATTATTTACAGCCAGACAACTCCTCAGTGTGGTAGAAAAAATCACTTGAAATGGACGATTTAATCACATTAAGATGAAAGAAAAGCTTTGTTTCACCAACACGAGTCTTGATAGCACCAAGCAAGGAAATTGTCATTTTTCTCTGCAGAATCCTCTCTGGTTTTATGGTACATCAAATATTGTTATCCAAATTTATCTCTGCACTGACTGGACGAGCAGAGGAGTTAAGTGCATTTGTTTCCTTTGTATTATTGAAAAATAGCACTTGTTAGACATAACCCCCTTCAGCACCACGTACCAAAACCTTTAGGTTTAATATAAATTGCTACTTTTCTTCCCATCCCAATTTATTTACAGCCAGACACTCCTCAGTGTGTAGGAAAAAACCAACTTGAATGGACGATTTAATCACATTAAGATGAAAAGAAAAGCTTTGTTTGATTCTTTCATCTCCAGGCTGCAGCAAAGTGTTCCTAAAGCTCCTCAGTCACTCGGCAGCTGAGGCAGGTTAAGTGTTTTGTTGCTGCTGCTGCTTGAAAGCTTTGTGCAGTTGTTTTGAGTTAAACAGGAGGACCACTTAAAGATCCTTTTCCTCAGTCTCAGGGGAATGGGAAAAACTTTTATTGCCACAATTTTTCCCCCATCCTGCTTTGCTTGTGTTCTGAACTCCTTGACTTTTAATGATGTCATATTAAAAGTTTTGGCCAACACCAGGCTGAAAATTGGGTTTTAGATATTCCCACCTGTTGGTTGAAATGGAAATTTGAGGAGTAAGCAAAGGACATTTCTTCCCTTTTCTTGTTTTTGCAAGGTTATTGTGTGCCTCTGGCAATGCTTCACAGAGCCAATTTATCAGATTCTCATTTTTAGCTCCATTAACCACGTTTGATTTCACCTCGTGTTATCACATAGAAACAAGCATTTCATCTCAGCTGCTTTTGCAGGGTGGGAGATGGTTCCTTCCCAGAAAGGTTCTGCTTCTCCTTTTAGCTCTGGAACTTTGTTACTGAAGGAGTTGAATGGGTTGTCCAAGATGCTTCACTTTTGGTTTCCTTTCCTGTTCCTTCCTCTTTTTCCTTCCATTGATTTTTCCTCCCTTTTCCTTTTTTCCTTTTCCTGTTCTCCCTTTCCTTTTTGTCCCTTTTTCTCCTTTTCCTTTTTCTCCTTTTCCCTTTTCTCCTTTTCCTGTTTTCCTTTTCCTTGTTCTCCCTTTCCTTGTTCTCCATTTCCTTTTTCTCCCTTTCCTTTTTCTCCTTTTCCCTTTTTCCTTCCTTTCCTTTTTCTCCTTTTCCTTTTTCTTCCTTTCCTTTTTCTCCTTTTCCTTTTTCTCTTCCTTTTACTTTCTTTCCTTCTTCCCTTTTCCTTTTCTTCTTTCCCTTTTCTCCTTTGTCTTTTCTACTTTTCCTTTCTTTTCCCTTTTCCTCCTTTCCCTTTTCCTCCTTTCCATTTTCCTCCTTTCCATTTTCCTCCTTTCCTTTTTTCTCCTTTCCTTTTCCCCTCCTTTTCCCTCCTTTTCCCCTCCTTTCCCCTCTTTTCCCCTCCTTTTCCCCTCCTTTTTCCCCCTTTTCCCTCCTTTATCTCCTTTTCCCCTTTTCCTTTTCCCCTTTTCCCCTTTCCCTTTTTCCTTTTCCCCCTCTCCTTTTCCTCCATCCCTGAGAGTGAAGCAATTATCCTTGATCAAAATCTCCATTATCCCTGATCCCTCTGATTGCCATTTCTCAACAAGGGGAGGTGGCTCCAATTTAGGAAATTTGAGGAGGAAAAAAAGAATATCAGGAGAAATGGGTAGGAAGAATGAAAGGATTTTGGGTTAATCAGAAACCCAAGGAAGCTGGGATTTTTGGAAGAGCACCACTGATACCAGATCACATTGGTCAGAACTCAGTGGTTTTGTGTTTCAGTGTTGAGCACATTTATTTTTGCTTTTATTCTACTCTGTTGGCAGAATAAAATAGAATATTCTACTCAAAGTGAACCTTAGTAATTGCTGAATTATCTGGGAGCATCTTTGTGATAATCAAATTATTCTTTCTCCTTAAATTTTCATATTTCAACTCTTCAGCCTCTTTTTTTCCCCTTGGTTTCTTCCTGCTTACAATTTGTAGCACTAAAAACTCACAATTTTTAATAAATATTGCATCAACTGAGACCAGTCCTTGGCACAAGTGATTTTGATTAGTAGATCTCATTGCAAATCATTAAAAATGCAGGTGTGGATTAATGATGTTGTGAGAATTTCGAGCATTTCAGCATTATCTTTTATTTTTATACAATTTCTGAATAATGAAAATAACCATAAACATCATAATTACATATTGTTTGCAGCCTGTTTTCAGTTATTATTAAAAGCAGCAATGCAGGCCTGAATATTGGGCTGAAAACACACATTTCAAAGTTGACAGTGCTGTAGCTGTGTGCTGATAATTCAATAAAAAAACTGGTTTGGCTGGAGTTGGAGAAAAATATCACAAATGTGAAATCACCTCCAGTTTCCTTGAGAGAAATAAATCCTTTCTAGGAGTTACTTGAGGGTGCAGATATTTGAAAAGTGAATATTGGCCATTTCTAAGCTGCTGTTAATATTACATGAAATAAATGTTTTTTCCCACTTGGTCACTGAATTAATTTCCAAATTACTCCAAATTTCCAAATACTCTCCAAAATCAACAAGCTGCTCTATGGGCTGCTGGACTATGGAAATCTTGTCTCCAAGGCAAGAAATTCTTCAAAATTCTCTTTTTTAAGTGATTCTCATGTCCAGGATGTTGAAATTCTTTCCCTCATCCCTTTTCCAGTCAACAAACAAACAAAGTGTGAAATCACCTCCAGTTTCCTTGAGAGAAATAAATCCTTTCTAGGAGTTACTTGAGGGTGCAGATATTTGAAATGTGAATATTGGCTATTTCTAAGCTGCTGTTAATATTACATGAAATAAATGTTTTTTCCCACTTGGTTACTGAATTAATTCCCAAATTACTCTCCAAATCAACAAGTTGGACTATGGAAATCTTGTCCTTCAAGGCAAGAAATTCTTCAAAATTCTCTTTTTTAAGTGATTCTCCTGTCCAGGATTTTTTAATTCTTTCCCTCATCCCTTTTCCAGTCAACAAACAAACAAAGTGTGAAATCACCTCCAGTTTCCTTGAGAGAAATAAATCCTTTCTAGGAGTTACTTGAGGGTGCAGATATTTGAAATGTGAATATTGGCCATTTCTAAGCTGCTGTTAATATTACATGAAATAAATGTTTTTTCCACTTGGTCACTGAATTAATTTCCAAATTACTCCAAATTTCCAAATACTCTCCAAAATGAACAAGCTGCTCTATGGGCTGTTGCACTATGGAAATCTTGTCTTCAAAGCAAGAAATTCTTAAAAATTCTCTTTTTTAAAAGTGATTCTCCTGTCCAGGATGTTTAAATTTTTTCCCTCATCCCTTTTCCAGTCAAAAAACAAACAAAGGGTGAAATCACCTCCAGTTTCCTTGAGAGAAATAAATCCTTTCTAGGAGTTACTTGAGGGTGCAGATATTTGAAAAGTGAATATTGGCCATTTCTAAGCTGCTGTTAATATTACATGAAATAAATGTTTTTTCCTACTTGGTCACTGAATTCATTGCCAAATTACTCTCCAAAATCAACAAGCTGCTGGACTATGGAAATCTTGTCTTCAAGGCAAGAAATTCTTAAAAATTCTCTTTTTTTTAAGTGATTCTCATATCCAGGATGTTGAAATTCTTTCCCTCATCCCTTTTCCAGTCAACAAACAAACAAAGTGTGAAATCACCTCCAGTTTCCTTGAGAGAAATAAATCCTTTCTAGGAGTTACTTGAGGGTGCAGATATTTGAAATGTGAATATTGGCCATTTCTAAGCTGCTGTTAATATTACATGAAATAAATGTTTTTTCCCACTTGGTCACTGAATTCATTTCCAGATTATTCTCCAAAATCAACAAGTTGGACTATGGAAATCTTGTCTTCAAGGCAAGAAATTCTTGAAAATTCTCTTTTTAAAAGTGATTCTCATGTCCAGGATGTTGAAATTCTTTCCCTCATCCCTTTTCCAGTCAGCAATTCCAAGCCTGAACGTGCTGGAGTTTCCATCAGAGCTGAATAAACAAATTTTACAATTCTGCTTTGCTCTGCTGGATCCTTTGTAGCAGCCTCTGGTTATCAGTGGGTGAATGAGCAGATTTGAGCTCCTAAAATCCACTCCTCCCTCACTGCTGCTTCCTTTGTCCCCACTTGGAGATGGAGAGATTGCTTTCAGAATTTCTGCAGCCTTTTGTTGCCCTGTCATCAATAAATGAAATTAGGGCTTGAGATGGAGATAGGCACCTTTTTTACTTTTCTCACTATTCACCTTTACTGGGAAAAATTTTTAAATCTCTTGAAAATTTAGTGTGAAATGGCTTGAAATGTGCAATGTGGAAGTTTGATATCCTGATTTATCTTGCCATGAAACTGCAACCACTGAGAAATCTGTTTAATGGGATCAGCAGAGCTATTGATGAGTGTTATCTTCTTTTTCTTTCATTAACCTTTACCTGTAAGGACACTTGCACTGCTTGGTTTTTTACAGGATTATGGACTCTTGTGTTTTTCTCTCCTAGAACAGCTTTTAAAATTATTAACCAGTTTTAACCACAGAGGTGGATTTCACAAGGATAATTCATTAACAATTACAATTGTTATTAACAATTACAATATATTAACAATTACAATATATTGACAATTACAATATATTAACAATTACCAATTTATTAACAATTACAATTATTAACAGTTACAATTTATTACAGTTAATTTATTGACATGTTTTTTGATATCTTGGGAATGCTGTCAGTGGCAGTGTTGCAGAGTTTTGTGGCATTCATAAAAGCTTCCTCAGAGGGATGTGCTCAGGACAGGTGAGGAAAATTCATATTGGATGTGGATCTGCTGCAGAATTGTTACAAAACCTCTCTTTTTCCACCATTATTGTCCACTTGCTTTTTCCATCATTCTTGTCTTTTCCTGCTTTAATTGTAGATTTACTCTACAAATTGAGTCTCAATACAAATTGAGTCTCACCTGCTTGCCCTTCCACCTTACCAAAGCTTTAAAAATTCTGAATTATTCTTTTCCATCTTTATTCTTGCTGAATTTCCTCACTCATTTAGGTTGGAGAAGAGCCTTAAAATCATAGAATTAGGGACTGCTTTGGCTTGGAAGGACTTTAATAATCATTTTATGCCATGGGCAGGGACATTTTTCACTATCCCAGGTTGCTCCAAGCCCTGTCCAGCCTGGCCTTGGACATTCCAGGGATCCAGGACCTTCTCTGGGCACCCTGTTCCAGAGTCCCCACCTTAAAACCAGAATTGATGTCACAATTTGCTCTAATAATAAATGGCTTTAATGAACACAACTCAGAATGAGTGCAGGGTGCAGCTCTGGGCTGTGCTGATCTGTGAAAGCAGAGCCACCTGTCCCACAGAGAGTTGGAATGTGAATATTTGAATGTTTGACAGGAAAATTCCATGCCTGGAGCCTGTGTTCCTGCCATGGAAAGGTACAAAAATGCCTTTTTTGTGAGGGAGTGCTGAGCAGCTCTGGGATCTTCTCCTTATTCACAGGAGTTCCTGTGTTCCTGCCATGGAAAGGTAAAAAATGCCTTTTTTGTGAGGGAGTGCTGAGCAGCTCTGGGATCTTCTCCTTTTTCCTGCCCCAAGTGGCTCCAGGGCAGAGCTGAACTGGGCCAGGGATGATTTTTCAGTGCCACTGCTGGTGCACAACAATCCCAGCTGGAGATTCCTCCTTGGGGATGGTGCTGGCAGATGAGCTGAACATCAAAATTTGCTTTTTTGTAGCCCTGGCAGTGCAGGGCTGTTGGGGAGTGTTGGACTGAGCAGGAGTGGTTGGCATTAGCAGTGATTTCTAAGAGATATTTCAGTTCCAAACCCTTTTTTACTTCTCTGCTGCGTGTAAAAATCCATAATTATTGCCCTGTTCTCTGCAGTGGTAGAAGGAGTTTGTTGAAATACAGATTCTGAATTATTCTTTCCATCCTTCTTCTTGCTGAATTTCTTCACTCATTTAGGTTGGAAAAGAGCCTTAAAATCATTGGATTTTTTGTAGCCCTGGCAGTGCAGGGCTGTTGGGGAGTGTTGGACTGAGCAGGAGTGGTTGGCATTAGCAGTGACTTGTAAGAGATATTTCAGTTAAAAAAACCATTTTTACTTATCTGCTACATGTAAAAATCCATAATTATTTCCCTGTTCTCTGCAATGGTAGAAGGAGTTTGTTGAAATACATGTGAAAGAATTGAAAACAAATTCTGCATTATTCTTTCCATCCTTCTTCTTGCTGAATTTCTACACTCATTTAAGTTAGAAAAGACCCTTAAGATCATAGAATTATGGACTGCTTTGGCTTGAAAGGACTTTAATAATCATTTTGTGCCATGGGCAGGGACATTTTTCCTTATCCCAGGTTGCTCCAAGTCCTGTCCAGCCTGGCCTTGGACATTGCAGGGATCCAGGACCTTCTCTGGGCACCCTGTGCCAATGTCCCCACCTTAAAAACAGAATTGATGTCACACTAAGAGATATTTCAGTTCAAAAACCCTTTTTTACTTCTCTGCTACGTGTAAAAATCCATAATTATTTCCATGTTCTCTGCAGTGATAGAAGGAGTTTGTTGAAATACATGTGAAAGAATTTAAAACAGATTCTGCATTCTTCTTTCCATCCTTCTTGCTGAATTTCCTCACTCATTTAAGTTAGAAAAGAGCCTTAAGATCATAGAATTAGGGACTGCTTTGGCTTGGAAGACTTTAATAATCATTTTGTGCCATGGGCAGGGACATCTTTCCTTATCCCAGGTGTCTCCAAGCCCTGTCCAGCCTGGCCTTGGACATTCCAGGGATCCAGAACCTTCTCTGGGCACCCTGTGCCAATGTCCCCACCTTAAAACCAGAATTGATGTCACACTAAGAGATATTTCAGTTCAAAAACCCTTTTTTACTTCTCTGCTCCGTGTAAAAATCCATAATTATTTCCCTGTTCTCTGCAGTGCTAGAAGGAGTTTGTTGAAATACATGTGAAAGAATTTAAAACAGATTTTTTTTTTTCCAAGAAGATGAAAAGAACACCAGTAAATTTCCCTGCACTGTCAGATAAAATAGCTTTACAATAAACTTCTGAACCATAAAGATCAGGAACTGGACAAGTGAAATTGTCCTGAAAGGACACCACGTGCTTAATCCTCTTGAAAGCAGAATCATCAAATCCTTCTTATGGTTGCTTACAATATGATTATTATTTTTTTAATGTTGAATTATGGAATCCTGATGCTTTTATCCATTGTGTTCCACAAGAAAAGCCTTGCACTGTGTGTGGAGCAGGGATTACTAAAACAGCTGAAATTGGGAATTTTCTCCACTGCTGTATTCAGTTGAAGGCAGAAATAATATTTTCAAGGTGTTTGATGCATCAGTTTCATTCTTTTTATTAATTATTTTAAATTAACAGGAGGGCAAAATGACTTCAAATAATAAGTTATTATCTTTATATTTGATTACAGAGTTGGGGGGGAAGGATTGAGTTATGAAAGTTTGATTGAAATAATTCCCTCCCTTCCAGGAGCATCGAGAAAAATTGAAAAAGTCACATTAAAACTGCACACAATCATTTATCTACACAGCAGGAGTTCTGCAGAAATGAAAAATTAGAAGAATTTATATTAACTGATTTTTTAACTCCCTGCACTTATTGATAGGAAATACCTGATTTGATGTGCTCTCCCCTATTTTGAGTTGTATTGAACATATTTTATGTTTTTTCTCTTGCACAACATCCCTGTGTCTGTCACCTGTTTATCAAATAAACTCTTCCAAGACAGGATATTTCAAAATATCAAAAATATATCAAACCCACACATTTTTGATAGTGTGAATCCCAGAAATAAATTATTTTTATAAAACAAAGCTGTTAGCTAATTCAAAGAATCACAGGGGAAAACCTCCTCATCTTGTTCTTTCCAGCCCCCTCAAAAATCCAATGTAATTTGCTTTATCCAGCATTAATGGGATATTAAAAGGAGAATATTCCAAATATAAGAGGAACTGACTTTTTTTTGTCAAACCCACATATTTTTGGTAGTGTGAATCCCAGAAATAAATTATTTTTATAAAACAGACCTGTTAGCACAGGCAGGTAAAACCTAATTCAGGGAATCACAGGGGAAAACCTCATCCTGTTCTTTCCAGCCCCTCAAAAATCCTGTGTAATTTGCTTTATCCCAGCATTAACAGGATATTAAAAGGAGAATATTCCAAATATAAGAGGAACTGGCTTTGTTTTGTCAAACCCACATATTTTGGTAGTGTGAATCTCAGAAATAAATTATTTTTATAAAACAAAGCTGTTAGCTAATTCAAAGAATCACAGAGGAAAACCTCATCCTGTTCTTTCCAGCCCCCTCAAAATCCAGTGTAATTTGCTTTATCCCAATATTAACAGGATATTAAAAGGAGAATATTCCAAATATAAGAGAACTGAATTTGTTTTGTTATTTCTAGACCATGCAGTGTTTTGTTTCTAATTGAAATTAGTACAAATTGATTGATACCCACATTTACATTGGAAAATAGGAAATGTAATCTATGCAAGAGTGCCTTTGGAAAGGAAAATATTAAATATTTTTAAATTATGCACACTTAATTGCATTGTTTTTGTATTTCATTAGCCTATGAGCTCATCTGAAATATTCCTGCACATTACCAATATTTAACAGTTTATAAAAATTTCTGTCCTTGGAGAGGAGCTTTGTTTGTACTGAATTCCTGATTGGAGGAAGTGCCTGGAATTGGGAATTTCGTGGAAAAGTTGCTGGATGTGTTGGTAGTTAAAATAGAGTTTATTCTTGAGAATGCTCTTTAAAAATAATAATATTTAAAGAAACCCACAGCAGTTTAAATGCTGGGTATTAAAGCACAGAAATGACTTTTTTAAAGCACAGAAATGACTTTTTTAGTGGTTTTAGGGTTTTCTTTCTGCTGGTGCACTGAAGGAATGGTTCATTATTGTTTCATGGAGTGCAAGGCTAATTTGGGTTATTGATAATGTTAAAGATCAGGTACAGCAGTATCTGAAACCCACTAAAATTTGAAAATAATTTCCTATTTTCTTGTCTGAAATATTCCTGCACATTACCAATATTTAACAGTTGATAACAATTTCTGTCCTTGCAGAGGAGCTTTGTTTGTACTGAATTCCTGATTGGAGGAAGTGCCTGGAATTGGGAATTTCAGTGGAAAAGTTGCTGGATGTGTTGGTAGTTAAAATAGAGTTTATTCTTGAGAATGCTCTTTAAAAATCATAATATTAAAGGAAACCCACAGCAGTTTAAATGCACAGAAAGGAATTTTTTAAAGCACAGAAATGACTTTTTTAGTGGTTTTAGGGTTTTCTTTCTGCTGGTGCACTGAAGGAATGGTTCATTATTGTTTCATGGAGTGCAAGGCTAATTTGGGTTATTGATAAAGTTAAAGATCAGGTACAGCAGTATCTGAAACCCACTAAAATTTAAAAATAATTTCCTATTTTCTCTCCTATGCTGCTCCCAGCAAATCCAAGGCTCTTTGAGAAGTAAAAATTAAGGAAAGCAGAGTAGATATCATGGTGGTGTTGTGTTCCCACCTGATTTAAACACACCAAAAACATTTCCTAGAGCTTTAATTGACATTGAAATCATCTCTTCCCTATCCCAGGGTGCTCCAACCTTGGACAATTCCAGGGATGGGGCAGCCACAGCTGAGGGAACAATTTCTCTTGTCCTTAATGAAGATTTTGACCTGTGGAATTTAAATCTGCACCAAACCAGAGCTTTTATCAGGCAGAAAGAATAAATCAAGGTTATTTGCATATTGGAATATTTGTATTTTACATCTGTGGAGTTGAAATGTGATTGGGAAATTGTTTTAATTGTGGGAGAGCCCTGATGTGTGTGAGCTGGGAAGGCACCAGGGATGTGAGGTTGCTGATCTGATATTTCTGAGCATTAATGCACAATCAGGAATTTTCCTGGTTATTTTTATGAGTAATTCTTATTATTATATAATTAATTTTATTATATAATATATATTTTATACTATATATAATGTAATCAATATAATTTATAATACAACACATTATATTATAAATATATAAATACAACACATAATTATAATATATAAATACATAAATATATATAATTATAATATATAAATACAATACATAATTGTAATATATTATATAATTGTATTATAATTATATATGATATAATAAATATAATTAACAATTATTAATTATATAATTATATAAATATAATATATATGTATAATATATAATATGTATAATATATATTATATAATATGTATATTATATGATAATATAATTAATTATTATTAATTCTCTCAAAGCTGCCACTGTGCCAGCAGCTGAGGAAGATGATGAGGCTGAAGGCAGCCCTGAGGTGCCCTGTCCCAAATTTTCCAACTCCAAGGGATGGGAGAACTTCCCCTTGGTGGATCCATGGTTTGACTGCCCTGATGTTGGTTTTCAGTGCCAGAGGGGAAAGCCAGAAACTGCAGGAATTCTCTGGGATTTGGTTTTGCAGCACAAAAAAGGAGTTTTCCCATGGTTGGGAGGTACCTTGGAGCTGAGTTCCAAAGGGGTTTTTGGGTTAAATCCATGAATTTTGGTGGAAGTGAAAGAGATTTTTGCAGAGTTTATCCTGGCTGGGAGCGTGGCTGGTTGAACATGGTGCTGGATGAGGTGTGGAGGTGCCTCATTTTTAACTCATATTTGATATTCTTGAATTCTTTGCACCCTCTCTTTCCCTTCAACCTTCTTCCTTGTGGAGGAATCTTCCAGAAACCACCCCCAGAGCTTCATATGATGGGATGGTGAGCTCTGTGCACAGAGCAGGAATCCTAAAAATCAGAGGGTTTTGAGAAAGGAAAATGCAGGCCTGGGAAAGCTGGAACAGTTAGATGCTAAAAGCAGCAGAAATATTAGTAATGCAAACGTGAGAGAATGTGAGAATACAACAATAGGCCTATGTTAGGTGCTGCCTTAAGTGGTAACAAGTTTTCTTAATGTATATCTTTAGAAGGTTAAAGTTCTGAATAGACTTTTGTGCTTTGACATTTATGAACAAGGTGTTGTTTGAAACTAGGCCGCACGTGTGCTTTATATTATTGGATGAAAGTATTGTCAATGTTCTTGTTCTCTGTGTGTGATTGGTTGAAACACAGATGGAAATGGCTTTATGATATGCTGTAACACTAAGTCTCTTTGGCATTCTGCTGGATCTGTCTTTTCCCATTGTTGTAACAATGTTCTGGAATTGATGCTTTAATAAAACCTCTCAGACGCGGACCACAGTGCCCCGTCCTGTTCGTGCCATTGTAAATAGTTTATTGCCAGGGCACTGGGCACCAAGGACAAATGACCCAGCTTATGTTGGATAAATCCAGAGGATGCACAAATTTAATTAAAGGACTGGAGCACCTCTCCTACAAAGAAAGGCTCAGAAAGTTGGGTCTGTTCAACCTGGAGAAGAAAATAAGATTATGTGGAGATCTTGGCACAACCTCCCAGTATCCTGTTCACTGGACAACATTTTGCTTTAAAGTAGCCAAGCTTAACTAGAAGGAAAAGCAGAACTTGGGCATTTTTTTGTGTGTTGTTTTTTTGTTTTAATTCATTATCTAAACATTACCTAGCTAAGTATTTTCTAAAAGACATTTGATTGTATCAAACCTAAGTGTCTCTTCATTAATAACTTAATGCACCTGCCCTTTCCAGAGAATTTAGTGAGGGTGCCTGCTACTAAATGCTGTTTGCATTAATGTATTTTTTTTTTCCAAATGCAGGGCTAATGGGCAGATCCCCAGCTCTGCAGGTTAGAAGTTATTTGAATAATTTGTCCATCTCAAATTGCTGATTTTCTCAGGCTAACATTTCTGAGGCTGCAGGTGTCTGCTTTCCCTGAGGTTTGTTGTTTACTGCTCGGGGTGTAATCCTGACATCCTGCTGGTTGTTTCTTTTCTGCTTTAGAGAGAGAGGAAAAAGATTTGGATCTTGTGATGAGGAAAAAGGTGTGGATTTGGATCTTGTGATGAGGAAAAAGGTGTGGATTTGGATCTTGTAATGAGGAAAAAGGTATGGATTTGGATCTTGTGATGAGGTATGGATTTGGATCTTGTGATGAGGAAAAAGGTGTGGATTTGGATCTTGTGATGAGGAAAAAGGTGTGGATTTGGATCTTGTGATGAGGAAAAAGGTATGGATTTGGATCTTGTGATGAGGTATGGATTTGGATCTTGTGATGAGGAAAAAGGTGTGGATTTGGGTCTTGTGATGAGGAAAAAGGTGTGGATTTGGATCTTGTGATGAGGAAAAAGGTGTGGATTTGGGTCTTGTGATGAAGAAAAAGGTGTGGATTTGGATCTTGTGATGAGGAAAAAGGTGTGGATTTGGATCTTGTGATGAGGAGAAAGGTGTGGATTTGGATCTTGTGATGAGGAAAAAGGTGTGGATTTGGATCTTGTGATGAGGTGAGGAAAAAGGTGTGGATTTGGGTCTTGTGATGAAGAAAAAGGTGTGGATTTGGATCTTGTGATGAGGAAAAAGGTGTGGATTTGGATCTTGTGATGAGGAAAAAGGTGTGGATTTGGGTATTGTGATGAGGACAGAGGTGTGGATTTGGGTCTTGTGATGAGGAAAAAGGTGTGGATTTGGATCTTGTGATGAGGAAAAAGATGTGGATTTGGATCTTGTGATGAGGAAAAAGGATTTGGATCTTGTGATGAGGAAAAAGGTGTGGATTTGGATCTTGTGATGAGGAAGAAGGTGTGGATTTGGATCTTGTGATGAGGAAAAAGGTGTGGATTTGGATCTTGTGATGAGGAAAAAGGTGTGGATTTGGATCTTGTGATGAGGAAAAAGTATGGATTTGGGTCTTGTGATGAGGACAAAGGTGTGGATTTGGGTCTTGTGATGAGGACAAAGGTGTGGATTTGGATCTTGTGATGAGGAACAAGGTGTGGATTTGGATCTTGTGATGAGCAAAGGCTGAGGAGTTGGAGTCAAACACTTCAAGAGTTGTACAAATCTTTCTGTGCCAAGCTGTTGTAGATGTGGAGGAGAAAATTGCTGATGGTTCCTCAAGAATTGGCACCAAGTAAAGCTTTGCTCCCATCCTGCTCATGGGTGGCCTTTGGAGATCCAAGGCAGAGCACAAATTTAAACATCTGAAACATCAGGAACTGATGGGAAGTCAGAAGTGCTTCAGTCCCTTTTTCTCCTTTGTCCTTATCAGTTGTCCCTGAAACTACCCAAGCCTTTTGAATCCTTGGAAATATCTTGGTTTTCTGGTTCTTTACCACTCTGGTTTTGAAGTGGGCTTCAAATTAATAAAACTAAAATATTGAATAAATATTCAGTAAGTATTTATAAAAAATAAATACAGTTAAGCAAATGGCTTGGCACACTCATACAAAGGGTTAAGGAAGTGGCTTTTTACACTCTTTACAATAGATTTTTAGTAGAAATCAGGGTTTGTAGCATTTTAAAAAGGTGGTGGGATATGCCTTTTATCAGGTTTGCCAAAGAATGTTGGATGGATTGGAATCTTGGGCTCTGGAGAGGACTGAATGACAAGAGTTGAAATCTGCTTTTCCACAAGGGCACAGGACAAGGGACAATGGCCTTAAGCTGAAGGAGGGTGGGTTTAGATTTGATTTTAGGAAGAAACCATTCTTCAAACCTTGCCTGAAGAATTAGTGGACAAATAAGAAAAGTCAGGGTGCTGTTTCCCCCAGGCCACCAAAATGGCAAAAATTCCTTGTGCCTGGATGGTCCCTGCTTGGGCTGCCCAGGTCCTGGCAGGAGCTTGCTGGATTTTATCATTGTCCACCCTGAGTGGATTCCAGACTCCACCAAAGCTTCTCCCTCAATGCCCTCCACAGCTGGGAGGGGAGAGAAAATAGATTTAATAGGATTGCCATGGAATCTGCTGGGAATGTCAGCTCTGGAGCAGCTCCTGGGTTTCTGCAGGGGGTTCCTCTCATATTCTCACTCCACTCTGCTCTGTCCAGCTGCACAAAACTTTTTTTTTTCCTTAAATCTGTTATCCCAGATGCATCACCACCATTGCTGGCTGGCCCAGCCTGGTGGGTCCATCCTGGAATTGGCTCTGGAAGCTCCCAGAAACGACCCCATAGCCCCCAGTCCCAAACCCTGCCCACACAAACCCGGCACAACCATTCAGTGTCTGGGAGCAGTTTGGTGCCTCTCAGAGCTTTGTGCTGATGCCTCAGGTTTTAGATTTTATATTTTCTCATTCTATGCTGCTTTAGTGTGTGGGTCTGGGCTTCATATTATAGGATGGTGAGCTCTGTGCACAGAGCAGGGAGACAAAACAATTCCTGCTCCAGCTGGGCACCAAGGACAAATGCCCCAAATCTCAGGTTTAACGGGGGCAGAGGCTGAGTGATCATTCACCCTGCACCTTGAGAGATGTCCCTCACTTCACACCTAAATGTGCCAACACTGCCTCTACCAAAGGGCATCTGAGCCCTTCTGAAGCCCCAGAGACACAGAGGAACCTTCCACCATGAAAATATCACTTTGTGCATCAGTACTGATGTTAGGAGCTCATCCCCATCCTGGTGACATCTTGTGACAATTTTGTTAAACAATACAACCCATTTTTTACAGCACCAACCACTCTGTGTCTGTCTGTGTCAGGGATGGGGTACCCATAAAGCAGATCCTGCAAGGGGATGATACCTCAGGTTTTAGATTTTATATTTTTCCTATTCTGAGCTGCTTTAGTGTGTGGGTCTGAGCTTCATATTATGGGATGGTGAGCTCTGTGCACAGAGCATGGACACAAAACAATTCCTGCTCCAGCTGGGCACCAAGGACAAATGCCCCAAATCTCAGCCCAGGAGCACAAACCCCGTGGGCTGCAGAGAGAAAAACAAGCAGGGTGGGACTGCCTGGGCTAAAGCTGGGATGGGACAATGAACTGCAAGATGCAAATGGAGCAGAACTGATCCCAGGGACAGAGCCCGGGAGCGCTCGTGCATTTTGGGGCCATTTGGGTTCATCTTGGGTTCATTTTGGGGCCATTTTGGTTCATCTTGGGTTCATTTTGGGGCCATTTTGGTTCATCTTGAACCCTTGAGTGAATCCAGAGGGGCAGCGAGGCTGGAGAGGGGCTGGGAACACAAACCCTGAGTGGAGCCCTGAGGGAGCTGGGGGTGCTCAGCCTGCAGCAAAGGAGGCTCAGGGCTGCCCCCATCCCTCTCTGCAGCCCCTGAAAGGTGCCTGTGCTCAGCTGCCCTTGGGCTCTTGCTCCAGCAGCACTGACACACCCAGAGCACACAGCCTCCAGCTGGGCACAGGGAAATTCAGGTTGGAGAGCAGGAAAAAGCTTTTCCAGCAAGGGGGAGAAAGTTCTGCAATGGCTGCCCGGGGAGGTGGTGCAGTCACCATCCCTGGGGGTGTTTAACCAGCCTGGATGTGGCACTGGGTGCCAGGGGCTGGGCTGGGCTCCATGGCCTTGAAGGGCTCTCCCAACCCAGGGGTTCTGGGAATTCTGGGAATCTGCCCAAGGTGGATCCATGCAGGAGATCCTTTTCATAAATCCCTATTTTATTCTGTATCTCTGCCCAGCCTCTGTTCCAGCTCAGCCTTCTCAAGGCATCCCTGCAGCCTCTTTGGGGTGCCCATCCCCATGATCCCGGTGTTTTTTCCATTCCCATTATCCCAGGAGAGCTCTGCCAACCAAACCCCATCCCTGGGTGTGCTGAGGGGTCAGAGCAGCTGTTCCTGGGGTTTGGGGTGTGTTCCCTTCCCTGCCCAGCTCACAGATGGGTTTGTGGTGGGAGCTGTGCACTCTCACTCTCACCTCACACTTTGGTTTGTGCTCCTGGAGGAGCAGGGGAAGCCCTGGGGTGCAGGTGTCACCTTTAAATGTACCTGAAAATCTTCCCAGTTTGCTCTGGGATGAAGCTGACACTGATCTCAGCATCCTGAGGAACTTCTGGTATTAAAGGAGGTAGTGGTGGGAATGGCTATGCAATAATAATTTAATGTTTAATAGAATAATATTAATATATTAATATTTTAGCATCTTGCACCCCCAGGTTTAATATTCTCTGGTATTTCAGTGGTCAGCTGTGTGTTTTTCATGCCCTGTAGTGTGAGTAGAGATGGCCATCAGAAATGTTATTTAACATTTAATGTTAAACACTCCTTTCCTGATCCTCTCTCAAATAAATTACCTTTTCTCTTTTTAAATGCTTTTCCCCCTAAAACAAATCCCTCCTCCTTGTAGAACTACAACTTTTAAATTTTTTTTTTCAACTAAAACATCATGAAATTCCCATTTGGGAGCTACCCAATTACATCTTACAATAATTCCATGGAATGATCTATAGCTCCACTTTTATTCCCTATTAGTATTTGCCTGATCAATGGGCAGCCTAATTGATTGTTCAGGTCAAATGTCTTTATTGGCTGCTCCTGAATCCCTCCTCATTATGACATAAACCATCCTCTGTCCTGTTGCACTTCTTGTACTCATTTTTATACACCAGAACCATCAATTTCATTCTGTAGATGCTGGTGAACAAGGTAATTAATGTTATGTCAATCAAGATAATCCCAATAAAATGGGACTTTCTTTTTTCACCCAGCTTTTTGCTGCACATCTGTTGAAAGGTTCATATTTCCCTCTGAATTTTAATTTTAAGACATTTTTTAGGCTGGGGTCTCACTGATAATTTAGAATTTTCCCCTCCTTTTCCCTGTGTTTGTGTGATCTCAGCATTTCCTGGCCTGGCACGATGGATATTGATTCCTGCTGCTTTTCCACAGATATTTCTGAGTGGATTAGTTGGCCAAAACTCCCATAAAATTGATGAAACTGCTTCATTCATTCATTCATAAAACCCTTTTGTGAGGCTGCTTTAGCACGAGCACAATTGCAGGGAGGCTCAGCTAGAACAGAAATATGGAATAATAATTTTGGATAATCTTTGCTGATAATGCAACTCCTGGACATGAGGTCACAGAGACCCTCCAGTGCCTGAAAATTAATTTGACTTTTCCTGGGTTTGATTTTCCTGTGCAGGGTTTTATGGCCCTTTTTGGGGTTCAGCAGCTCTGTTTTATGGGGTTTTTTGGGGTGGGATCCCATCCTGCAGCTCTGGGCTTCCATGGAGGGGGATCTGAGGTGGGAGTGAGGGAATTTTCTGGAAATCCAGAGCATGGCACAGCTTCAGCTCAGGCTTTATTCCAGGCAGGATTAGGATTAAGCTGGATTTTGGTGGTTTGGGAGATTTCTTTCAGCCTTGTAGGGTTGGTGGCTCTCCCTCATACTCTTGAAGAAGTTGCTTCCCTGATTTTTTTGTTCTTTACCAAAGTTTCATTGATTCACCTGAGAGAATCTAAATGGAGGAAATATTCTTTCCAATCAGAATTTGGGGCAAAATCTGTCTCTAGAAATTAGAAATATGAATATTTGTTCTAAGAGCTTTGTTGTATAAAATGCATCTGAAAATTTATGATTTGTTCCACAAAGATATTTCTTTTGGTTCTGTATGAATGAAAAGCTGCATTTTATGGCTTTACTGTTTATGTCTGTGTCTCATCACCATGGTTTTATTTTAAAAAGCCATATTTCTGAAGAAAATATTTAATTTAATGTCCAGTCCATGTCGTTTAATTTTTCAAAGACTGCACTAATTGAAAAGCTGCTTAATAAGAAAGTTTGTGAAAGGCTCACTGGTGTGCTAAAATTTCAAAGTGGTTAAACCACAAGAAAGCAACTCCAGCTGCTGTGAGGAAAAAAGCAAATAAACAATGGAGGGCACTGTATTGTACAGTTGTTTCTGTAATTTGGGATAAATTGTGTTCTGTTAACATTTCACTGAATTTCCTTTGAATTGCAGTGAGTGATGAAGAGCTGAAGAAAAGAATAGCTGAGGAGCTGGCCCTGGAACGAGCCAGGAGAGACTCTGAAGCTCAGAAGAGAAGGTTGGTTCATTAATAAGTTCATTAATAATAACAAGATTTCAACCAAACCAGCCCTTCATGCCTTTCTTTGATTTATCTGCTTACTGCAAAAACCTGAATTTTGTGCACAAAGTGCCTGTGAGAGCTCAGGGGCTGCAGCAGGTTTGGATATTAAATCCATGTTCAACAAGAAATGAGCTGGAATTTCCTTGGAAGAGCTGATCCCAAGTGTTGCTCTAAATCCCTTTGGACCTCTTAAACTTGGCTTTTTTTGCTGCCTTTTAAGCTCAATTTTGCTGATTTCTCTGGAAAATCTCTGGATTTTCTCTGGATTATTTCTCCCAAATAATCACTTTGAGCTGCACAGACAGAGCAGGGTCCCTGTGACCCCAGGGGCTGAGCAAAAGTGCCTTGAAATGGGAATTCTGGAGTTTTCTGGGAATTCTGGAATTCCCAGGATGTTTTAAGTTGCAAAATTCTGTATTAAACCAGTTCACAGCACTAAAACCCTTTAGGTTCCTTTCTGTATTTTGAAATATTCCTTTTTTAGGCTTTTTTTACACTCAGAGATTTCAGTGATTCTGAAAGCCTGCTCAGAGCCATTATTAGCAAATGGCTAATAATTAGAATTTAATTAAAACATTAAAAATTCCTCTTTAAAACATTTAAAACATTAAAAATTCCTCTTTAAATTTAGAATTTTTGGTATCTGCTGAACTTCTGTGTTTATTTCTCCTTTCAGTGATTGTTGCAAATAAATAACACAAACACACTGAGGATAAATACAAATATTCCACACTGTCCTCCACTGAGAATGGGGAGAAAGGCTCATTATGATGGATTATAAAAAATTAGGCCTTGAAATGGGAATTCTGGAGTTTTCTGAGAATTCTGGAATTCCCAGGATGTTTTAAGTTGTAAAATTCTGTATTAAACCAGGACACACCACTAAAACCCTTTTGGTTCCTTTCTGTCTATTGAAATATTCCTTTTTTAGGCTTTTTTTATTCTCAGAGATTGCAGTGATTCTGAAAGCCTGCTCAGAGCCATTATTAGCAAAGGGCTAATAATTAAAATTTAATTAAAACATTAAAAATTCCTCTTGAAATTTAGAAATTTTGGTACCTGTTGAACTTCTGTGTTTATTTCTCCTTTCAGTGATTGTTGTAAATAAATAACACAAACACACTGAGGATAAATACAAATATTGCACACTGTCCTCCACTGAGAATGGGGAGAAAGGCTCATTATGATGGATTAAAAAAATTAGGCCTTGAAATGGGAATTCTGGAGTTTTCTGAGAATTCTGGAATTCCCAGGATATTTTAAGTTGTAAAATTCTGTATTAAACCAGTTCACACCACTAAAACCTTTTTGTTTCCTTTCTGTCTATTGAAATATTCCTTTTTTAAACTTTTTTAATACTCAGAGATTGCAGTGATTCTGAAAATCTGCTCAGAGCCATTATTAGCAAATGGCTAATAATTAAAATTTAATTAAAACATTAAAAATTCCTCTTTTAATTTAGAATTTTTGGTAAATGCTGAACTTGTGTGTTTATTTCTCCTTTCAGTGATTGTTGTAAATAAATAACACAAACACACTGAGGATAAATACAAATATTCCACACTGTCCTCCACTGAGAATGGGGAGAAAGGCTCATTATGATGGATTAAAAAAAATTAAGTTGTAATTAGTACAACTTCAACTGTCTGCATGGATCTCAGTTGTCTCCTACCCTGCATTCTGTTATTTAATTGAGTTACTTGATGGAGTAGATAATTAGATAGGACTGTATTCATGTCCCAGGGAAAAAAATAAATCAGGTTTTTCTCTTTTTTTTTGCATCAGCAATAAAGGAAATCAATAATTTCCAGTGAAATCCTCCCTCTCCTCATCTGGGCTGTGACAGGAAAACTTGGGTTATTTTTTGAGCTTGTTGAATGCTCAAGACTTGAGCTAAATGGGATTAAAAGCTGGAAATATTTGGTTTGCAACTTCAGCATTTTCTCATGTGACACATCCAGAATTCTCCTTGCAGGGGTTGTGCCTTGGTCTGTGAGAGGGAGGAGCAGATGGGGCAAAATATCAAAGTAAATTAATGATGATGGTGATAAAGAAGGGAAAAATATCAAAATTTGTTAACAGCTGCACTTCTTTTCCAATCTTGATTTATTTAATTTTTTGTTGTTGTTTTATTATTTTTTACACAGTATATTTTTATTATTATTATTATTTTTATTATATTTTTATTATTATTATTATTATTATTATTATTATTATTATTATATTTATTATTATTATTTTTATTATTTTTGCACAATATTATTTTTCATTATAATGTTTTATTATCATTTTTTACACCAGTTACAAAAATCTGGTTTTAAATGAGCAGAGAGGTTTTTTTGCCTTTTATGAAACAACTTTAAAAGATGCAGATTTTTTCTATAAGTAAAAAACTTAAAGTCCTTATGGGCTGAATTCTGGTGGAGGTTTGTGTTTTAAAAACATTCAAGAAACTCACATTATTCAGGTAAATTCTTTTACCTTTCATGTGCAGAATGTTCCAGCTAATAGAAACATGGAATTTAAGCTGTAGTAATTTGTGATATAAATAAAAACACTTTGATGCTGGGTTGGAAAACAGAATAAAACTCTCAGCTTTACATTTAAGCTTCTTGACCCTGCACTTGTGATTTATTAAAAATTTCATTTCATAACCTGCTAATTTTATGATAAATCCTGTTGGGATGTGATAAAAATGAAAGTTTTAATTTCCACATTCATCTCATGGATTGTTTCACCACGGATGGTATATTTTACATATTTATATTCTCACTTCTTTCTCTAAACCAGGATTTTTCCTCAATATTTCAATGAAATAACATTTCAACATAAAAATATCTGAAACTTTGGGCTGTTTGTTGTCTGATTCCAACTGCCTGATAAATGATTTTGTGCTGTGAGCAGTGGATGAGCACATTTGGGTTGGATTGCAAAATGTCTTTTCCTCATTTCAGGCTGTGAGGGGAAGAAATCTTAATTTGAACTTGGAGCTGAATTATTTATTCACACACCCATCCACAGGACAGATGGGCTGCTATATAAAGTTCAAATCTGTGCTTATTTTGGGGATTAGAGCTGAAGAATGACTCTTAAATTGTGTTTTAATGCCATCAACTCTGTAGCAATATATGAATTACAGTTTCTATTTAACAGGACTTGGAATAATTAAATAAAATAGTGATTTAGACCCACCTTAGAATATATTTCCAAAATTCTGCATTGATTCCACTTTACTCTTCCTTTTACTCAACCCAACTGTTGTTCCTCACTTTGGGTTTTTGAACATTTTGAAATGTTGCATCTGAAGAGCATTTTCAGTTTGGAAAGTTCATTTAGAAAATTGCTGATCATTAATTTAAAACAAATTTTACAGAATTTGCAGCAGTAACTGAGAGCAATTAATGTGGCAGAGCTGCAGTCTTAGGGTGATGCTCAAGGGAACACAAAAATGAGAGGATGGACACAAAAAACTTGAGCTTGACAGTGGTGACAGGTAATAAATGATAATTAAGAGAAGAATTCTGAATAATAAATAAGAGAAATCCACACAACTCAATGGACCAGCGGGTGATAATTTCAATTTTGCTTTTTCTCTGCTTATTCTAGACAAGCTCAGCAAATGTTCAGCAATTTTTTCTAATTTCCCAAGAAAATGAGGAAATTTTTAATGTCATGGCTTTGAGAACAGGCATTGGGGAAATAAATAAATAAATAAATAAATAAATAAGGAAATAAATAAATAAATAAATAAATAAGGAAATAAGGAAATAAATAAATAAATAAGGAAATAAATAAATAAATAAGGAAATAAATAAATAAGGAAATAAATAAATAAATAAGGAAATAAATAAATAAGGAAATAAATAAATAAATAAAGAAGGAAGGAAATAAATAAATAAATAAATAAATAAGGAAATAAATAAATAAATAAATAAATAAATAAATAAACAAGGAAATAAATAAATAAATAAAGAAGGAAATAAATAAATAAATAAAGAAGGAAATAAATAAATAAGGAAATAAATAAATAAATAAATAAACAAGGAAATAAGGAAATAAATAAATAAATAAATAAGGAAATAAATAAATAAATAAGGAAATAAATAAATAAATAAGGAAATAAATAAATAAGTAAAGAAAGAAGGAAATAAATAAATTTGCTTCTCCCATCAGAGAGCAGAATTTATCCACTCCATCCATTCCCTTTATCCTTGGATACAAAGCTGTTCATTTGTTGGGCTCCACCATCCTGATGGTGCTCAGTAAATCTCTTTTTCAAGTTGGTTTTAAATGAAAAGTGCAGGCAAAGTAAAAAGTATTTTGAGGCAGCAAAAAGAACAACTTCCATCATCAGCATAATGAGAAAATTTTAGATACTGCCAAGCTCATCAGAGTGCTGGATTCCTCCACTAAAATATACAAACCACTGCTTCACAGGCAAGTGATGGATGTGATTTCCCATGGAAATTGAACATTCCTGAATGATGACTTGCCTTTTTTTCCACCCCTGAAAATCAGAGAAATTTCAGACTTTTTATTCTGCTCATCATTTAGCTCTGGCTAATTATATTGGGGTGGGCTTCAGTTCCTTGCTTGGTGTTTCCCAGCTTGCACTTTTTCAGAATGATTTGGCACAGAGCAAATATTAATTATCTGTAGAGTGAGGTGTTTTTGCAAGCTGCTGTGCATGGCAGTGCCTTCAGTAGTGCAGGAAGTGTATTTTGTTTAAATCTTCAATATATTCATCCCTGCAATTGGGTTGGTGTGCCAGAAATCTGTCCCTGCACTTTGGTTGGGACTGTCCTGTGACGTGCTCTGATTCCAGGGCTTCTTTCTTAGAGGAAAACTCCTGCTGGAAGGAGGAATTTTAAGCCAGGAAAAGGCTTAAAAATAGACTTTGGTTTGTTTTGGTGGCCATTCAGTAATTCTGCTGCCAGCTCTGCTCTGGAAGTGTTTAAGGTATGACAGAGGAGGGGAGGAGATGGATCCAGGGAAAGCTTCCAGCACATTCCAGGCCTGCAGGGGCTCCAGGAGAGCTGCAGAGGGACTGGGGACAAGGCCTGCAGGGACAGCACCCAGGGAATGGCTCCCAGTGCCAGAGGGCAGCCATGGATGGGATCTTGGCAATGAGGAATTCCTGGCTGGGCTGCAATTGCCAGAGCAGCTGGGGCTGCCCCTGATCCCTGCAATGGCCAAGGAAGGGTTGGAGCAGCCTGGGATGGTGGGGTTGCAATGGGATGGGCTTGAAGGTCCCTTCCCACCCAAACCATTCTGGCATTTGGGACACTCAGAATCCATCCCCAGGGATTTTGATGCAAGTTGGGGATGGCAAAGGGAAGGGAGACCCTTCCTGGAGTGCTGAGATTCCCAGTGAAGCCCCCGGATCCCCAAATTCCTTCCCAGAGAGGAGTCGGGGTGGGGATGGATCCAATGGCAGCTGGGAGAGCTGGGAATGGAGGGAATTCCCTGGAGAGGGAGACTGGGCTGGGATTTTGGGAAGGGATTCCCAGAGCAGCTGGGGCTGCCCCTGATCCCTGCAATGGCCAAGGCCAGGCTGGACACTGGGGCTGGAGCAGCCTGGGATGGTGGGAGGTGTCCCTGCCATGGCAGGGGTGGCACTGGGTGGGCTTTAAGGTCCCTTCCCACCCAAACCATTTCAGAATTGTCTAGTGGCTTTTGATAACTGAGTTTTTTGTGTGTCTCTGCCATGTCATCACCTGTGACCAGGTGGTCAAACCTGGGTAACTTTTCTCATGAAAAATCCTTTCCTTGAAGAATGCAGATGAGAGCTCATTGAACATTGTGTGTGGGTTTGGAAAGCCCGGTGTCGGCTGAGGAAGGCAGGAGCCTCCCCTGAAATGGAAAATGTAAACCCCCTCCCTCTGAATTATTATGATTTTGAAATTAAGGGACTCTCAGGTAAAGATATGGGAATGGGAATAACAGTTCTTTACTAGAGGAATCTATGGGAATGGGAATAGTTCTTTACTGGGAAAATTAAAAATACAAATGCAATGGTACAAACAAACCAACCCAGTGTCAGAGTGAGAGCAGTCCCTGTCCCCTGTGTGCCAGGGTGGTGTCCCAGCCCCATCCCAGGGGGGCTCAGCCCTCCTGCAGTGCCAGCTGTGGTTCTGCTGCAGCAGGGATCCTGCACAAGGGGGGAGTTTTCCTCTGCAGCTCCAGGGCTGCTGCAGATGGGCCTGGGCTCCCTCTGGCCATGCAGGGCAGCAGAAAGCTGCTCCTCTGGCAATGCAGGGGGCAAAGGCTGCTGTGCTGTGCCAGGCTCAGCTTGGATCCAGGTAGGAATGCTTGGCTCCTGCCCTGGGCGCAGCATCTCCCCATGGGATGGTGGAATTGGATCAGGGAAACTCAATTAACAGAAGAGATCTTTTAGAAGGGAGGATTGGGTGTGGGAGAGATAAAGAAAAAACTGCCCCATGGACAGAGAGAACTGCTCCAGCTCTGACAGATGGGAATAAAATACAATCCCCCAGCCACATCTTCCAACCTGAGACACATTCCCTGGGAATGAATTGTTGGATTTTGTTCTCTGTGGCTCACTGGCTCCAGAGGATGTGACATTTTATCTGTCACCAGCTGGACAACTGAGTGCAGCCTCTATTCGTGCCATCCTCATCTGTTTGGAGGAATCTTTTTAAACTGTAAATCAGATTTGACTCCGCCCTGGTGCACGGAGTTGCTCTGTGATGGGTTATTAAAGTTGTAAGCATGAGATTTTTTATTTGTTGTTTTGTTGTTGTGTTTCAAGGAGGGTCTGGACATAACTGCTCATCACTCTGGGGTTTCATTGATGCTCTGAGTGCTTCCCCCAACCTTTTTTTTTGTCATGTCTCAGCAGTACATTGCATAAATGATGAGCTCTTAGTAAACCTGGAGTAGAGAGTTGGTGCAGAACAAATTCACCAGTGAAATGTAAAGTGAGAGAAGAATGAAGAAGAGTATTGGACAAGAAGCCTTTGGGAAACTGCAAACCAAAATTGTTATATTAAAATCAATACTGGGCCTTGACCTTTCTGTGCTAGTGGATACTCTAAAACTTCCTATTGATTTCTGGGGTAATGACATGTTTATTCCAGTTTCCTGGCACAGGTGTGGAGAACAAGGGGGAAAATAAAATTATGGATTTCTTTACAATATTCATTTTGTATTTCAGTGAGTTAAAGATATGAGGAGCATCTTAATGTATCTTTAGTTCATATGGGGAGCTAATTAATTGTGATGAAAATTTCTTCCAAGCATTCTTTTCCTCCTAAATGTTTTTTTTTTCCAAGTAATCAGCTATGTTGAATTGGCAAACCTGCTTTTTCCTGTAGGATTGTCCTCAGGGGGAGCAAAAAGTTCCTTTTTAGGAAATTGTTGTTATTTTGTGTTCTGCCACAGGGACCTGTTGGTATCGTTTGGATTAAGTGGGGAAAGAGTCTGGAAAACTGCATTTTCTGTGCTGCTGACAGGCAGAGGAAAAGCTGGGAATACTCCAAAGCAGTAAAAGTGATGATGATTGTTTTGACTGGGGATAGCTCAAAAATCAGAGTTTAATATCTCCTGGCAAGAGAAGCTGCCCTGGTTTGGTAAAACCAGAGATCCCAGTTAATAATCACATGGAGGAATGCAAGGGGATTTTTATTTTATAACACTGATTTTATAAAAAATTAAAATAAACCCTTTTTCCTTCTGTTGGAATTCTGGCTGCTGAGAATTGGAGATTTCTGTGCTGCCAGGCACTGACCCCATGAGATCCCTGCACTGAGCTGAGGCCTGGAGAAGCTTCCAGAATGGAATGATGGAACTGGGACTGTGGGTGTGCAGTTTGAACAGCAGTGTGTGATACCACAGGGTGGGAAATTAGAGTTTAAGGTTCTTAAAATACCGAAATAGATATAAAGTAAGAAGTTTTAGAGCAGTGGTTGCTTCTTCTTCACCACCTTCTCCATGGATTTGGGGGGTGTTTTGTAATTAGAAAAATCTGCATTGCAGACTTCGAGTGAATAGTTATGAAGTTAAAATAATTTAAGTTTCATTTCTTAATTAAATAATTTAACCTTAAAAGAACCTAAAACAAAATATTGCTAACCATTTTGTACCTTACTAGTGAAGAACTGCAGAGCTCACTACCCATAAAATTATAATGTAAATAGCAAATAATAAACACCTAAATGTAAACACAAACTGTGGCCTCAAATACCTTCAATCCCAACCTCAACAAAAGAAAAAAAACCAAAAATCAACATCTAATGGGTTGTGTGAGGAAATAATTAATTATATTATATTATATTATACTATATTGTATTATATTATATTATATTATATTACATTACATTACATTACATTACATTATATCATATCATATCATGTCATATTAGATTATATTACCTTATATTATATTATATTATTATGTTATATTATATTGTATTATATTACAATATTATTGGAGTATATAATTATATAGCATATATTATTAATAACAACAACAATATAATGATAATAATGATAATAATGATAATAATGATAATGATAATAATAATAATAATAATAATAATAATAATAATAATAATAATAATAAATAAAAAGAAAGTTAGGAGGAACCAAACTTTAATAATAACTTTAAAACTTAGAAAAAACCACCTTGGAGTTCCAAAGAGCCCCTTCAACCTCAGGGCTGTGGAGATTTTGGCCTCACATCCCACCCTGAATTCCTCCTGTTTTTCCTTCCCAGTGTTCCCATCTCTCCAACATTTTCCCCCTCTCTCAGCAGACACTTCCCTTGTCTGATCTCACATTCAGCAAAAAATTTGGATTCAGACATTTATTAATTCTTATTTATATTACACTCTTTATAAATTGTGTGTTCTGTAGTATTTAACTCTAATAATTTTAAAATGGAGTTGTATTTCATTTTTTATAAGGCTTTTTAAGGATAAACTAAGAAATGATACTGAAATTATTTTTACTTTTGACTTAATTATTAACTACTTGTGTCTCATAATGTGGATTTTTTTATTTAATTGTACAATATTATTTAAACTCATGAAGAAGAAGGTAAAGAAGAAGGGCTAAAATTATGGATTTTAAAACTTTATTTTAAAACTTCCATCTTGTTTTATATATATTATTATACTCTTAAACTTTAAACTTATGGTTTTTTATGAGGTGATATTATACACTTTTATTTAAACAATACACTCATAATTTTAGTTTTATCATTCAATTTTAGAAGGTTTTTTACAGCTTTAAATCAATGCAGTGTTCTCTTGGGGGTCAGTGTCTGTCAGAATAGAAATTCTAAAATTCTCAGCAGCCAGGGCTCCAACAGGAGCCTTTTTGGGCAGCCAGCTCCTCAAAGCAGGGAATTTTATTGTGTGATTTTTACCTGCAAAATGCCAAAAAAGCATAAAAATGTTTATCAAGTTGGGAAGTATCAAACTGCCTTAGAAGGCTGTTGAAGTTTTATTGTTTTCAGAAGAAAGAAAAGGTGTTTGGCAATGGCAGAGTTACTCCCCAAGGTTTCCTGCTCTGATTCTCCATTAATGCCATTATGTGTGGCTCTCAGGATATGGAGAGATGAATCTTGGAGATGGGAGGTGGAAATTGGAGAAAGCACAGCTATAATTCACTCCTGCCTTTATAAACCCCAATTTTCTAGGGCTTATTTTTCACCTGGATTTTAAAAGCTGCCATCTCAGCTGACAACTTAGATACCGAGCTTCATCTTGATCAGTTTATTTTCAGGAGAGATGGGAAAATGACTTGGAGCTAGTGAGAGAGCATCCACAAAAATAATCCTGCTTCATAGTTTCAGATTCAGGTAGGAAAGAGGGAAACTATTCCCCCCCTGGCAATTTTAAACAAACCTTTGCTTTCAAACTGCTGAGCTCTTTCATTTTGAAAAGCAGCAAATGAGCAGCAGAGAAACACTTAAAAATAGTAATAATAATAATAATGATGCTAATAAAAATTTCTCTAACTGTCACTTCATTTTAATGGATAATTAATGTTGTCATAATTCCAGGACTGCTGTTGCAGATCCCAAGGGGAAGGATATTAAGTTGGAAAGTAATTTCAAGTGGAGTTATGTGGCTAGCTAAACATACACAAATTATGTAAAGCAATTTGAAAATTCTAACTCAGGTTCTCTGTGTCCCTCAGGCATAAAAGTGGGAATTTGCTCATCTATTTTGTCTCTATATAATACTGATCTAAATGCACCTATTTTAAAAGCAATGGCTTTGTGAAATGTAATTAAAAATCCCCTTAAACAACCTGCCCCCCTTTTTACTCACCCCTCCTCCTTCCAACACCAAAAACACTCCCACAACTCAGGAATCTCCAAGAAAACTCAACCACTGACAAGAGTCACTGTCCTCGTTGCTCTGAGTGTTCACAAGCTGTCCATGGAAGTGCTGTTGATAAATTGAATTAATTGCAGTGAGTGGAGTAGGTAACTGAGATTTGAAACGAGTCTTGGATCTTCTGATCAAGGCCTGGCACATAAAATCACGTGGCCATTATGAGGGATTTTTCCTTTGACAGATGTTAGGCTGGGCTTGGAAGGAGCTGGGGCAGGGAGAGGGGTAAGGAAGGTGTTGTGCTGGATGGTGTGGCTTCGGTTGAGAGTTTGGGTGATGTGACAGTTCTGGTGTTTGAAACAGGGTGAGTGAGGCAGGGATGGTTGTGTGGGACGAGGTGGAAAATACTCTTAAAATTGGATTTTCAGTGTTTGCTTGGGTTTGAGAACAGACATCATGGAATCATAAAATCGTGGGATGGTTTGGGTTGGGAGGGACCTTCAGGATCATCTCATTCCATAGGGGCAGGGACACCTCCCACTGTCCCAGGCTGCTCCAGCCCCAGTGTCCAGCCTGGCCTTGGCCATTGCAGGGATCAGGGGCAGCCCCAGCTGCTCTGGGAATTCCAGCCCAGCCAGGAATTCCTAATTCCAGAGCTTGACATTGGAGCCATCTCCTCTCCAAGACATTCATGGACCCAGGGCCTTCACTTGGAATCTCAGCAAACCATGAAGGGTCTCCCTTCCCTTCTCCTCTCTTTTCTCTCCCCATTTCCCATCAAAATCTCTTGGGATGGATTCTGAGTGTCCCAAATCCCAGAATCCCAGAGCAGTTTGGGTGGGAAGGGACCTCCAAGCTGATTCCAGGGACACCTCCCCTGTCCCAGGCTGCTCCAACCCTTCCTTGGCCATTGCAGGGATCAGGGGCAGCCCCAGCTGCTCTGGCAATTGCAGCCCAGCCAGGAATTCCTCATTGCCAAGATCCCATCCATGGCTGCCCTCTGGCACTGGGAGCCATTCCCTGGGTGCTGTCCCTGCAGGCCTTGTCCCCAGTCCCTCTGCAGCTCTCCTGGAGCCTCTGCAGGCCTGGAATGTGCTGGAAGCTCTCCCTGGAGCCTTCCCTTCTCCAGGGGAACATTCCCAGCTCTTCCAGCCTGGCTCCAGCCCTGGAACAGCTCCATGGATTCCTCCAGATTTGCTTCAGCAGCTCCAGGTGCTCCTGCTGCTGTGGGTCCCAGAGCTGGACACAGAACTCCAGGCAGGAGTTCAGCCTAAAGAAAGATCAGAATCCTCTGATCCTTTGCCCTCCTTGTCTCTGCTGTGGAGCACATCCCAAACTTGTGTGGGAGTTGTGTGACAGTGGGGGATGGACCAAAAATGAGAGAGGATTTATTAGGATGGACCAAAAATGAGGGAGGAGTTATTGAGATGGGAAAAGGTCAGTGCCAGCTCAGGGATCACTGCTGGAATCACTTCACTGTTCTCAGCACTGTGAATAATGAATTAAGGGCTAATTTACATTCATGTATGGCAAATGTTAAGGAGGAGCAGTCACCCTGAGGAAGAAGTGGATATGGAATAAAGAGATGGAGTTCTCATTAAATTTAATCAGGAGAAGTTCAAGCATAACTGCTCAGAAGGGTGATCCCCTGCCTCTTCTGCCTGTGCCAGAGTCATGAGAGCTCCTGGTCACTTGTGATGGATTTGTCAGAGGGTTTTAATGCTGCTGGGTCTGGTGGGTAAAGTGGGGCCAATTTGGGTCCCTGTCATCACATTTGACTGGTTTTGCACTCATGAAATTAAGATAAGTCTGGGTTTGATGAGCTGTGTTATCCTTTTTGAGTTCATATATTCCCATGATTGTAAAACCTTCAGCATTTTGGGTTTGGATTTGGAATCTTGAAATTGTGGAATCTTTAAGGTTGGAAATTCCTTTAAGATGGAGTTCAGCCATTAGTGCAGCACTGCCAAGCCACCACTAAACCACATCCCCAGGTGTCACATCTTCAAGTTGTTTAAATCCCTCCAGGGATGGGGACTCCAGCACTCCTGGGCAGATGTGCCAGGGCTGGACAACTCTCTCCATGAAGAAATTTTCCCAATATCCAAACTAAACCTCCTCTGGCACAGCTTGAGGCCGTTCCCTCTCCTCCTGTCCCTGTTCCCTGGGGTTAGATCCCAAATCCTCCCCTGGCTGTCCCCTCCTGTCATGGGGTTGTGGAGAGCCACAAGGTCCACCCTGAGCCTCCTTTTCTCCAGGCTGAGCAATAGGAGCACCAAAAATTTGAAAGCAAAATATCCTTTTGACACCACGGCTTTCATGTGCAGAAAAATGATATTTTCTGTTAATATTTGCATGATTTGAAAGGTTTAAAAGTGAAGTTTTAGAACAGTTGTTAGGAGTGTGATTGCTACTAACATTAGGAACAACTCCTGTCACTTGTGCTGTGCAAAGTCTTATGTGAGTGGAGAATAATGTTTTTAATGAGTGAACAGTGGTAGAAACTTCAGTTTTGAACAACTTTTTTGTGTTTTCTGCGCCTTGACCTCCCAGATAATTTGTTTCCCTCTCTCTGTCCTTCGTTACGTGTTTGTAAAATCAGAAGAACTCGAGGTAATTTGCCTGACTTTGCAGACAGGTGAGATGGAGTCGGAGAAATCTCCATTTCACACCTCTCAGAGCTCAGCTCAGCTCAGCTCGGCGATGTTTCCCTGACGCCTCTCGCGTCCTTTCAAATCCCTCGGCAGCTTCGCCAATTTCCAGCCGCGGCTTTCCGTGGCGCGTCCCGCTCATGAAATATTGAAACCCAGCCCTCACACACATCATTCACTCATTAATATTGCAGCCTGCCCTAAACACAGTGCTCAAAACATTTTGGGATCTTTTCTGAGTCCGTCAGGAGGAATTAAGGAGCTTGTAGAGGTCCAGGAAAGCAGAAAACCTCATGGATCCTCCCCATGTTGTATCATCTCCAGTTGGAGTGAGTTTTTGGGTTCCATATCATTAAATTTTTCACTGATTCATAGAGGACAGGATGATTTTCCTGACAGTGGACCTTGGAAGGGGGAATATTTTGATTTTTGCTTGCTTGGAAGAAATGAAAAATGACACTGTTCATGCTTGAGGCTTGAGTGAGTTTATGGTGGAACGTCACAGATCCATCAGATTGTGTGGCTTGGAGACTGTAATAAAGATAAAACAACTGGCAAGTAATCACTGCCCTGCAAAAATAGCAAAAAGGAAATGCTTAGGCTTTGATAGTGTAATAAATTTCCAATATCTGAAAATAAGGGCTGGAAATGACAAATCACTGTATTTCTCTAAGAGTATTGTTTGCCAGTTTTGGATTTCTGTGGATTCTTGATTAATGGAGAATAAACTGTGAAGTGGCCATCAAAGCACAAAACTAATATTTTTCAGCTCTTCTCAGTGTGTTGCTGTTGTCTCTGAATTAAAAGGTGCTTTTTCCTTAATTAACATCTGCAGGTGTTTTTCAAGAACAACAGAAATGGATATTTTGAAGTAAACAAAAGAGGGAGTTCTTGTGGATTTAGAATTAAATTACTCATCTTGTTATTGTGGCTAACAGGGGTCATGCTGGGCATGAGGGGAGTCCTGGGCCATAAATCCACACGGCAAAATTAACAATTTGCTTTTCTTGAACTTAATTAAAAGCTAGATATGAAAAGGATGGAAACCACTTGGAGTGCAGCAAAGTTTTATCAGTCTTCTTTTTTAGAGTGTATTTTTGTTTTTATTGTGATACAGAAAACTCCTTGGCCCTCAGAGAAGATTTCTTGTTTGGGTCTTAAATTTCTATTTCTGTGTTTCAAGTTCTAATTTCTAATTGGAAAGTGGAGCTAGTTCTATATTTGGCTTCTCTTATCCTGTTGGACTTTATATGATGGTTGTCAGTTATTAATTTTTAGTTGTGATTTAATTGAGAAATTATTTTTCCTCTTGTTTTGCTTTGTTTTATGATGTTGTTAATACTTGATTTTAAGAGATGTGGTTTAACTGTTTCAGTCTGTTTTAGATAATAATGAACTGAAATATTTGATAAATTCCCAGGTAAATTCTCTTGTGCTTAATGTTGCATGTAGGACATTGATAGTTCAAAAGCTGTACAATAACAAATGCCATTAAAATCCCATATTCCCTGCTCTTCCAGAAAGAAAAGAGAGGAATAAAAAGCTGGAATACAGGAGCAGAAATGTTATTTTGGTGAAATATTTTCCCTTTGGTCTGAAGCTGTGCTGGAGAGGAGGTTGGAATGGATGGTTTGATCACATGGATTTGATTTCTGCATCTCCAGCCCATATCTCAGAAAATCAAAATTAACAAAAACTGGTTTTTTATTTATTTCTATTTTTAATATATTTAATTTTTTATATTTATATATTTTTTTATATCTGGGAATGTCTTCCAGAATTCTTTTAGCTTGTTGTTGTGTGATTGCTCCTCAAGGTGATGTGGTGGCTTTTGTGTTCAGAGCCAAATCTGATTTCGAGGTGGAATGTACTGCAAACATTATTTTGATTAAAGTGACTTCAGGACTAAAACAGTCCAAAATTTGTCTTAGAGTGGAGCCTGAATATGACAATGTGATAACAAAAATACTCAAATTCTTGTTATGCCCCTCTGACAGGAATAAATCTTCTGAGATCCCTAAATCCTGGGTGATTGGTTTGTCAGGATTTACCCATCCTCTTACAAAAAAATACAGATATATCAATTTTCTTCACAGCATTAACTTAAGAGCGTTGAAGTTCTCAATGACAGTGCTGGGGAAAGGGAGGAATTGTTGCTTTTTTTGTGTTGGTTGTGTGCTATAAAGCAGTTGAGAAATGAAATATTGTGAAGTGTTAACGCAGACTTTAACTGGAGCTGCTTCTTAATGCTTGATGTGTGTTTTCCAATAGCACCATGAGAAGTGATTGCCTTGCATGCCACACTTCATTAAATCAGCCACTCCACACTCCTTAAAGCAGTATTTCATAATTATTTAGAAGGATTTTATTCAAAAAGATATCAATTGTGTGGGGAAAATGTATAGCCAGCAGGCTTTTCTGCTGCTTCAGCAGCTTTTTTAACATCCTTTCTGTATAAATGATCAGTGCAACGCTCTCTGTTGTCTGGAGTTCTGTGCTCAAACACAAGAACCATTAACTTGAGCCTTTATTTCTGCTGTAATTAAAAATGTCACTTGAGAAAAAAAAAATTACTGTGGAATTTCTGGAGTAGTGACAAGTTTATATATATATAAATAAAATTATATATATATATATATTATATATTTTATATATATATATATATATATATAAACTTGTCACTACTATATTTATATATATATATAAAAATAAAATAAAAATTAAAAAAGTATGCATATATATATATATATATATATATGCATACTTTTTTAATTTTTATTTTTTCCTTTACTTTCGCCTAGCTAATATCATTTATAGATAATAATATAATTTATTACTGTAAATCCAGCTGATGTTTGCCTTTATTTGGTACATGCTGAATGCCAGGAAAATGAATTTGTAAAGCCAAGGAAAAAACCCTCCTGGAGGTTGATGCAGGCGAATGTTTGCGATCAGCGGGATCTGCAGAATGTTTGTTTCATTAAGCTCCTACAAGCCACCCAATTATGCAACTCAAATAAATGAAAATGACTTCAAAATCCTGCTTATTTTGTTAAAAACTCGGCTGAATTTCAATCAGTTGAGATGGCAGTTTAGGAATATTGTTTGGGGAGTAAAAACTGCCCTAAATAAAAGTTTTTTTGAGGAATTGAACTCGTTGTGTTGTGTGATCCTGGCCACACAAATGAGGGCGAGAGTTGATAAAAAAGAGTTGAAATTTTTGCTTGAAGGTGCTGCCAGGAGCAGTGTTGGACATAAAAAAGATCTTTTTTGGCCTAAATTCTAGAAAATTTTATAATGAAATAGTGTCATTTTCTTCTATGGTAGAACACCCTGCAAGGGGAGGAAAAGGAAAGAAAAAACCAAACAGTAAAATGCATTTTCTTTGACTGAGGTGGCCTGAGTGTCTTGATTTAGATTTAAATTTAAATGAAAAATTAGGAAGAAGATCTAATTTGATGTAAAGAAGAATTAAATATAAATATTGGAGTGTTGGGGGGTTGCTTTATATGGTTTTTTTTTGGGGGGGGTTTGTTCATAAGAGTTTTTTTTGTTGTTTAATTTTTCATAGTTTAGAATATGGAAACTTTTGGCTGGATTTTTCTGCTATTTTATATGTAAAATATATTTCATATCTTTGAATTACCCAGCTGTGTACAGCAGCATAAAGAAAAGACATTTTTAAGGGAAAACCACTTTTAGGAGGTCAAATCCAAGATGGATGAGGAAGGATATTCCTCCAGTCTTGGGAAGCATTAAATGCTCTTTGTTGCTCACCAGAAAAAGGTGCTGAGACTACTATTTTGACACTTTTTTCCTTTTTAGGCAAAACACGATTTCCCCAATCCAAAAGACAACCAGCATGTTTTGACTGTGCTGTGTGAAGGATTGTTATGATTGTATGAAGGATTTGTTATATCAATCCTGCTGGAGTAATTTAGGGGACCTTGGGAAATCACTTAATGGAATTTGGTCCATGTCTGCATAATCTGACTTTTTTATTTTTTATTTTTTTTTTTTAGCTGGAGTAATTGAAGATGCAGCTTAATAAACTTTTATAAAGATTCCCAGTTGGTTGCTGCATTTCAGAGGGTTTGGAGCTGAGCACTGAAGTAATACATCTTGTAATTGTCTTTTTTCCTCCCTACCTCACTTAAATGTATTCCCTGGGGAAGAATCTAATGTACTCTAATGCTGGTACCTTTTACAAAGTGACCCGACTCATTAGGATTTGTTCTCCAGAGCTCCCTTGACAACAGATAAATGCACTGAGAATATTGAAGCTTCCTCTCCATCACTCTTTCAAACAACAACAAAAAAAAATCTATTTGAAACCCAGTGTTTCATAGCTCCATTACTGCTCTGAGTGCCGTGCTCGGTGTCACAGCACACAGGTTTTATTCACTGAGTGTTCCCATGAAAATGAGACACGGTGTGCTTGTCTCAAGTGCTCCATTGAAGGTTTCAAATCTATTTATGGCTTGTGACAGGGAAACATGGAGAATTTTCTGGGCCTGAAGTTGCCTTTATTAACTCTGGTGCAACAAGTTCAATAACTATTTTCTCTGCTCCTCTCAGATGGCTGGGAAAGGTTGATGATGGTTCTTCGATCTTCGTGGAGCTTGGGAAATGGATGAAGTCCTTGGGTTTATGGTGTGTTTAGGGAGGAAAGCACTTCCCCAGTGCAGGAAAGCTTTCAGGTGGAAATTGAGTGCCTGCTGGCTGCTGGGAAAAGGATTTTCCCAGAAAAATGGTTCCATAAAACCAGACAAAAACCCAACCAACCAACGGACTTCTCTGCATCTTACTTAAAATATGTATTTATTGAATCAGTTTTAATTTATATGATTTAATGAACAATGATGTCAAAACTTGTAGCTTTTGTGTATTCAGATTTTGATACTTCAATTAGAAAAAAACTTCTGGATTCTTTTAGTGACTATTTGTATTTAGGTGTCTTAAGAGTAAAAAGCATTGCTATTACAGCTTTTAAAGCGACTTCTCTTCTTTGAAACAACACTTGGAAAGTAGATTTTGAATTTTCTCTCAGCCTAAATCTCCCTGCACCTCCTTTAGGTTGAAACAAGAGCAAATGTACGTTCGGGATGAGTTTGGCAAGCTGCTGGAACGGGAGAGGATCTCCTCAAACGAGCACCTGACTCGAGCCATCCTGCGCGAGAGAGCCGCCACCGAGGAGGAGCGGCAGAAGGCTCAGCGCTTTGTGAGTGCTCACGTGGTGGGAAGGGTCGGAGCTGGGCAGAAAGGCTCACAGAACGTGTGTGTGCTTGGCAGAAAGGGCTCTGAATGGAGAATTTGAGAGTGAAATAGTGGTGGAAACAAGTTTTGGTGTAGAAGAATAGTTGATGTGTAAATTGAGTGCTCCTCAAATGAGCACCTGACTCCGCGAGAGAGCCGCCTCCGAGGAGGAGCGGCAGAAGGCTCAGTGCTTTGTGAGTCCCCACCTGCTGGGAAGGGTGGGAGCTGGGCAGGAAAGGCTCACAGATATATGTGGCTCTGAATGGAGAATTTGAGAGTGAAATAGTGGTGGAAGCAAGTTTTGGTGTAGAGTAGTTGATGTGTAAATTGAGTGCTCCTCAAACGAGCACCTGACTCCGCGAGAGAGCCGCCTCCGAGGAGGAGCGGCAGAAGGCTCAGCGCTTTGTGAGTGCTCACGGGCTGGGAGGGATGGAGCTGGGCAGGAAAGGCTCACAGATATGGGTGTGCTTGGCAGAAAGGGCTCTGAACGGAGAATTTGAGAGTGAAATAGTGGTGGAACCAAGTTTTGATATAGAAGAATAGTTGATGTGTAAATTGAGTGCTCCTCCAACGAGCACCTGACTCGAGCCATCCTGAGCGAGAGAGCCGCCACCGAGGAGGAGCGGCAGAAGGCTCAGCGCTTTGTGAGTCCTTACCTGCTGGGAAGGGTGGGAGCTGGGCAGAAAGTCACAGATACATGTGTGTGCTTGGCAGAAAGGGCTCTGAACGGAGAATTTGAGAGTGAAATAGTGGTGGAAGCAAGTTTTGGTGTAGAATAGTTGATGGTGTAGAATAGTGTAAATTGAGTGCTCCTCAAACGAGCACCTGACTCCACGAGAGAGCCGCCTCCGAGGAGGAGCGGCAGAAGGCTCAGCTTTGTGAGTGCTCATGTGCTGGGAGGGATGGAGATTGGGCAGAAATTCTCACAGATATGTGTGTGCTTGGCAGAAAGGGCTCTGAATGGAGAATTTGAGAGTGAAATAGTGATGGAAGCAAGTTTTGGTATAGAAGAGTAGCAGATGTGTAAATTGAGTGTTCCTCAAACGAGCACCTGACTCGAGCATCCTGCGCGAGAGCCGCCACCGAGGAGGAGCGGCAGCAGAAGGCTCAGTGCTTTGTGAGTGCTCACCTGCTGGGAAGGGTGGGAGCTGGGCAGAAAGGCTCACAGCTATGTGTGTGCTTGGCAGAAAGGGCTCTGAAAGGAGAATTTGAGAGTGAAATAGTGGTGGAAGCAAGTTTTGGTGTAGAATGGTTGATGTGTAAATTGAGTGCTCCTCAAACGAGCACCTGACTCGAGCCATCCTGCGCGAGAGAGCGACCACTGAGGAGGAGCGGCAGAAGGCTCAGCGCTTTGTGAGTGCTCACGTGGTGGGAGCTGGGCAGGAAAGGCTCACAGATGTATGTGGCTCTGAATAGAGAATTTGAGAGTGAAATAGTGGTGGAAACAAGTTTTGGTATAGAATAGTTGATGTGTAAATTGAGTGCTCCTCAAATGAGCGCCTGACTCCACGAGAGAGCCGCCTCTGAGGAGGAGCAGCAGAAGGCTCAGCGCTTTGTGAGTGCTCACGGACTGGGAGGGATGGGAGCTGGGCAGGAAAGGCTCACAGATATATGTGGCTCTGAATGGAGAATTTGAGAGTGAAATAGTGGTGGAACCAAGTTTTGGTGTAGAATAGTTGATGTGTAAACTGAGTGCTCCTCAAACGAGCACCTGACTCGTGCCATCCTGCGCGAGAGAGCCGCCACCGAGGAGGAGCGGCAGAAGGCTCAGCGCTTTGTGAGTGCTCACGGGCTGGGAGGGATGGGAGCTGGGCAGGAAAGGCTCACAGATATATGTGGCTCTGAATGGAGAATTTGAGAGTAAAATAGTGGTGGAAGCAAGTTTTGGTATAGAAGAGTAGCAGATGTGTAAATTGAGTGCTCCTCAAACGAGCACCTGACTCCGCGAGAGAGCCGCCTCCGAGGAGGAGCGGCAGAAGGCTCAGCTTTGTGAGTCTTCATGTGGTGGGAGCTGGGAAGGAAAGGCTCACAGATGTGTGTGTGCTTGGCAGAAAGGGGTCTGAAAGGAGAATTTGAGAGTGAAATAGTGGTGGAAACAAGTTTTGGTATAGAAGAGTAGTTGATGTGTAAATTGAGGATTGCTCAGCCAGTCTTGCTGGACGACCAAGAAAGCAAAGGTTAAGTCAATTTGGAAAGTGGTTTTATGACTTAGAGCAAAGAATAAGCTGACCACAAACAAAAAGATGTTTTTACCAAGCAGAAAGATACCACAGGCAAGCAAGACGTGTCCATGTGGCAAGTAGAAAAATGTTTAGTTATCTGGCTGGTTAATTTTCACTTGCTTCAGAATATCAATGTTAGCAGTTGTGTCATCTTGGTTTGGATCAATCTTCCTGGTTCCATCTGGGAAATTTGGAAATGCCTGCTGGTTCTTGGGTTCAGGTTTTTATCCCCACTGCAGATTTCCACTTCCACTGTAGCTGGTTCATTCTTTGAAGTGGGCACTCTAAGATTACAAAATAGCAAGAAGGATTTGTCTGTTCCTTAAAAATGAAAATACTGAGAAATTCTCGCCTTCCTGTGAGTCAGCTCCTTTATTTTCCTTTAATTGTTCAGATTTTATTTCTTTGGCTTCACTGCTTACCCCAACCTGTGCATTTATTTCCTGTATCAAAGTGGAATTCAAAATCTGTACCACAGGGAAATGCATTTCTGTGTATCCCTTGTCAGGATGCTTGAGAAATTCCATATTTTGGATATGAAAGTGATTTATTGAGTTATCTGGCTGGTTAATTATCACTTGCTCAGAATATCCAAGTTAGCAGTTGTATTATCTTGGTTTTGATCAATCTTCCTGGTTCCATGTGTGAAATTTGGAAATACCTGCTGGTTCCTGGGTGCAGCTTTGTTATCACCAAACAGATATTTTCCATTTCCACTTGTTCATTCTTTGATGGGTGTACTCTAAGATTGCAAGGAGGAATTTTAAGAATTTTCCAATGCAAGAAAACTGAAAAACTACTTTAAACTTCAAGTGTACCATACTAACTCATGTGAGTGGATAGCATTGACCATAATATGGTAATTACAGTGGTTATGATAGGCTAAGGTAAAAGTTAAGGTGCAGATTGGTTCTGCTGTATGAAGATGCTCAAAAAAGAAAAATTTTTAATGCAATATAAGCAAAACCAAAGGGTCTCCAGGCCTGCCTGAGCTGGAGCTGACAGCTGTGGGCACAGCTCTGTCACCCACGGCCCTGGACTGTTATAACACCTTGGAGACAATAAACTGCATTTTGGATACAATAAACTGCATTTTGGATACAATAAACTGCATTTTGGATATAATAAACTGCATTTTAGATACAATAAACTGCATTTTGGATACAATAACCTGCATTTTAGATGCAATAAACTGCATTTTGGATACAATAAACTGCATTTTGCAGAGCCCCCTGAAAGCTCTTACTCTCAAATATTTACAGAAATCACAAATATTCCAAGCAACTTTCTCCTCAGGTCTATTGGTAGAAGAAGAGAGCAGATCTCTTTTTTAATTATTTTTTTCATGACTAGGTAGCAGCATGTCATTTTATTTTGGTTCAATATCCTTCTTTTAAGAGATTTTGGTGCTTGTTTCCAACTTTGGAAGCAGCTCAGTGAGAAATTCTGTTTAAAAGATTCATCTCTGGTTAGAGCTGATGTATTAAACCTTCCTGACAAGGAAATTGGAACATATGGTTGGCTGTTTTCCTCAGAAAACTGACATTATACAGTTCAGGCCATTTCAAATATCTGACAGATTTATAACTTCCTCTACAGAGTGTTTGCTTGCTGTAGTGAGTCTCTATTGACTCTTCTTTCTAACAATAATCATTCTTGTGTGAGGTGGGAATATGCTTTAAAAATACAAATATACTTGAGTGGGAATACTAAAGAAATCATTATTTTCAAGGCAAAAAGTTGAAAATACTTAATGTGAGCATTGCTGTGAAAATAAATGGGAATTACCTATGTCAGCAGCAACATAAATATTTGTTGGGCTCTCTAAATCTGGAGTAAAATCCAAAGTTTTGAAGGTTTATGGGTTGGTATCTTAGTGATCAATCACTTCAATAAGCAATAGCTTTGTCTGTGCTGTGGGATTTAAAATCTGATGTTCATGGTATTTTTCCAAATCCCAATTTTAAACCAAACCAATTCCACCTCAGTGTTGGTATCTTTTCCAACCATTTCTGGATTCTTTTTCACCTCTGTGCTAATGGTACTGTTGAAGAATAATTCCAGTGTTGTAAACAAATATTTGATATTTTGTCATTGTAAAACACGAGAACAAAGGAGAATGGAAAGGAATTATGACCAAGGTACAGCCTCAGTTCTGTGCCTTAAATCCTTGGATTCTTAATGTTGTGTGGGAGAGATAAGGGGTTTGTGGCCTGGAGCTAATGAGGAGCTGGAGATTTATAATGGAGACTGTTATTTGCATAATTACTGGGGGTTTGCATCTTTTTCTCCCTGTTTGTGGTGGTTTTGGGAAGCACAAGCTGGATATATTTACATACATTTTATATATATATATATATATATAATATATATATTATAATATATATGTATATAATGTATATAAATATATATCATATATAATATATATAAAATATATATTATATATATTACATATATATAATATATAATATATATATTACATATATATAATTATAATATATATATTATATATATATACACACACATATATATACTATATATATATGTGTGTGTATATATATATAAAATGTATATATATACTATATATATTTTATATGTATATATATAATTATAAAGTTAGCAGTTATGTCTTGGTTTGGGTCAATGTTCCTGGTTCCATCTGGGAAATTTGGAAATATCTGGTGGTTCTTGGGTTCAGGTTTGTTATCACTACTGCAGATTTCCACTTCCACTGTAGCTGGTTCATTCTTTGAAGTGGGCACTCTAAGATTACAAAATAGCAAGAAGGATTTGTCTGTTCCTTAAAAATGAAAATATTGAGTAATTCTCACTTTCCTGTGAGTCAGCTCCTTTATTTTCCTTTAATTGTTCAGATTTTATTTCTTTGCCTTCACTGCTTACCCTAACCTGTGCATTTATTTCCTGTGCCAAAGCAGAATTCAAAATCTGTACCACAGGGAAATGCATTTCTGTGTATTCTTTAGAAATTCCATATTTTGGATATGAAAGTGCTTTATTTCGTTATCTGGCTGGTTAATTATCACTTGGTTCAGAATATCCAAGTTAGCAGTTGTGTCATCTTGATTTTGATCAATCTTTCTGGTTCCATCTGGGAAATTTGGAAATGCCTGCTGGTTCTTGGGTGCAGCTTTGTTATCACCAGATATTTTCCATTTCCACTTGTTCATTCTTTGAAGTGTATAGCCTTTAATATTGCAAAATAGCAAGAAGGATTTGTCTGTTCCTTAAAAATGAAAAAATTGAGTAATTCTCACCTACCTATAAGTCAGCTCCTTTATTTTCCTTTAATTGTTCAGATTTAATTTCTTTGGCTTCATTGCTTCCCCAACCTGCGCATTTATTTCCTGTGTCAAAGTAGAATTCAAAATCTGTACCACAGGGAAATGCATTTCTCTGTATTCTTGAGAAATTCCATATTTTGGATATGAAAGGGCTTTATTTAGTTATCTGGCTGGTTAATTATCACTTGGTTCAGAATATCAAAGTTAGCAGTTGTGTCATCTTGGTTTGGGTCAATCTTCCTGGTTCCATGTGTGAAATTTGGAAATGCCTGCTGGTTCTTGGGTGCAGCTTTGTTATCACCAAACAGATATTTTCCATTTCCACTTGTTCATTCTTGGAAGTGTATACTCTTAATATTGCAAAATAGCAAGAAGGTTTTTCCTGTTTCCTTAAAAATGAAAATACTGAGTAATCTGATCTTCCTATAAGTCAGCTCCTTTATTTTCCTTTAATTGTTCAGATTTTATTTCTTTGCCTTCACTGCTTACCCTACCTGTGCATTTATTTCCTGTATCAAAGCTGAATTCAAAATCTGTACCACAGGGCAATGCATTTCTGTGTATCCCTTGTCAGGATGCTTGAGAAATTCCATATTATGGATATGAAAGGGCTTTATTCAGTTATCTGGCTGGTTAATATCAGAATATCCAAGTTAGCAGTTGTGTCATCTTGGTTTTGGTCAATCTTCCTGGTTCCATGTGTGAAATTTGGAAATGCCTGCTGGTTCTTGGGTGCAGCTTTGTTATCACCAAACAGATATTTTCCATTTCCACTTGTTCATTCTCTGAAGTGTATACTCTTAATATTGCAAAACAGCAAGAAGGTTTTTCCTGTTTCCTTAAAAATGAAAATACTGAGTAATTCTCACCTTCCTGTGAGTCAGCTCCTTTATTTTCCTTTAATTGGTCAGATTTTATTTCTTTGCCTTCACTGCTTACCCTACCTTTGCATTTATTTCCTTTAATTGGTCAGATTTTATTTCTTTGCCTTCACTGCTTCCCCAACCTGTGCATTTATTTCCTGTATCAAAGCTGAATTCAAAATCTCTACCACAGGAAAATGCATTTTTCTGTATCCTTTGCCAGGTACTGTGAAGAATTCTGTGTTTTAGTAAACTGCTCCAGCAGGTTTGTATTTTATGGAGCCCAGATTTGATTTGTCAGACTCTTTTTGGAGAAAAACAAAAATGTTCCTGAAGTGTCAGTAGCAAAATAAATTCCTTTGCTGCTGCTAAATTGTTTAAATAGTTCAAAGGAAAAGAAATTATGGTGAGAAAGGAAGAATTTGATTTTTCCTTTGTAAAGGATGCTAATTCAACTTTTAATAAATAGATGTAAAATGAAGTCACATTTCCCATTCTTGAAGAATAAATTTATAATGCTATCCCCAAAGTTTATAATTACCTTTTTATACAAATGAGGGAATAAAAAAGGATGAATTGATGTGTTAATAGCTGAAATAATTTTGTTTTGTGACATGTCCCAGGAAGTGCCCTCAGTTCAGGGGCTGGCAGGGGGCTGGTGGGATGTCACCTCCTGCAAAAACACATTTTGGAAAGCAGCAGTTCTGACATTTGTGCCAGCAAAAGTTGAAATATTTGTTCAGAGTGGCATTTCCCAGCCCTGGAAATCCCCTGTGGGGTCAGAGTGAGGATTTCATCAACTCTTGGTGCTTAACTCAGCAGAAATTGAGGCAGCTGCTGTGGATTCCTGGAGCAATCCTGGAAATGCCTCTGACTGCGAGCAGTGTGGACACATTGCCTTATCCCACAGACTGGGATTTCCTTATCCCACAGATTTGGGATTTCCTTATCCCACAGGTTTGGGATTTGCTTATCCCACAGATTTGGGATTTCCTTATCCCACAGGTTTGGGATTTGCTTATCCCACAGATTTGGGATTTCCTTATCTCACAGATTTGGGATTTCCTTATCCCATAGATTTGGGATTTCCTTATCCCACAGATTTGGGATTTCCTTATCCCACAGATTTGGGATTTCCTTATCCCACAGATTGGGATTTCCTTATCCCACAGATTTGGGACTCCCTTATCCCATAGATTTGAGATTTCCTTATCCCATAGATTTGGGATTTCCCTTATGCCACAGATTTGAGATTTCCTTATCTCACAGATTGGGATTCCCTTATCCCACAGATTGGGATTTCCTTATCCCTCAGATTTGGGCTTTCCATATCCCACAGATTTGGGATTTCCATATCCCACAGATTTGGGACTCTCTTATCCCACAGATTTGATATTTCCTTATCTCACATATTTGGGATTGCCTTATCCCACAAATTGGAATTTCCTTGTCTCACAGATTGGGATTCCCTTATCACATAGATTTGGGATTTCCTTATCCCACAGATTTGGACTTTCCATATCCCACAGATTTGGGATTTCCTTATCCCACAGATTTGGGATTTCCTCATCCCACAGATTTGGGATTTCCTTATCCCACAGATTTGGGATTTCCATATCCCACAGATTGGGATTCCCTTATCCCACAGATTGGGGCTTTCCTTATCCCACAGATTTGGGCTTTTCTTATCCCACACATTTGTGCTTTCATTATCCCACAGATTTGGGATTTCCTTATCCCACAGATTTGGGATTTCCTTATCCCACAGATTTGGGCTTTTCTAATCCTTCAGATTTGGTATTTCCTTATCTCATGGATTTGGGATTTCCTTATCCCACAGATTTGGGATTTCCTTATCCCACAGATTGGGATTCCCTTATCCCACAGATTTGGGATTTCCTTATCCCACAGATTTGGGCCTCCCTTATCCCACAGATTTGGGCCTCCCTTATCCCACAGATTTGGGCCTCCCTTATCCCACAGATTGGGATTCCCTTATGTCACAGATTGGGATGCCTTTATCCCACAGATTTGGGATTTCCTTATCCCTCAGATTTGGGCTTTCCTTATCCCATAGATTTGGGATTTCCTCATCCCACAGATTTGGGACTCTCTTATCCCACAGATTTGGGATTTCTTTATCCCACAGATTGGGATTTCCTTATCCCACAGATTTGGGATTTCCATATCCCACAGATTTGGGATTTTCTTGTCCCACAGATTTGGGCCTCCCTTATCCCACAGATGGGGATTCCCTTATCCCACAGATTTGGGCTTTTCTAATCCTTCAGATTTGGTATTTCCTTATCTCATGGATTTGGGATTTCCTTATCCCACAGATTTGGGATTTCCTTATCCCACAGATTGGGATTCCCTTATCCCACAGATTTGGGATTTCCTTATCCCACAGATTTGGGCCTCCCTTATCCCACAGATTTGGGCCTCCCTTATCCCACAGATTTGGGCCTCCCTTATCCCACAGATTGGGATTCCCTTATGTCACAGATTGGGATGCCTTTATCCCACAGATTTGGGATTTCCTTATCCCTCAGATTTGGGCTTTCCTTATCCCATAGATTTGGGATTTCCTCATCCCACAGATTTGGGACTCTCTTATCCCACAGATTTGGGATTTCTTTATCCCACAGATTGGGATTTCCTTATCCCACAGATTTGGGATTTCCATATCCCACAGATTTGGGATTTTCTTGTCCCACAGATTTGGGCCTCCCTTATCCCACAGATGGGGATTCCCTTATCCCACAGATTTGGGCTTTCCATATCCCACAGATTTGGGCTTTCCATATCCCACAGATTGGGATTTCCTTATCCCACAGATTTGAGATTTCCTTATCCCACAGATTGGGATTTCCTTATCCCACAGATTGGGATTTCCTTATCCCACAGATTGGGATTCCCTTATCCCACAGATTGGGATTTCCTTATCCCTCAGATTTGGGCTTTCCATATCCCACAGATTTGGGATTTCCATATCCCACAGATTTGGGACTCTCTTATCCCACAGATTTGATATTTCCTTATCTCACAGATTTGGGACTCCCTTATCCCACAAATCGGAATTTCCTTGTCTCACAGATTGGGATTCCCTTATCACATAGATTTGGGATTTCCTTATCCCACAGATTTGGGCTTTCCATATCCCACAGATTTGGGATTTCCTTATCCCACAGATTTGGGATTTCTTTATCCCACAGATTTGTGCTTTCATTGTCCCACAGATTTGGTATTTCCATATCCCACAGATTTGTGCTTTCATTATCCCACAGATTTGGGCTTTCCTTATCCCACAGATTTGGGATTTCCCTGGCTCCCAGTACATCAGGGTTGGCTGCTTTGATGGTGAAGAATTTTTTTATTTTCTTCTTTTCTGTCAGTGTGGATAGGAGCTGAGGGAAACCCTTTGCAAAGCCATCCTGGAGCCCTTTCCAAATGCAGCCAATCTGCTTTGTAACAACTCCAAAAGCAGCTCCACTGAGGAAATGGCAGGGTCTGTGTGCAGGGCAAATGAGAACTGCTTGAAGTGGCCTTGCCACCAATCAAGGTGCTTTTGTACCTTTATCTTTACTCCCTCTGGAATTGTGACATTTGCAAACATCTCAGTGTGATTTCACCAAAGGACAGAGTGCATCGTGTGCTTGGAGTCAAGAACTGCAGCTGGTTAAAAATATTTCTTTTTCCACACACCCTTAGCATGGATATGATGTTTTTTTCTGCTTATTCTTGAAAAAAGGCTTCAGAATCAATCAAATCTTTTATTCCAGCTCAGCCATGAGGAATTTTGAGGGTGGTGTGGTTCTCTACAGCAAAGGGTGAAGCTGGAGGTCCTTATGATGGCTCCAAGAATACTTGAATTATATTTCATCACTTAGACCTGTTCCCTGCCATATTTATTAGTGGAGATTTTTGCTGCAAATCTCAAACTTGGGCCTGGTTGAGTTGGACACAGTCTTGTGGAGTGGCTTTCAATGTGGTGCCTTTGCCATAAATAGTTTATTGATGTTCCATCACTTGAGTCATTCTGAAAGTCAGGGTGAGATGAGGAGAATATGGAGTAGAAAATCAATAGTTACCAAAGTGCAGAGGACCTGTTGTATTTCCATCTCCTAATAATGACCTGGAGTGTGCTGTGAACACATTTGCTCCTCTGTCTGGGCTGAAACGAGTTGTCATTAGAAGCCTTTATGTTAGAAAATGGTTTTATTGAGCTGCCAATGACATTAAAGTCTCATTTCCCTTTGAAGAGGCACAGAAATATTGTTCTGTTCATGTGCTGTAACCAGAACATTAAAATTTGATTATTGCTATCATTAGAAGTCTGTATCCATACTAATGCAATTACATCTCTTTGCCCATGTGTTGTTGCAGGCTTTCAGTGAAGCACCTGGTTGAGAGTGAAATCTGGTGGTGCTGAGGAATCTCATTGTGTTGTAAATTAATTTCTGCACAAGAAGTTCTAGCAAAAAATTCCTCACTCAAAAAAAAATCAATCTGGTAGAAGTATCTTTATATTAAAAAGCACTTTTTTTTTTTCCTGCACTTTAGGTCACTGTGATAATCAGATTATCAGAGATTTTTTTTTTCCTAGCAAAATCCTATTTGAGATGTGAAGTTCTTTTACTTGTCTGAGCCCTGAAATCAATAGACAAAATACATTCCTGGCCATATCAGAGCTGAAGTGTGTTGAGTTATGTGAGGAGGAAATCTGACCTGTTGTCATAATTGAGTACAGGTTGTTAAAATGGAGTTTTCTGCTCCCCTGTGCCTGAACTGCTTTGGTGTTTCCCCATCACCCTGGGGTGACTGGTCCCAGGCAGGGCTGGGCAGTGACCTCCCTCCCCTTTGGGCTGCTTTTATTTTTCCTGTCCTCAATTCATTAACTCTCTCATGAGGACATTTCCTATTTTCCATAAACAGATTAAATCCTGACCCTTCCTGCTCTTTCCAAGCAGGCCTGGACAAAAACCATATTTTAAGGATGACTTCACTAGGAAATACCAGGGGGAAGAATTAAATGAGTTAAGGCATTAGTTCTCAGGAGAAGAGTCTGTTTACAAACCTGCAGTATTTATTACATACCTCATTTAGCTCATTCATCATTTTAATAGAAAAATGAATCTTTTTAGATGATTCTGAAATAATTTGAGGTAAACTACACAGCCTGAGGCAAAACAGGATTGCTTGGTGCAGGGAGGGCTCTTGGAGCAGTAAGCACGAGCAGAGACTGTAATTCACAATTTATGGCAGTAAAAATATTAAAGGCTCATATTTGAGCAGGAGATTTAAGGTTTGGGAAGCACATGGTACAAAATTAAATCTACTGACAATTGTTTTGTCTCTTGTTCCTCAGGTTTATAATTTAGCAAGTAGAAATTTTTCATGAAACCTCATTGAAAGTGGAGATTTGGGGAGTTTCACACATAAAACCTTATTTAGTCCTACACACATGGGGTTTTTTGTGATGGTTTTATGGCTTGGAAGTGGCAGTTTTGTTGCAGCAAAAACTCTTTTTCCTATGGGCAAACCTGGATTTGGTTGTTCCTGTCATAGAATGGGCAAACCTGGATTTGGTTGTTCCTGTCATAGAAGCCAGGAGGAAGGAGGTATTTTGGAATATTGAGGATGGGATCTGTCATTTTTTTGTGTGTTTTGTTTTGGGGGAAAGAAGTTTGGTTGTTTTTTAGAGAAGGAAGTGAGCTACAATGAGCAAGATATTTATATTTGGAATATACACAATTTTCTGCACTGACTGCAGTCCTATTCCTTGGAATAAACAGAATATTGCTCCTTTGGTTTATGTCTCTCCTGGCACACATTCCTTCTTCCTCTCCCTCTTTTTTGCCATTTCTACTGCAGCACTAAAAGGTTTGGGATAGAAATTGAGGATTTTGGGGTAGATTTTTAGGGGATCCTAAACAGGTGGTGTCAAACTGCTGTGTGAGCAAGAAGCTCTTGCTGTGAAAATAAAGTTGATCATTTTCTCCTCAGTAAGAAAAGGGGCTGCCTGTCACATATTTGCAAATCATGAATGAAGAACCTTGAAGAAGTGAAGGCTCATTTGATTAAAATTAATTAATAAATTAATTAATAAATGAACAGTTTTCCTTCCACCTTGATAGTGGAAAAGGGTAAAAAGAATTTCAAATAGCTTGTGGGTGGTGCTGGAGTTGGAATCCCAGTATGATTTGTCACATGAACTGGTAAATTGGTAAATAAATGTTTTATTTCCTCTCTGAAATTGCCATGAAGGCTCTGGGAACCACAAGTTGCCTTTTCCTGGGTCTCTCTTCTGTCCCTTTACTACATCCATGCTGACATTCAGAATATTTGTTTCAGTGGAACAATAGAAATAATTTTCCCCTTCCTTCAGCATTTCACTTGGCAACATGTTATAGATGTATTTTTTATAATTTTTCTGTGTAACACTTAATGGCTTTTTTTTTTCCTCCGTGTCAAAGTTTGACAGACAGGAAAACCACGGTAAAATGAGAATTTTGAAGGCAAGCAAAGTACAGAAAAGGAGCATTTATTCTCTTTAAGCTTTCTTTTTGAATGGTGAATGTGTTTTGATAGTCAAGCAGCATTTAAAGCATGTTATTTTTTAATTCTTATATAGCAAACCCCAAGATATTTGACTGAAGCAAAATTAATCACTGTGTTATTTCAGCATTCAGATGAAGATCTAGTGCTTTACAAAGCCTGCTGCTCCATCAATTTGTTCTTTGGGTTGAATTCAAATTGAGTTCATTTTTATAGATTCACTGCATAATACTCTGCTCTCTCCTCCCTCATTCATTAACCAATTTGTTCGTGCTACTCCCTTTTTATTGAGCGGGAACAAAATTGCCCTGCTATCTCCCCAAATGAATATCATCATTCCTTGTCATGCATGGGCAAAAAGTAAGGCTAAAAATCCCTTTTTCTACACACCTTCCCTCTTGCAGGGACAAGTTTTCCTTCTGCCCTGGAGGTAGCATGAGAAGAACACTTCAAATCTTGTTCTTTGGCTATAAATATTCCAAGCCAGGCTCTGTCACCATCACATTTTCTGAAAAATCCTCTTTGCCCAGAATTTTTCTCCTGGGAAGCTGAGAAGCCTCAGAGAAAAAGGAAAACAATATTATCTCATTTGCTTCTCCTGTGTTTTGCAGTGTTGTAATATGTTTGGAGATTGTTTATCCAACATGTGAATTGTTTTTAGTTATTGGTCAGTTTGGGCCAAGCTGTGTTGGACTCTGAAAATAGAGTCATGAGTTTTTATTAGTACTTTGTTAAACCTTCTATAAGTATCCTTTCTCTATTCTTTAGTATAGTTTAGTATAGCATTCTTTGATATAATAAAATAATAAATTAGCCTTCTGAGAACATGGAGTCAGGTTCTTCTTTCCTCCTCTTGATGGGGGACCCCAGAAAATGCCACAAGGCTCCTTTTGATTACTCGTGGGCCTTTGGAGTGTGTACAGCTTGGCAGGTGTGTGACACAACAAAAACCACATCAAAGCCTTGTCAGGGCTTGTCCTTGTACATGACAAACTACAAATCCAGGGGAGGGATTAAAATGTGTTCGTTTGACACCGCGGGCAAGGCTCCTCTGCTCAACAAAACCACAGAATCACAGAAGAATCACAGAATCACAGAACCACAGAATCACAGAATCACAGAACCACAGAATCACAGAATCACAGAAGAATCACAGAACCACAGAATCACAGAACCACAGAATCACAGAACCACAGAATTACAGAATCACAGAGTCACAGAACCACAGAATCACAGAACCACAGAATCAAAGAATCACAGAACCACAGAACCACAGAATTACAGAATCACAGAATCACAGAACCACAGAATCACAGAACCACAGAATCACAGAGTCACAGAACCACAGAGCCACAGAATCACAGAACCACAGGGCCACAGAATCAAAGAATCACAGAACCACAGAATTACAGAATCACAGAACCACAGAATCACAGAACCACAGAATCACAGAACCACAGAGCCACAGAACCACAGAATCACAGAATCACAGAACCACAGAGCCACAGAACCACAGAGCCACAGAACGACAGAATCACAGAATCACAGAATTACAGAATCACAGAATTACAGAATTACAGAATTACAGAATCACAGAATCACAGAATTACAGAATTACTGAATTACAGAATCACAGAACCACAGAATCACAGAATTACAGAATCACAGAACCACAGAATCACAGAAGAATCACAGAATTACAGAATCACAGAACCACAGAATCACAGAATCGCAGAGTCACAGAGTCACAGAACCACAGAACCACAGAATCACAGAGTCACAGAACCACAGAACCACGGAGTCACAGAACCACAGAACCACAGAATCACAGAGTCACAGAATCAAAGAATCACAGAACCACAGAATCACAGAAGAATCACAGAATTATAGAATCACAGAACCACAGAACCACAGAATCACAGAGTCACAGAACCACAGAACCACAGAATCACAGAGTCACAGAATCAAAGAATCACAGAACCACAGAATTACAGAATCACAGAACCACAGAATCACAGAACCACAGAACCACAGAATCACAGAACCACAGAATCACAGAACCACAGAGCCACAGAATCACAGAACCACAGAATCACAGAATCATAGAACCACAGAATCACGGAATCATAGAATCACAGATTCACAGAACCACAGAATCACAGAATCACAGAACCACAGAATCATGGAATAATGAGGTTGGAAGAGACCTCTAAGACCATCGAGTCCAAGCCATCCCCTAATACCTCAACCAGTCTATAGCACCAAGGGCTGTGTCCAGTCTTTTTTTAAACACATTCAGAGATGGTGATTCTACACTCCCTGGGAAGAACATTCCAGTACTTTTTTATTCTTTCAGTGAAAAACTTTTCCCTTATATCCAACCTTACCTTCCCTGTGTCCTCTGGTTCTGTCAGAGACCGACCCCACTGTCTGCAGCCTCCCTGCAGGAAGGTGCAGAGAGCAATGAGGGCACCCCTGAGCCTTCTCTTCTCCAGGATAAACAGCCCCAGCTCCTTCAAACGTTCCTCACAGGGTTTGTGTTCCCAGCCCCTCACCATTCTCACTGCCTGCTCTGGACATGCTCAGGTATCTCAACATCCTTCCCAAACTGAGGGGCCAGAGCTGGACACAGCACTCGAGGTGTGGCCTCACCAGTGCTGAGTGCAGGCTTAAGAATGACCTTCCTGGGCCTCTGTTCCTCTCACTTTTATTCAGAATTTCTTTGCTCTCATATTAAGCTGTTTTTATGGGTAGGGATATATTCACTTTAGAGTGCTCTGGTTGTCCTCATTTTGGGTTGAATTACCAGATTTTGGGTTGAATTACCAGATTTAGGGCTTTTGAGGGACAGAGGGATGGAAGTCATCAGACGGTTTGTTTTAGGCTGTTTTCAGGAGTGGCTGAGGTCACTTGGTGTTGAGTTTTTATCTTCTTTTTGCCAGGGTTAGAATTAAATGTCTGATATGGTATTTCTTGGTTGGACTCAGATGTTTATCAGTTCTTATCCTTGTCACACTCTCACAAACCCTGAGTTCTGCAGCACTTCAATAACAAACTAAAAATGGAGCCCCATCTCTCTCTCTCTACAAGGCCTTTGAAGGATAAACTGTCCAATTAAGAAATGACATCTGAATTATTTTTACTTTTAACTCAATAACCAACCACCCATGCCCACGATGGGGACTTTTTTATCCAACTGCACAAAACCACCCAAACCCATGGAGAAGAAGGTGAAGAAGAAGGATCAGCCCAAAACCCAAAACCTCCATCTTGCTTTATAGATATTCCTGTATTCTAAACCCTTAAACTCTGAGTTTCCCACCCTGTGGTATCACACACTGCTGTCCAAACTGCACACCCACAGTCCCAGTTCCATCATTCCATTCTGGAAGCTTCTCCAGGCCTCAGGTCAGTGCAGGGTTCTCATGGGGTCAGTGCCTGGCAGCACAGAAATCTCAAATTCTCAGCAGCCAGGGTTCCAACAACTTGATTTGCTCAGCTTGGAGAAGAGCCTGAGGGAAGTCCTTTTTAGATGTAATTTCAAGTTTTTAAGGGTTTTTTAATATCTTTTTAATATCCTTTCATATCACTGGATGTCTGGAATATATTGAGTTGCTCCAGTGTTGTAGCAATACGTGCCAATACAGCTAAAGCAGGTGTACACAAGTCAATTAAAAAGGATATTTCAGGGAGAAGATGAAGAAAAATGTGGAATGTCATGGTGAAGTCTGTAGGTTTTGAGGGGTTTATACAAATTTTAGGAATTTTTTTCAGTCCTATCAAGTGTTATATAATCTCTTCTATGGTAGCTGTACCATGATGTGCCTGGAGGAAAAACTACTCTGCCTCTGTTTTTTAAAGAAAGGAAGAGTTTAAAGTAAAGCTTAATAAATTTGGGATGTTAAAACACCCTTTTAGTTCAGTAATGAGAATAAATCTCCTCATAGTCCTCTTAAGGCTGAGGGTCTTTGATTGCACTCAGCCCTGCAAAGTGCAGGGGGCTTTGGAGCTGGGGATTCAACCTCCTGCCAGGAATTCTGCTGCTGAGGGTGTTTGTGTGTACAGCTGGGTGTTTGGGGAATCTGACACAATACTGCAAATGGAAAACAAAAATAAACTTGGAATAATGTAAATAATAGAAAGATTTTAAGACAAAGAGGCACCTTCTGATGCCCTGTGAAGGCTGAGCTAGAGCAGAGGCTGGGCAGAGTTCCAGAATAAAGCAGGGGTTTATCCAAAGGATCTCCTCCATGGATCCACCTTGGGCAGCACCAGAGCCCAGCCAGGGCTGCACCCAAGATGAACAAAAATGGCCCCAAAATGAACCCAAGATGAACCCAAATGGCCCCAAAATGCACAAGCGCTCCCGGGCTCTGTCCCTGGGATCAGTTCTGCTCCATTTGCATCTTGCAGTTCATTGTCCCATCCCAGCTTTAGCCCAGGCAGTCCCACCCTGCTTGTTTTTCTCTCTGCAGCCCACGGGGTTTGTGCTCCTGGGCTGAGATTTGGGGCATTTGTCCTTGGTGCCCAGCTGGAGCAGGAATTGTTTTGTGTCCCTGCTCTGTGCACAGAGCTCACCATCCCATCATATGGAGCCCAGACCCACACACTAAAGCAGCACAGAATGGGAAAAACATAAAAGCTAAACCCTGAGGCATCACCCCAACAAGAGCTTCTATAATGCCAGAATAAAAAGCAGAGCAAGGAAAATCTCAGAATCCCTCAGGCTGGAAAAGCCCTCCAAGATCACCAAAGCCAAGCTGTGACTGATCCTCACCTTGTCCCCAGCCCAGAGCTCCGAGTGCCACCTCTAGGAGCTCCTTGGACACCTCCATAGGGACCCCAAACCTCCCTGGGCAGCCCCTCCAGGACATGGGACACTGGAAGAGGAGATGGATGATTTAGGGAGAGCAGAGACACCCAGAGAGACCCCAGAGGTTTCTGCTCAAACAGGGCCAAGGAAGAGGCCACAGGTGGCACCCCAGGGCTGCATCCAGAAGGAACACTCCACAGGTGGCACCCCAAGGCTGCATCCAGAAGGAACACCCCACAGGTGGCACCCCAAGGCTGTACCCAGCTGGGGTTTGAGAACTTCCCAGCCTGGAGACAGAGAATCTCTGCTGAGCCTTCTCCATCTGCAAGGGACAGGGCTCATGGAGGAGCAGCAGCAGGAGGGAAGCTCTGAGTCACCACTCACTCACTTGAGAGGACCCCAGGTTCTTCCAGCCTGATTTATTTAATGGTCCTACCCCAAAACAAGAGCAGAAAAATCTCACATTTCTACCAAGTGAGCAGAAATGAACAATTACAGAGTCCCAGCCTGGTTTGGGGTGGAGGAGACTTCCAAGATCATCTCATTCCAACTCCTTCCAGCAGCCCAGACTGCTAAACCTGAGGCATCACTCCCACTTCACACAAGACCTGATTTTAGGAAGTAGCCAACAAAACTTTAATTTTGAAAGCAGAAATTGGTTTCAGCTGTCAGTGCTGTAAAAAGTTTCACACAGGAGTGATATGGAAGAAGCGTGTCAACATAAATTTGGAGTGGCTGAACCAAAAGAAGATGATAATATTTCTTTTCTTGTTACTTTCAGTAATTTAATTGACTTTGGAAAACCCACCCCTCTGATAACATAACAAGCTACTGCAGTGTCTTTTTTTTAAGAGATATTTGCATTCAAATCACGCTTCTAAATCAATAAATAAACCTCATTACTTCTCATTTTCCTAATTATCATGCAGATAAACAGTGGGAATCGTGACATTAGGATAAGTAAGTGGCTTTATGATTTTGCTTCAGAGGAAGAAAATCTTGCTGTTCCCCCTTTTCCCCCCTTGGGCCACGCAGGAGTAATAAATGAGCAAACCCAGAGTAGTTTCTGATGGATGCTTAATGGGGCTGTGCTGGAGCCAAGGGCTGCTTTGTGCAGCAGCTGTCACAATTCCGAGTCATTAACACACCTTGAGTGCTTCAATCCCAAAATCAGGGCATTTCCAAGCCATGAAGGCACAGAGCCATGACTTTGAGAAAGGACCTTGGGCTGCAGGCTCAGGGAGGTGTTGGAGTTGAGGGGCATGAGGAGTGTGAGTGTGAATTAAAATAATTCAAGTAATTTTGGAGGTTACAGGTTGACTTTTAAAGTATATTTATGTCTGTCAAGAAGCCATTGAGGGACTTTTGGCCCCTTTTTGGTGGTTCCTTCCTTTGCAACCAGAAAATCTTGGAAATTTTCTTGAATTTCTTGAGGATTTTCTGTGAGGGAAGAAAATCATTGTGTGCAGCAATAACGAGTCATTTCCAGTGTGTAAAACAACTGAAATATTCAAATATCCCAAATATTCAAGTCATGCCAGCAGACTCACAGCAATGCCTTGGTGTACACAATATTTGTGTACATCTCAAAGCCATGACTTTGAGAAAGGACCTTGGGCTGCAGGCTGAGGGAGGTGTTGGAGTTGTGGGGCATGAGGAGTGTGAGTGTGAATTAAAACAATTCAAGTCATTTTGGAGGTTACAGGTTGACTTTTAAAGTTTATTTATGTCTTTAAGCTTGTGAGAAATCCAGGAAGGGACTTTTGCACCCTTTCTGGTAGTTCCTTCCTTTGCAGCCAGAAAATCTTGAAAATTTTCTTGAATTTTTTGAGGATTTTCTGTGAGGGAAGAGAATCATTGCGTGCAGCAATAACGAGGTATTTCCAGTGTGTAAAACAACTGAAATGTTCAAATATCCCAAATATTCAAGTCATGCCAGCAGACTCACAGCAATGGTGCACACAATATTTTGTGTACATCTCAGAGCCATGACTTTGAGGAGGGACTTTGGGCTGCAGCCTCAGGGAGGTGTTTGAATTGAGGGGCATGAGGAGTGTGAGTGTGAATTAAAATAATTCAAGTAATTTTGGAGGTTACAGGTTGACTTTTAAAGTTTATTTATGTCTTTAAACTTCTTTATTTATGTGAAGACGCCATTGAGGGACTTTTGCCCCCTTTTTGGTGGTTCCTGCCTTTGGAGCCTGAAAATCTTGAAAATTTTCTGTGAGGGAAGAGAATCCTTGTGTGCAGCAATAATGAGTTATTTCCAGTGTGTAAAACAACTGAAATATTCAAATATCCCAAATATTCAAGTCATGCCAGCAGACTCACAGCAATGCCTTGGTGTACACAATATTTTGGAGTGAGGAAATACTTCTGTGGAATAACTATCAGGTTTTCTTGTAATGCTCTGGAAAGAAGGATAATTAGTGGAGTTTTGTTTCTGCCTTCATAAAGGGACATCTAAGAAGTGCTCAGATAAAGAGGTCAGCTGGATCTTTGTTTTACATCCTAGTAACTCATGTCATATTTTAATTTTCCTGCTCACTTTTATCTGCCTGTTTGAAGCAGCAGAAAAACCTCCAAATGCTTGTAGTTATTCCTTTTCAAAGTAATGATGTGGCAAGGAGATACTGAACTTGAGCAAATCATTCTTTGAACCAACTGCCTGCCAGTGAGGGACTGCAGAGCACAAAAATAGCCACCTTTGATAGGTCTGGAAAGTGAATTTGAAATTTTTTTCGAGGAACCAACATGACCTTGAGGAAAATAAGGGAATATTGACCCTCAGCACATCTGCAGGTGACACCAAACTGACAGAGAGTAGGTTTGGATTGGAGATTAGGGAAAAATTTTTCCTTCTGAGGGTGAATTGGATGTGGAATATCATGGAAAAAGCTGTTTGTAATTCTCTGTTCAGAGTGTTGACAGTCTGGTGCCTGAAAATGGGTAAAGGTGATAAATAAATGAGAATTAAAGATTACAGAAATGCAAAGTTCAGAACTGAAGTTCACCACAGAAGAAATAGCACATAAAATAACTCCTGAAATCATGATTTTGCTGTGTTTTGTTGTTTTGGTGTTGCTTGTTTGACAGTAATTTTGTTCTGTTTTAAAAAACAAATTTTCCTTTTCTTCATCTTTCCAAAGCCCAGAGAAGTTCATATCATATTTTAGATTTTGGGGAGAGTGATAAAACTCTTATTCCATGTGAACTGCCAGACAAACCCAGGACATTCTTTAAACTTTCCAAGTTGTCCTGAAAACAAAAATAATTTTTACAGTTGCAATTGTGACTCAGTGCTGGTTTTGTGTAGGCTCATATCTGAATTTTAGTTTTCTTTTTAAATATGGCTATTTCTTTCATAAATTCTGCTCTTAAATTGGTTATTTTTGAACATGTTTCTGTGTAAATTTGTCCCAATTCCCCACTTCTTCCTCACATCTGTTTCTTTCCATCCCTGCCAGCTCCTGGAGGTTCCCCCTGCCCGTGGTCACCCCAGTTCTTCATTTTTGTTTTCTTTTTCTCCAACTCTTTCCTTTTTTTTCCTCTCTTTATGGAAGAACCACAACATCCTTTTGTCCCTGTCTTTAGGACAAACTTCTGCCTCTTTTCTCTGCTGCCTGGGAGTTTCTTCATTCTTTAATTTCATTTTGTCCTCTTGGCCTTTATTGTCTGATGCTGCAATGTTCCAGAGTTGATGGAAGGAATAATTGCCAGCAGAATTCCCTATAATCCCTGCATTCCTGAGAGGACTTTTTGTGTTCTACAAAGCTCTGGAGATCTCTGGGCTCCCTTTTTCTATTTAATTTTATTTTTCCCCAGGGTCTCATGGACATGGTTAAGTTAAATTTGATTTTATTGGATATAAAAGGAGGAAATGGCCTGAAACTGTCATGGTGGGCACCTCTGTGCTGGCTCTAACCAGATTCCTTGGAAACTCCATAAATGCTGAAATTTCTCAGCAGAAGAAAATGAAATTCTGTTTATTATTAGTGAAAGGTTTTCTCTCTTTTTGACATGGATGAAATGAATTTGGCTTAGGCCCTCAGAAAAGGTGGAGATGAAGCGTGGAGCATCTTCAGCTCTCTCGTGCTTCTGGAACTGTAGCTCCAGGGTCTGTGGAGTGGAAAATGAATGGAAAGTAATTTTATTTCATGGAGAGGGTGACACAAGGTTTTTGTGCTGGTGGAACAGCAAGGAGACAACAATTTCTATTCCCAGTAGTTTTCAGTGCAAGTCTGATCATAATTTGGAAGGAAAAGAGGGGGTTTTAAAATCAGTTTTACTGTTCACATTTGGTTTTAAGGGTGTGATGGTTAATTATGCAGAGGAATGAAACTAATTATGGGAATCTCCAGTTTATGCTGCCTTAAAAGTTTAGATTATTTGGATTTTTTTCTGTGCAGTGGCCTGGCTATAAAGCTTTATTCCAAAGTATCCCTGCAAAGAGAGGGACATTTTCCCTGCCTGCATTTCAGGTGGTTACAGGTGTCATCAGCTGGGCCAGAATTTTTCACCCTCAGATCTCTTTAATATTAAAGAAAAACAGGTGGTTTCAGAGTGCATTCTGAGCTGGTCCAGGTGTCAGCTTTCTGATAAAGTGCATTTTCCTAAAGAACTGTCCATGTCTCTGTAAATGCCTTTCTGGCTTGAGGGCTTCTGGTTGCCTTCCTGTTATATAATTAAGGTGATTAAACTCACATAATTAATTAAAGTGTTAAACTTCTATAATTAAGTTGCTTTTCACACAAAAGATGTAAATATTATCATGGCCCCCACATCCATGGCACACAAAAGCTGCTGCTGATAAATCAGAACCATCCATGTGGCAGGACAAGGAGCAGTGGTTTGAAACTGATAGAGGATTTAGGTTGGATAGGAGGAAGAAATTTGGTGTGATGAGAGTGGGAGGTCCTGGAATAGAATTCCCAGAGCAGCTGGGGCTGCCCCTGGATCCCTGGAATCCAAGGCCAGGATGGACATTGGAGTTTGGAGCACCCTGGGACAGTGGAAGGTGTCCCTGCCATGGCAGGACATTGGAATTAAATGATCCCAAAGGTCCCTTCCAACCCAAATTGGATTTGGGTTGGATTCCCTCTCAGAACATTTTTTTTTTCCTTTCAATAATTTGTGAAGAATTGGGGACAGTCAGAGGTTTTACACTGGGCTCCCTTTTTCCATCTTTTGATGTGATGAGGCTGGGAGGTCCTGGAATAGGATTCCCAGAGCAGCTGTGGCTGCCCCTGGATCCTCAGTTTGGAGCACCCTGGGACAGTGGAAGGTGTCCCTGTCATGGCAAGGGATTGGAATTTAATGATCCCAAAGGTCCCTTCCAACCCAAACCATCCCAGGATTCCCTCTCAGAACATTTTTTTTTTCCTTTTAATAATTTGTGAAGAATTGGGGACAGTCAGAGGTTTTACACTGGGCTCCCTTTTTCCATCTTTTGATGTGATGAGGCTGAGAGACCCTGGAATAGAATTCCCACAGCAGCTGTGGCTGCCTCTGTATCCCTGGAATCCAAGGCCAGGATGGACACTGGGACTGGAGCACCCTGGGACAGTGGAAGGTGTCCCTGCCATGGCAGGGGATTGGAATTAATTGATCCCAAAGGTCCCTTCCAACCCAAACCATCCCAGGATTCCCTCTCAGAACATTTTTTTTTTCCTTTCAATAATTTGTGAAGAATTGGGGACAGTCAGAGGTTTAACACTGGGCTCCCTTTTTCCCTTTTTCCATCTTTTGATGTGATGAGAGTGGGAGGTCCCTGGGAACAGAATTCCCAGAGCAGCTGGGGCTGCCCCTGGAATCCAAGGCCAGGATGGACATTGGGACTTGGAGCAGCCTGGGACAGTAGAAGATGTCCCTGCCCATGGCAGGGGATTGGAATTAAATGGTCCCAAAGGTCCCTTCCAACCCAAACCATTCCAGGATTCCCTCTCAGAACATTTTTTTTCCTTTCAATAATTTGTGAAGAACTGGGGAGAGTCAGAGGTTTTGCACTGGGCTCCCTTTTTCCCTTTTCCCATCTTTTGATGTGATGAGGGTGGGAGACCCTGGAATAGAATTCCCAGAGGAGATGTGGCTGCCCCTGGATCCCTGGCAGTGTCCAGGGCCAGGATGGACATTGGGGCTGGAGCACCCTGGGACAGTGGAAGATGTCCCTGCCCATGGCAAGGGGTTGGAATTAAATGATCCCAAAGGTCCCTTCCAACCCAAACCATCCCAGGATTCCCTCTCAGAACATTTTTTTTCCTTTTAATAATTTGTGAAGAACTGAGGAGAATCAGGGGTTTTGCACTGGGCTCCCATTTTCCTTTGGGATTATTGCACACTCCATTGTTCCGTTATTTAAAGTTTTAACTCTTTGGCCTTAAAATCCCAAATTTATACTCGCTCCTTAATTTCTTGGGATTGGGGCATGTCCTCCAGGATTAATTATGGATATTAATAATATTAATTATGGCCACAGGGGAATGGAAGTGGATTAAACCCCTTCCCCCAGAGGGGTTTTGGTGTTGTGCTGCAGGTTCTCATGCCAGGGCTTCCCTAAATTCCTGCAGGAGCTGCCTGTGCTTTCCTGGGATTTCCTGCTGTGTTCTTGGCAGGGTGCTGTGATTGCACTTTAAGGCAGTAATAAATAGCTTGTGTAAGTTGTTCCTTTAAGTTAGAGTTTCTATAGAACAATTTTACAAATTGTTGCGTGTCACAGCTGTAAATGGGTCGAGCGCATCGCCGAGTGTGGAGCTGACAACAACAACAAAAAAATCAGGGCTTGTACTGCTGCTGAGAAGAAAAAAAGCTATTTTATACTCCATTAAACTGTTACACATCATAAATAATTTATGCTCAGCCTGCTCTGTTCTGTAGCAAAGATGATAAACTCGACATTTTTGGAGCATTTTAATGGATATCATCATTTCCATGAATTTCTCTGGAACAGAATCCTCGTTCCTGCAGAGTTCCCCTGGTCATTATATGGATGGCAGTGGGTTAAATGATCAGAGTACATTCCAAAGTCAGTCCTTGAGTCTTGCTCTGAGTTCCACAAGTATTAGGAATGGATTTAAAATATATTATAGAATGTATTTGGGTTGGGAGGGATCCTGAAGATGATTTAATTCCAACTCTCCTGTTTTAGGCAGGGATGTCACCCACTCCAGCAGGGTATGTATGTAGTGTCTAGATATAATTTTGCTCATTTTAATTAATATTCTAATTTTTATTGGTTATTTCTGTCATTTCCAGAAGTGTCTGAACACCTAATGTAATATTATGAGTGTGTCTCTGTTTCCAGGCCAGAATATTGATGATTTTTCTACTTTATACTGAACTATCAGATAATTCATACATTTTCTCAAGCACACAGGAAGGTTTTTAGACTGTTTTGTGTTCTTAAATATGCCCTTAAATGCATAAAAATATGCCCAAAAACCTTTTGCCCTTTGCCAGCAAAAATATCTTAATTTTTTCTTACTGAAAAACTCTTCAGAAAAATAGCACTGTAAAAATAAAACATGCTTGGAGATTTAAAAAGAAAACATACAACAAAACTGAAGTCTTTTGGACAGCATTTTTTAAAATGTGGAATTTAGAAGTGACTGAAATGTTCAAAGTTGTAGATAAATGTCTGAATGGAGAACTAGTTCTGTTTATTTATGCAGGGTTTTGGTGCTTCTAAGTCTGTTCCTGCTGTGTTTTCCTGGGGTGTGGTGCCTGAGCTGAGCATCTAAAGGGTTAAAATGGGGCTTCACTTAGAGCTGCCTGATTTCCTTTTTGAAATGTAAAATGTGATGTGATATTTTTGGGGTCCCCCGATGAGGGGAGGAAATGATGAATCTGACTCCATGTTCTCAGAAGGTTAATTTGTTATTTTATGATATTATATTATATAAAAGAATGCTATACTGAACTATACTAAAGAATAGAGAAAGGATACAGACAGAAGGCTAAAAAGATAATAATGAAAACTCCTGACTCTTTCCAGAGTCCTGACACAGCTTGGCCCTGATTGGTCATTAATTAAAACAATTCACATGAACCCAATGAAACAATCACCTGTGGATAAACAATCTCCAACCACATTCTAAACAGCAAAACACAGCAGAAGCAAATGAGATGATATTGTTTTCCTTTTTCTCTGAGGTTTCTCAGCTTCCCAGGAGAAGAATCCTGGGCAAAGAGGATTTTTCAGAAAATATGAATATGACAATGTGGTATTGCTAAAAGGGAGCTGCTTCATCCAGTGAGTGGTGCAGAGGAAGTGTCCAGAATTGATATTTGACTTGGGGTAACAGTGCTGGATTTAAGGGTGAATCCACAGTCCCATTAATAGAAATTGCAGTTCAGTTCCAGTGTTGGTGGTGGGAGTTCATCCTGAAGATAGAAATGAGATAACATCAACTTTTTATTTTCCTGTGAGGACTGCAAGCATCCCCCAAGGGAATCTTCTTTCTGACAAATCCGTTTTCATGTTCATACTCCTACACAAAATACAATCAGTTGGGTTGGAAAAGTCCTTAAGATCCTCTGGTCCAGGCATCCCCCAGCACTTCCAAGGCCACCCCTGACCCTGTCCCCAAGTGCCACCTCCACATGGCTTTAAACCCCTCCAGGGATGGGGACTCACCCCTGCCCTGGCCACCCTGTGCCATTGCTCATTATTTCACTGATAGCTCTGATAAAACACTTGATAGTTGTGTTTAACACCATTGCAGTGTTGAATTTTAAATGATGGCAGAGATTTTTTGGGTTTTGTGTGTGTTCTTCAAAGTATTTTTATGTAGATTTATAATAGAAATGTCACTTTAAACTTGTTTTGTATTAAGGGAATAATCAGTAGTTTTGGTCTCTGTGAGAGATTGGATGTGTAATTACATCTTGAATTTCTCTTTGTTGTTACCTTCTCCTTTAAAACTGCTTAAACCTGGGTAGAATATTGCAGAAAATATTTTCTAGATAATGAAATTCATGGTCCTGTGCCAGGAGATGACTTTGACTGGGGAACTGTCCTCGGACAAATTAGTGATGCTTCCCTTTGTGTAGAACATTGCAGAAACAGCAACAGCCATATTAAATCTTAATCAATAACAATGTTTCACTAATTACAGGAGCGAGTTTGTATATTGGATAAATTGCTGTTTGTAAACGTTGTATTATATTAACTAAACCAGCTAATTACCAGAGCAGAATAAACATAAGGTTTGCTAAAAGCTTCCATCCGTAGCTGGGAGCAGTGGCTGCTGTCTAATATTTCAGTCAATGTGGAAAATAAGGTAATGACATTATAAATACATTTATAACACAGGACGATTTCTTCTAAAATGCATGTAAGTATTATTGCTTTACTATGAAATATGATTTATTTAATGCATTTCAGCCCCCATAATATTAAGATATAATTGAGATGGGGGGAAAAAATTGCATGCAGTCAGAGTCTGTATGAAAGTGAATCACAGGCTAAATTGCTTGTAATTTTAAAGGCACTTAGGGGAATCGTGAAATTTAGCTAATGCAGCCTTTGGTGTAAAAAATGGGAAGAAAACAATTGGCCAGTCTTTCAAGTTTTATTTGACTTCACATGGAGGTGGTTTTTTTTTGTCTTTTTTTTTGTATCCTGGTGACTGCCAGTCTGGGAATGAATAAACAGAGCTGCTAAAATTTCTCTCGTGGTGAGAAATAGCTGCAGATGTGGGGAGGGATGGGCATTTGGGGTGAGCAGGCAGGAGCAGAGCTGGGGGGAGCTGGCAGTGAATGATAGCACAGAGTGCTGATGGTCTGAGATGGGAATTCTGATGGTTATTGCTTTCAAAAGGCTGAAGCTTTCTGGCCTTTATGAGCAGTTGTTGGTGATTTCAGTAAATCACAGAGCTCCCACACGGGCACCACCAGCTGAGCTGTGCCAGAGCAATCCCACTTTTCCTGCTAATGGACACCAGCCTGGGCTTAGCTTAACATGAGCTGTCAGCTGGAGAGAGCCTGGCACTGCTCCTTGTCCCCAATCTGGCTCCAAAGCTGGAATAAACAAGGCAGAGCAACCCCTGGGGCTGGGCCATGATCATGGATCTCAGTAGGAGATAAAATGGGTGCTTGTAAAATCAAGCTAATTTTGGTTTTTATGATAAGTAACTTCTGTTGAAGAGATGACTTCCTGCTTTTAGGACGTTTGTCATTTCTTGTGTAAAATGTATTAATGATTCCATAAAATATAAATCATGGAATCACACAGTGGGTTGGGTTGGGAGGGATTTTTAAAGCTCCATTCCATCCCCCTGATCATAGAGAATGAGAGTGTTCAGACAGAGAATCCTGGAATGGTTTGGGTGGGAAGGGACCTTAAAGTCCATCCAGTGCCACCCCTGCCATGGCAGGGACACCTCCCACTGTCCCAGGCTGCTCCAGCCCCAGTGCCCAGCCTGGCCTTGGCCATTGCAGGGATCAGGGGCAGCCCCAGCTGCTCTGGCAATTGCAGCCCAGCCAGGAATTCCTCATTGCCAAGATCCCATCCATGGCTGCCCTCTGGCACTGGGAGCCATTCCCTGGGTGCTGTCCCTGCAGGCCTTGTCCCCAGTCCCTGCTGCAGAGGAAATCATCTCCCATTGCCCATAAATTCAGGATTATTGGCAGGCAGAGCATCACAGGGTAGGAGGTGAAACGAGGAGTCATGGATGGCTCATCCCCATCATCTCCTGGCTGGACAGACCCTGTGCTCTGGCCAGCACCTTCTCCGTGCAGGAATTTCAGTGGAGGACATGGAGGCCTCCAGCAGCTCCTCCTGTTCCCCTTGCAGGATCTGTGTCCCTCACCCTGCAGCCATTCATGCAAACTCTTCTCTGATTTGCTTTGGGCATTATCCCTGTGCTGGCAAAGTTGGGATGAATGATTTGAGCTAATCCCATTCCCTCACTGCTGGATTGACACAGAACCGTGGCAGTGGGATCAGGAACCTTTGCAGAGGGAGCAGCTGCACCTGCAAGATGATGTTGAATCTCATTTGACCCAAATTAATTTAAATCTCCTGCAATGATTAGTTACTTTGTGAGTAGTACAGACTGGAAAATTCTCTAAGCCTTTCTAATATTAACTCCAGATTACTGGATGTAATCACTTTTTTAATAAAGGAGAACTTGGAGGCTGGCAAACCACATTTTATTTTGTGTGATTAATTAAAAAGCAGAGTAAGGATGAATAATAAACATAAAGAATTGGTAGCTCCACTGAAGCACCACGGCTCCCTTGCCTCTGTGTACTTCTGCAGGCCGTTGCCAAGAGATTTTGTGAGGATTGATTAAAATAGTTTGAAATAAGGCACTGTCTATAGAAGTTCAAAGTAATTGGTGTAAGTACTTTTATTAATAAAGAGAGCTTCCATAGAATGAATTCTATCTCCAGGGCTCTCAAAGGGCTTTTGCAAGTTAAATATATAATTAAGTACATTATCTCACACTATTCACTGAAATGTTTTTTTTTCCTGGGCTAGAACACAGTAGCAATTTATGGTGTGAAGATCTATGTGAAATTTTGCTGATAAATGAGAAAACCACAGTCCTTGTATTGTTGAAATCCAGTGTACCACGACGACTGAGGGTTAGAACAGAGAGAGCAAGACCAGTACAAGCTCAGCCTAAAATGAATCAGCAGCATGAGCTTAGGGAAGGCTTGGATTGCCTTCAGAGCAGAGGATGTGGAATTAATATTTTTCATGGTCTGCAGCTTTGTGTGGATCTTTAATGACTCCTAGGCAAGGACTAAGCTCTGACTGAAGTGGGAATTGTGAGCCTGTTGCTTTTCACCATGAGGCTGCTCAGGGGAGCTGTGAGATGTTGCTCATGGTTGAATTTTTGGGTTAGGTTTGCTCTGGTGCAGCAGCCAGAGTTTTTTTGGAACCAGCTTTGTGATATTGATTGGTGGAGGCACTAAAATTCCTATTTTGGAGTTAGTGGATTGTTGAGTTTGTGAGGGTCCCCAGGACGAGGTGAGATATGAGAATCTGACTCCATGTTCTCAGAAGGCTGATTTATTATTTTATGATATTATATTATATTAAAGAATGCTATACTAAAACTGTACTGAAGAAAAAAAAAAGGATACAGACAAAAGGCATAACAAGAATGATCATGAAAAACTCCTGACTCCTCAGAGTCCAACACAGCTGATGGTGATTGGTCATTAATTAAAAACAATTGACATGAAACCAGTGAAACAATCACCTGTTGGTGAACAATGTCCAAACCACATTCCAAAGCAGCAAAACAGGGAGAAGCAAATGAGATAATATTGTTCTTTCTCTGAGGCTTCTCAGCTTCCCAGGAGAAGAAATCTTAGTGAAGGGATTTTTCAGAAAATGTGACAGTGACAGGGGACATGGCTGGAGCAGTGTCTGAGGGGATGATCTGGGGCCTGGGGCTGCTCCTCCTGCTGCACTTGGGTCCCACCAACCCCATGGAGCTCCACAGGCTGGGCCAGAGAGGCTGGAAATGTCCCTGGGGGTGCTGGTGACATTGGCTGGACATCCCCAGGTGTGCCCAGGTGGGCAGGAGGCCGATGGCACCTGGATTTCAGCAGGAATGGAGCGGCCAGCAGGGTCAGGGAAGGGACTGTGCCCTGAGCTGGCACTGCTGAGGGACCCCCGGGAACCTTGGGGGCAGCTCTGGGATCCTCAGGTCAGGAAGGGCCTGGAGGGGCTGGAGAGGGTCCAGGAATGGAGCTGGGAAGGGTCTGGAGAGGCTGAGGGAGCTGGGAAGGGCCTGGAGAACCAGGAGGGGCTGAGGGAGCTGGGAAGGGCCTGGAGAAGCAGGAGGGGCTGAGGGAGCTGGGAAGGGCCTGGACAACCAGGAGGGGCTGAGGGAGCTGGGAAGGGTCTGGAGAACCAGGAGGGACTGAGGGAGCTGGGAAGGGTCTGGAGAACCAGGAGGGGCTGAGGGAGCTGGGAAGGGTCTGGAGAACCAGGAGGGGCTGAGGGAGCTGGGAAGGGGCTGAGGCTGGAGCAAAGGAGGCTCAGGGGGCCCTTGTGGCTCTGCACAAGTCCCTGCCAGGAGGGGACAGTGCAGGGAACAGGGACAGGAGCAGAGGGAACGGCCTCAGGCTGGGCCAGGGCAGCTCAGGGGGGATTTTGGGAAGAAATTCTTGCCCAAAATACTTGTCCAGCCCTGGCACAGCTGTCCTGGCAGTGCTGGAGTCCCCGTTCCTTCAGGGATTTCAGAACCCTGTGGATGTGGCACTTGGGGACATGAGCACTGATGGCCTTGGCAGAGCTGGGAATGGTTGCACTCATAATCCTTGAAGGTTTTTCCAACCTAAATGGTTCAATGATTCTGTAATTGAATTATTCCAAGGCTTTGATCTAAAACCCTTTTTAAAACACCACTTAGAGCAGTGCAGTGTATATCAAGTATTGACCTCAGAAACATCTCCTTCCAAATTGGTAATAAAGTAAAATAAACAGGCATTGACATACAATGATGAAAAAATGGGATTTTTATCCATGTCTACTCCCTTGGGCAGTAAATGTTTGCCTTTTCATGTGTTTTTCTCTTTGAGAGCAGCTGGACCTGCGTGCTGAGCTCTGCTGGACTCTGAGGGACGTTCAAGGGAATACAAAAAGCACAAATTAATGCCCAAATTCTTGGTACCAATCTCAGTTCTCCAGCACAAACCTCTTCCTCCTTCCCACCCCCACATCCTCAGCAGTGAAGTGAAACAAAATTTAATTTACTCCACGAGTGAAATGTGGTTTGGTTTAGACCTCAGACTTACTCCTAGGTGTGAATAAGTGTGAATTCTTGAAATAATAGTGAAAATATTTAGCATGAAATAGAGATTTGACATGTGCTAATGCCCATGCATCCATTTCTGTGTGGGGATGCATTTACAGATGGAAAATTCATTTTTAAGTTGACATTTCTGCAAAATAGAAAAGATTCAAATATTGAAAATCAATAAAATTATGGAATTTTTATCATTTTATACTGCTAGAAGCAATTTACCTGTATAGCTCTGGCTTCAGAGGAGGAGAAAAAAAGAGAATATTTTTCTAAAGTTGCTTAGTGAACAACACATCTCCATGTTTGGATTTGTCCTTTTTTCAATGGAAACTGTGAATTTTCCATCTTTTCCACACCATCATCCCATGGCTTTTCCCCCCTGATTTCCTTTCAAGTCCATTCACTTTGGGATCCCCCATGTGGCAAATCCCTGCAGTGCAGCAACATTTCATCTTCAATTTCCAAAATTTTTCATTCAGATCTTTAGTCAGGGAAGGCTTTGAGAGGCTGCAAACTGACAAACTTAAAAAAAAATAGTTCAAAAAGCAAATAGATTTTTTTCCCCCCTTATTAATTATCTTTTATTTCTTTTTCTGCTTATGGGGGAATTTATTTTCAAGCTGGAGGGTGTGAAAATAAGCAGAATACAACCAATATTGAGTTAAATATTTAAAAATATTTTTCATATTTAAAAATATTTTTCATATTTTTTTATATTTGCAGGGTTTTTTTCAGATTTTTATATTATTTAATATATTTGCAGATATTAAATATCTGTGTTTATATAGTTAAAGATTTTAATATATTTATATATTTATATAATTTTTATATATTTACAGATTTTTTACAGCTTTTTATATTATTTAATATATTTACAGATACTTTAGCAATTCTTTATTGGTTAAAACATTTCTTTCCTTTGGAAATTCAAATTGTGTATAATAAAAAGAGAATGAACATGACATAGACCAATAATATGTTGCACTCAAAAAGAAAAGAATAGTTTTAAAGATGTAATTTTTCCAAAAAACCATAATTTTGGCTGGGTTTATGGGCAGCTAAAACCTGTGTATGACAGTTTAACAATTCCAGCCCATGGAACCCCTTTGTCCCCAGCACAGGTATTTAAATTTTGGATTATTTTTTAATAAAGTGCCCATGAAGGGCTCTACACCTAAGAGAAGAATTACATTAAAAAATACACCTAAAAGAAATGCATTTTGTCTGTCTAGAAGATTTCTTTATCCTAACACTTCTTGCCAGTCCTTCAAAATGCACAGAATTACCTGAAATTAGATTTTTTTTTGCAGGCTCTTTAACTCAGTGCTTGGGAAAGACCTTTTGTACCCAGAATTTCTTCCTTCATTTGATTTTCCAGCCTGACCTGTGGTGGCACTTTAATTTCAAAACATGCTTCTCTCTAGATCAGCTTGTTTTTACCTCAGCACAGTTAATATTAAGAGCTGCAGTTAATAATAAACATTTCTTGGAGGAAAGCAGGCAGGAAGTGGAGCTGCTGAGTGCTGATGGGGGCTGAGATAAGGAAGAATTTCAGAGAATGAGCTTCATCAGGCCGAGCCTTCCGTCCATAATCATCGTTCCTGTCTTTAATTTCCTTTTACATGACCTTCCCTGATGGTTTGGGTGTCATCCCTGTAACAGAACAGATAATAATTAAACACAATTGGAGTGAGAAGAGAGAAATTGTTGAGTTTTGGGTGTGCTGGACTTGTCACCACCACGGCTGCGATATTTCGTGGAGGTGAGAGGAAGGAATTTTTTATCCAAACTTGTTTTCATTTCATACAATAATGGAATGGTTTGGGGTGAAAGACCTTTGAGATCATCCAGTGCCACAGCTGGCTCAGCTAAAAGGGGCTGGTTTGCCTCAAAATTTGGTTTTAGCAGTCAGGATCCCAGATTGGGTTGGGTTGGGTTGGGTTGGGTTGGGTTGGGTTGGGTTGGGTTGGAAGGGATCTTTGGGGTCATCTCCTTCCCTCCCTGTTATTGTCATATTTTTATAAAAATCCCCTCACCAGGATTTCTTCTCCTGGGAAGGTTCAGCTTCTCCATGTTTTGCTCCTTTGGAATGGGATTTAAAGAATTATTTATCCAGCATGTGAATTGTTTTTAATTAATGGCCAATCACAACCTGCTGTGTCAGACTCTCTGGTCAGTCACAGATTTTTATTATTGATTCTTGTTAAGATTTCTGATGTCCCCTTTCTATTTCTTTGGTATAATTTTATTAGATCATTATGATATGATATGATATGATATGATATGATATGATATAATATAATATAATATAATATAATATAATATAATATAATATAATATAATATAATATAATATATATAATATAATATAATATATATAATATAATATAATATAATATAATATAATGTAATATAATGTAATATAATGTAATATAATGTAATATAATATAATATAATATAATATAATATAATATAATATAATATAATTATATATAATATAATATAATATAATATAATATAATACAAGTAATATAATATAATAATACAATGTAATATAATATATAATATAATATAATATAATATAATATAATATAATTAATAATATAATATATATAATATAATATAATATAATATAATATAATATAATATAATATAATATAATATAATAAATTAATATATAATCCCTCTGAGAACTTGGAGTCAATTCTCATCTCTCACCTCATCCTCAGACCCACAACAACCCCACAACAATTAATAACCACACATTAATTAATTAATTAATTCATAACACCCCTTCCTCCATCCCAGATTGCTCCAAGCCCCATCCAGCCTGGCCTTGGGCACCTCCAGGGATGAGGATAATTAAAACAGTGAAAAAAAGCTGAATTCTGAGGAAAAAACCAACCAATAAAACCCAAATAAACCCCAAACCAAACCCAACAAAGACAAAAATGTCTCCCCAAATCTGTATTTTGAATTAGATTCAAAATCTAATTTTTTGTGATTCAAAATCTGTATTTTGAATTAGGATTTTTTGTTGGCTTTTGGTGGAAATCTTCACATGATCATCACTAAAAAACTGCTTGGAGCACAGAAAATAAAGAAGAGTTTTGAAGACACCAACTCAAAGTTCCCCTGAGGTTGAATTAGCGCAAGATTTTAATTTTAATTTTAATTTTAATTTTAATTTTAATTTTAATTTTAATTTAATTTTAATTTTAATTTCAATTTTAATTTTAATTTTAATTTTAATTTTAATTTTAATTTATTTAATTCTCTACCTGGTTTTAATAAGAGAGAGCATTGATTGCTTTGCATTGCCAGCATCAGTGCTGATCACAGATTCTATAAAATCATCACTGCCACTGCTTCTTTCTGGAAATAGAGACTGAAATGCAGAGGAATGGATTTAATTAACCTGCTCTGCTGACAGGGGGGAAAATGAAACTCCTGCCCTCTGATTTTTGAATTTTAGAACAGAAAAGTTCCTGCTTCTGGTCCTGGATTGATTTAATTCTCAGTCACAGCTGCATTGGATTGGGGCAGAATGACATCAGGTACAGCTGATATTTTACTGTAAATATCAGTAAAATTGAGTATATATAAAAAATATATATATAAAAATATATATAAAAATATGTATTTATAATAAATATAAATTTTTATGTTTTATATATAATTTATATTATATATAAATATAATTTATATTATATATAAATATAATTTATTTAATATATATATTATAAATATATAATTTATATTGTATATATTATATATATTTATATTTATATAATTTATATTATATATAAAATATATATAAAAATATATATATTTATAGATATAAAAATATATATTATATATATATATATATTTATATATATATAAATATGTTATATATATAATATATATATTATATATATATAAATATGTTATATATATAATTATATATGTATATATATAACAATATATATTTATATATATTTATATATATATAAAATATAAAATATATAGAATATATATAAAATATTATATATATATTATATATATATATATATATATATATATATATACATATATATATATATAAAATAGTATTTTACTATTCCTCCCTCCACCATGGCTTTCATGGTTTTAATGATTAAAAATAATTTTAGGGCAAAATTTAGGAAAAATAAGGAGAGACAGCACTGTGGAAAATGTGTATTTTTATTTATTTATATATTTTGATTTATTTTCACTCTCTGCCTCTCCTGACCTCATTTAATCCTCAGAGCTCTCTGCCCTGCTTGTATTTATTAGGGATGGTTTTAATAATAATTAATAATAATAAATAATAATAAATAATAAAAATTTAATAATAATAATTAGGGATGGTTTTAATTTGAAAGCTTTTCCTGTGACAATGCAGATCAGGGTGACACAGGTTCCCACAATTGTTCAGCAGCTCTTTCCAGCTCTGGACCTTCAAATAATAAAATAAATTAAATAATAAAATAAAGAAATAAAAATAATAAAATAAAATTAAATTAATTTTTTCCTGCTTTGGATCTCTCTGTGGGCATGTCGAGCTTGCATGGCTGGATTTTGCTGCATGCTGAGTGCTTGGCTTTTTAATTTTAATATTTTTAATATTTCTACATAAAAATCGACTCTTTCATAGTTTTATTATTTAATAATAGTTTAATAATAGAATAGTTAATAGTTAATAGTTTAATAATAGAAATGTAATAGTTCTATTAGTTCTATTAATTATTAGTTCTATTTAATAGTTCTATTATAGTTCTATTAAAAAAACCAAACCAAACCTCTGTAGTTTATTTAAGGCAGGAAAAATTTGTGCTAACAAAAATCACTCAAAGCTATTAAATAGCTTTTAATTTGATTATTTGTCATATTTTTGTTCCTCATGAAGCTTTTAAGGAATTTTGGAAAAGAGAATCCCTTGAATTTGACTCTTAAGCCTGAAGTGATTTGAGACCTGTCCCAAATGTGGGCACTGGGTTCAAATAGAAATAATTTTTCCTAAATAAATCAATAAATAATTTTTCCTAAATAAATCAATAAATAATTTTTCCTAAATAAATCAATGTTTTGGGGAGAAAAGAAGAGAGGCAGAGTGGAGCCAGCTTTTATGAAAATGGATTTTATTGATGGAATTCCAGAGTGCCTCCATTAGTGGCAATGGTTCCACAGTCAGTGGGGATCCTGCTCTGAGCTGAGCTGATATTTTTCATAAGCAGATCATTAATTTTTTAAAAATTTAATATTCAGGAGAGTGGGTAAGGTTATAAATGTAATTTCTCCTTTAAATCTAAATTTCCTTGCCATGATGGGTTCTGGCTGTCTAAAGCTCAGTGATAATACAAATTATTGACCTCCTCCATTTGACTTCTTCTCTTAAATGTTTTTATTCCTTTTTATCAAGAGAGGTTTTTTTTAATACCAAGGCAATCTTTGAATTGCTTACAAGAGTAATTTTGAATTTCTGAGCATTCCACACCTGTTTTGTTGAGTTTTTTGTACCTCTGGAAATATTAGAAATCATTTTACTGCAGGCATCCTGAGGAAAAGAGCAGCAGGATTGTACCTCAGTTCCTCCTGCTGTGGGTGCATCTTAATTTCTAAAAATCCATCAACAGCTTAAAAAAAGAAAATAAAAATCCACCAGAAAAGAAGAAAATTCCCTTCTTCCACTTGCAATTCCCAGGTTTTTTTGGTAACTCAGGTTCTCAAGCCATAATTTGGGATTTTGTCATCTTTGACCTTGTCCACCCTCAGCTGAAACTTCTCTTGCCTTTTGGGATTTGATCATTTTTGGTTCTTTTCCTTTGTGGCACATCACAAATCTGATTTTTAAGGCTTGTGTGGACCAAAAAAAAGGTTTTCTTACCTCTGGCTCTCCATCCTTGAGGGAATCAGGATGGTGGGGAGGTGGGAGAGGCAATTTTGTGGCTCAGCTCCCCTTGTCCAGTTGTTTTTCTAAGTTATAGTTTTGGAATTATATTAATTATAATAACACTGATATAATATAATATAATATAATATAATATAATATAATATAATATAATATAATATAATATAATATAATATAATATAATATAATATAATATAATATAATATAGAATATAGAATATTATAATATAATACAATATAATATAATATAACATAATATAACATAATATAATACAATATAATATAATATAATATAATATTAGAATATTATAATACAATACAATATAATATAACATAACTTAATATAATATAATATAATATAATATAATATAATATAATATAGCATCGTATATAATACATAGTATATTATATTATATTATATTATATTATATTATATTATATTATATTATATTATATTATATTATATTATATTATGGCAAAATAATAATTTTATTTTATAGAAATTTTATACTCAGAAATTTTATACTCAAAATTTTATACTCAGAGTGAGGCAAAAATCCACCTGTGTGCCTAAAGCACACAAAAAATTCTTCTGTTCTTTTTTCAGCTGAATTTTGATGGAATTAAGAATTCCAAATCCCTGCCTGCATTTTTTATGTGATTTAACCACAGCTCCAGTATTGACTCTCATTTAATTTGAGTATCCTGAGCATTAAACACTCCCATTGAAAATCTACTTATTTGCTGCTAGAATATGGATTTAGGAATAAAAATTAAAATATTCCCTGTGTTGTCTGGAATATTTCTGGTTTTTAGAGCAATGTGGAGTTTGGCAGAAGTAAAAGCACTGAAAGGTGAGACCTCTGGAATATTTCTGGTTTTTGTGGAGTTTGGCAGAAGTAAAAGCACTGAAAGGTGAGACCTCTAAACTCCTGACAGGAAAAAATCAAACATAATAAAAATAAAATGTCTGGTTTGAATAGGCAGATTCCACTCTGAGCATTGCTCATTGATTTTATCTCATTTTTGGGGTTTTTAGGGTTTTTTTAAGTCTTCATTGATGCAGCAGCTCTGTTTATGTGCAGCACAGACCATGTGCAGTTTGGACTTTTTGGTACAGATTTAGAGAAGTGAAAATTCATTTTTCTCTTAAGATTTTGAACCCTCACAGCTTAAATTTCAGGCAAAACTGCTGTGTCTGGTTTTTGTTAATCAACTCCAGTTGAGTTTCAGGAGATGTGAGGTTTTTCCCCATCATTAAATAAGATTATTGATCTCTGTATATTACAGATTAAGCTTTCACAGGAGCAAACAAGACTCTCTTGAATTTCAGCTGAATTTCTGCATTTGCAGTGATGTTGCACATACCGGAGATTGCCAATTCCTGCTTTCCTCTGGAAATTCTGGGAAGGGTTTTTCCCTATAATTAAATAAGATTATTAATCTCTCTGTATTACAGATTAAGTTTTCACAGGAGCAAACAAGACTCTCTTGTATTTTAGTTTTCAGCAGCTGAATTTCTGTACCTCAGGTGATATTGCACATATCAGAGATTCCCAGTTCCAGGTCTGCTCAGGAATTTCTGGGAAGGGTTTTTCCCCATCATTAAATAAAACAAGAACCTCTTGAATTTAAGTTTTCAGCAGCTGAATTTTTGCACCGGGGGTGGTATTGCACATACCAGAGAGTCCCAATTCCAAGTCTCCTCTGGAATTTCTGGGAAGGGTTTTCCCTATCATTAAATAAGATTATTGCTCACTCTGTATTACATATTAAGCTTTCATAGGAGCAGACAAGAGTCTCTTGAATTTTAGTTTACAGCAGTTAAATTTCTGCATCTGGAGTGGTATTTCACATATCAGAGATGCCCAATTCCAGCTTTCCTCTGGAATTTCTGGGAGCTGTAGATCACTGGAAGGAATGAATTGTACCAGAGTTTCCTGGTCAGGATCTCAGTGCCCAAACACAATTTAACTGGGGCATGGAAAATACAGCCCTGTTCACCTAGAAATATGGGATGGAATGGAGGAAATGCCTGATGAAACTCCATGGAATAAAGAGAGGAGTGAAAAATTGTCACTGCCAGGAACTGGCTGGGTTTGGAAAGGTAAAATACAGATTTTGTCTGTATTTCAAATCATGGAGCCATGGAGAAAACTGGGGGTGCTCACCTGGAGAAGGGAAGGCTCCAGGGAGAGCTTCCAGCACATTGCAGGGGCTCCAGGAGAGCTGCAGAGGGACTGGGGACAAGGCCTGCAGGGACAGCACCCAGGGAATGGCTCCCAGTGCCAGAGGGCAGCCATGGATGGGATCTTGGCAATGAGGAATTCCTGGCTGGGCTGCAATTGCCAGAGCAGCTGGGGCTGCCCCTGATCCCTGCAATGGCCAAGGAAGGGTTGGAGCAGCCTGGGATGGTGGGGTTGCAATGGGATGGGCTTGAAGGTCCCTTCCCACCCAAACCATTCTGGCATTTGGGACACTCAGAATCCATCCCCAGGGATTTTGATGCAAGTTGGGGATGGCAAAGGGAAGGGAGACCCTTCCTGGAGTGCTGAGATTCCCAGTGAAGCCCCCGGATCCCCAAATTCCTTCCCAGAGAGGAGTCGGGGTGGGGATGGATCCAATGGCAGCTGGGAGAGCTGGGAATGGAGGGAATTCCCTGGAGAGGGAGACTGGGCTGGGATTTTGGGAAGGGATTCCCAGAGCAGCTGGGGCTGCCCCTGATCCCTGCAATGGCCAAGGCCAGGCTGGACACTGGGGCTGGAGCAGCCTGGGACACACATCCCTGCCATGGATGGGGTGCAATGAGATGAATTTCCAGATCCCTTCCAACTCAAACCTTTCTGTGATTCTATAATTCCAAATGCACCAGAAGATTCCTGTATTTTACTGCATATAAATAAATTTTATATCACTTTGGATGGTCAGAGATTGCTGCAGAATAAGAAACCAATGATTGCTACAGAATAAGAAATGAGAAATTACTAATAAAAATAAAAGGAAATTATTTTGAGAAAAGTAGGATTTCTCTTGGAAAACCAGGTTTTTTAGCCTCTCCATGCATGAGTATCTGTGTTAAATAAAGGCAGAGTGTCAGGTGAACTTTAATATCTGAGTTACCACGCTGATAGATGGGATAACTTACTGATAGTAGCAAGGCAATTAAATATAATTATAGCTATATATAAAACATGTAATATAATTTCTTCTTTCCTGTGCTGCAAAGATGTATTTTTCCCCCTTTGAAATTTCTTCTTGAAATCTCTTAAACCTCTGTTGTATTTGTTACTCCTCTAGCCCTAAAATTATTAAAAAGGAGAATTTCTTTAGAGTGGGGTAGAAGAGAACTTGAAAATCATCCACAGAATCACAGAATGATCAGGTTGGAAGAAACCTTCAAGGCCATGGAGTCCAGCCCTTGGACTTGCATCCAACCCCTCAGCCAGCCCCTGGCCCCCAGTCTGAGGTACATCCACAGGTGCTGTGTGCTAAAACTGAATCTTCCCCATCAAACAGGAAATAAACTTGCAAACAGAGGTGGAGGAGACTCCAGATCTGTTTAGAAACCTGTTTTTTTCCACATTTGCTGTGGACATCTATGTGAACAAAATACTCCATCCCCTGGAAGCTTTGTGGTTTGGCAGCACCAGCTGAGCTCTGTGGGCCTGTGACTGCCTGTGGGACCTGCCATGGTGCCAGGAAAAGCATTGCACAGAATCACAGAATGACCAGGTTGGAAGACCTGTTTATCTCATGGAATTGTTGAATGGTTTGGGTTGGAAGGGGCCATCAGGATCCTCCAGTTCCATCCCCTGACATGGGCAGGGACATTTTCCATTAGAGCAGCTCGCTGCAAGGCTGGCCTTGAAGAGAGGGAATAAAACCTGGGGATGTTTGTGCAGCCCCTGGGAGCTGTGTTGGAGAAGGTTGGTTTGGGGAGGGTGTAAAATCACATAAACCCAAACTTTGCCTTTCTCCTTCACACACAGAATGCACAGAACCCTGGGCTGGGAGAGCCCTTCAAGGCCATTGGAGCCCAGCCCAGCCCCTGGCACCCAGTGCCACATCCAGGCTGGTTAAACACCCCCAGGGATGGTGACTGCACCACCTCCCCGGGCAGCCATTGCAGAACTTTCTCCCCCTTGCTGGAAAAGCTTTTTCCTGCTCTCCAAGCTGAATTTCCCTGGGCCCAGCTGGAGGCTGTGTGCTCTGGGTGTGTCAGTGCTGCTGGAGCAAGAGCCCAAGGGCAGCTGAGCACAGGCACCTTTCAGGGGCTGCAGAGAGGGATGGGGGCAGCCCTGAGCCTCCTTTGCTGCAGGCTGAGCACCCCCAGCTTCCTCAGGGCTCCTCTCAGGGTTTGTGTTCCCAGCCCCTCTACAGTATCACCATCCAGTGCCACTCCTGCCATGGCAGGGACATTTTCCTCCTTTATTCATGGAACTGCAGAATGGTTTGGGTTGGAAGGGACCTTAAATCCCATCCAGTGCCACCCCTGCCATGGCAGGGAAACCTCTCCCTGTCCCAGGCTGCTCCAGCCCCAGTGCCCAGCCTGGCCTTGGCCATTGCAGGGATCAGGGGCAGCCCCAGCTGCTCTGGGAATCCCTTCCCAAAATCCCAGCCCAGTCTCCCTCTCCAGGGAATTCCCTCCATTCCCAGCTCTCCCAGCTGCCATTGGATCCATCCCCACCCCGACTCCTCTCTGGGAAGGAATTTGGGGATCCGGGGGCTTCACTGGGAATCTCAGCACTCCAGGAAGGGTCTCCCTTCCCTTTGCCATCCCCATTTTCCATCAAAATCCCTGGGGATGGATTCTGAGTGTCCCAAATGCCAGAATGGTTTGGGTGGGAAGGGACCTTCAAGCCCATCCCATTGCAACCCCACCATCCCAGGCTGCTCCAACCCTTCCTTGGCCATTGCAGGGATCAGGGGCAGCCCCAGCTGCTCTGGCAATTGCAGCCCAGCCCCTCCTCACCCTCCCAGGGAAGAATTCCCTCAATCCCCACCCAGGTGTTTTTCCTGTTTCATTGCAGAGCCACATCTTGTACAATAACCTGAGTCTCAGCAGGGTGTCGTGTACTCTGTTCTAAAGGCTGAATAAACACTTTATGAGCTCTTTTTCTCTATTTATGATCAGTCATGTTTTGTTCTGCACATTTTCTTTCTTCCTCTTAAAGGACAGAGCAAAGTTGTAACTCTTCTATCATTTCCAAATTAATCTAATTTGAACAATTCTTTGCCATTCTCAATTTCATGCAAATACCAGTGCCATTACTTGTGCAAATAGTTGGTGTGTCTCTCCACGTTTAGAAAATTAAGCATTAATTCTCACTGTGGGCTAGGACAGCCTGTGTTGCATGACAAATAGATTGGAGGCATGCAGGAAAAAAATTACACTTCACAAATCCAGCAGAGAGCTTTGCTTTTGAGCTCTCACAGCGTTGGGCAGAAAAAAAAGAAAGATTGTATAAAAATTGACATGTTTTAGTAACTCCCAAAAGAGGGTGGTGGGGATTTTTTTCCCCATTATTATAGAAGCACTTGGCAGCTTCTATTTTCCTGAAGCATCCTATTGACTGGGATGAAACCTCTTTTTTAGAAAGCACTTTTAAGGGTTTGCTTTCCTTTCCAGATGCTCTCCCCCACAACAGAAAAAAACGTTCATGTTAAAATAATGGTGTTCCTTTGGAAAATGCAGGGATTGTGGAGCCTCCAAAATCTGCTGAGATTGCACTGAGACTGCTGGGAGGTGTCCCTGGGAGCCTGGAAAAGGGAATGGAAAAGGAAAAAGGAAAGGGAAAAGGAAAAAAAGGGAAGGGAAGGGAAGGGAAGGGAAGGGAAGGGAAGGGAAGGGAAGGGAAGGGAAGGGAAGGGAAGGGAAGGGAAGGGAAGGGAAGGGAAGGGAAGGGAAGGGAAGGGAAGGGAAGGAAGGGAAAGGAAAGGAAAGGAAAGGAAAGGAAAGGAAAGGAAAGGAAAGGAAAGGAAAGGAAAGGAAAGGAAAGAAGAAAAGAAATCTTTCCTCAGCTTGCACAAGGAGTCAACCCGAGGGCACAGCTCATCCTCCTGTATGGGATGGTGCTTCCTCAATTTTGGGGTCATTTTCAGGAGATGCAGGAAGGGCACCATGAATAACCTGGGTGGGGACACCTCCCCCTGTCCCAGGCTGCTCCAGCCCCAGTGCCCAGCCTGGCCTTGGGCACTGCAGGGATCAGGGGCAGCCCCAGCTGCTCTGGAATCCCTTCCCAAAATCCCAGCCCAGTCTCCCTCTCCAGGGAATTCCCTCCATTCCCAGCTCTCCCAGCTGCCATTGGATCCATCCCCACCCCGACTCCTCTCTGGGAAGGAATTTGGGGATCCGGGGGCTTCACTGGGAATCTCAGCACTCCAGGAAGGGTCTCCCTTCCCTTTGCCATCCCCAACTTGCATCAAAATCCCTGGGGATGGATTCTGAGTGTCCCAAATGCCAGAATGGTTTGGGTGGGAAGGGACCTTCAAGCCCATCCCATTGCAACCCCACCATCCCAGGCTGCTCCAACCCTTCCTTGGCCATTGCAGGGATCAGGGGCAGCCCCAGCTGCTCTGGCAATTGCAGCCCAGCCAGGAATTCCTCATTGCCAAGATCCCATCCATGGCTGCCCTCTGGCACTGGGAGCCATTCCCTGGGTGCTGTCCCTGCAGGCCTTGTCCCCAGTCCCTCTGCAGTTCTCCTGGAGCCCCTGCAGGCTCTGAGGTTTCCCTGGATCCTTCTCCTCTCTGGAAGTGGGAAGGGAGAATCCTGAGGAGCAGCAGTGCTGCTTTTCTTTGGTGAACCTGGGCCCTGGGGTCACTGTCCCTGTCTCCCAGGTGCTCCTCAGCACTTCAGTTCATTTTCAGGCTGGAAATTGCTCTTTTTGCTGCCTGGAATTCTCTGTGTTCAGGATCACGAGGCTGATTTTGGGAAATTCACTGAGCAGAGACTTGCTCAAGCCATTGGATGCAGTCAGGGTTTGTGGCTCAGCAGTTTTAAATTCCTCATTAACTCTTATTTTCCCAGCTGATGAGATTCTGTAGTTTTATACCTTGAGCTCCATTTCCCAGCAGTTCCTCACCCCCTTTAGCTGCTGCCCCAAACAAGGAGAGGCAGCTCTGCAGAAAGTTCTGGGTGTGGATCTGTCATCCCCATATAAATTCTCATCTTGAGTGTGGTAAAAAAACCTGGCAAGGTCAGTTTTAAACTTATTTTGTTTTCCTGGCTGTATAAATACAGCATCACAACAACAGAAAGGGGCTGAAATTTAGGACTCAAATCAGGTTTTTTGTCAGACACCACCAGAAATAAAATAGTTCCTTTGAGTTTCCTTCTGCTTCTGATCTCAAATAATTGACACATGACAGATTTCAGTGTTAATTGTTTAAAATAATATTTTATTGTTAAGGGAGGCTTGATGCTTCAAGGAATCCAGAGTCTGAGGCAGTTTAAAGGTAGCAGTGGGTGTTTTCAGAGGTAATACAAACATCTCAACTTTGCAGGTTTTGCTGAGCGATCGGCTTCGCCGATAACTTGTGGCAATGAGTTCTGCAGGTTAATTATGCATTTAATTGGTTTCAAATTTGTTGCTTTTCAATTTCACTGTTCACTGAATATTTCCTCGGTCTTGTATTATGAGAGGGAGTAAATAGGAGAGCCTGGCTCACCTTCTCTGAACATTTAATTATTTTGTGTACCTCTCTCCTGTACACACAGCTCTTCTCAGGGCTTTGCTCTTTGTATATCTCCAGCTTTTTCTTTTCCAAAACTTTCCTCTGCAGTGACCAGAATATAAATATACAGAGAGTGACCAGAGCTCTGAAGGATCTGAATTTTATTTCTATCAAATACTGTGATCTCATTGTGGTGCTGTCTTCTCCTTCCCCTTTTCTTCCTAAATCTCCCCCTGTTTTTATTTTGCTGTTTTAACACCCAGGACAAGTTTTCCTTGGCTTTTCCTGCAGGAAAATCAAGTTTTTCTCTGGGGGTTTGTAGTCAGGATAAAAAAGCTTCACTTGGCTGGTGCTGACTTTTGTTTCCAAGTTATTTTCCACTCATCCTCATTGGATCCATCCCTGGAAATCCAAGGTTGGGCAGGGCTTGGAGCACCCTGGGATAGTGGGAAGTGTCCCTGCCATAGCAGGGGTGGCACTTAAAGGTCCTTTCCAACCCAAACCCTTATGGGATTTTACCTGCCATGAAATTCTCATTTGATCTTTTTGGCTATTTCCATGCAGTGGAAAAACCTTGAGGTTTTCACTGAAGTTCATTATTATTTGCTTTATGTTTTTCTGTGCATAAGAATTATGCTCAGAATTAATAGAAATATTTTTCAGTGCTGTTGAATTATTTTTGAATATTCTGTTGGACAGCTGCTTCATTCTTTCCAAGTGTGATAAAAATCTGCACTAAACTGTAGAAACATTTTAGTAGAACCATGTAGAACCATGTTTTTGGAACAATCCCTGCAGTGTTAAACCCTTTAAATGTTGTGTCAGCAGATGTTCATGACAGGGCTGTCAGAGCATGGAATAGAAATGTCAGCATCAGTCCCTCTCTTCCATGTATTTTCTGCTTCCAATTACTTAATTATATTCATAATTTTGAGGGTTTGTTCAGTTGCCCATTCCCAAATTCCTGGCACACTCAGACATTCACCATCTGAACAGGGCAAGGGCTTATTAAAACCAGAAATTATTGTCATTTATTAAAACCAAAAATTATTGTCATTTATTAGAACCAAAAATTATTGTCATTTGTTAGAACCAAAAATTATTGTCATTTTTTTTTACTATGGTCTTCACAAAGCTCAAGTCTGTGTTTCCCTTCCTGTCTTGCATTAAATCAGCTTTTCCCATCCGGTTTGAATCTTTTCAGTGCTCAGAATATTATTTCTTTCTGTTAGAATAACACCAGCAGCAGCAGAGCTTGCAGTTGAATTCTGTTAAACACTGCACAGATGTGTTGTGAGTTCCAGGCTGTGCCCTGGAGACTCAGATGAGAAGAGAAATCAAAGTGCAGTGAGTGGAAGTTGGACACAGGAATTCAATGACATGTGTTCTAGGATTATAGAAAAGGGAAATGCTCCCCAATAATCGATGCATAAATCAATCCCAGCCCCTTCCAGAGCTGCTCTACTCAAGGTAATAATTCTCTGGTGTTTTTATTTCAGAAGAAGTTGTTCAGTCTTGAAAGAAAACGCTGAAAGAGCAGCGTTGTAATTTAGTAATTAAAATACAAAGAGCATTAAATCCTGCTGTGTTCTCCCACTTTCCCAGGCCTTTGCTGGGTCTTTGTTTGTAGGTAGTAATTTAGAGAGTTATGGTAACTACATGGTATTAACTGAGGATTTTCACACTTTGTTAAATATTTTATGGATATAAAGTGAAGAACTGCAAACTGTCCTGTTAATTTTTTAAATTGAGTTTTCACAGTGCTGGGAAAAATGAAACAGAGCTAAAAACCGAGTTATTAATTGGGATAAATGTTTAGTTGGATATATGTACACACCACTTGTGTAAATATTTTCTTTACCACATCAAATTTTTGTGAGTCTCAGTGCTGAAAGGTCTTTGGGGAAAGTTGGACATTCCAGAAGTCCACCAAAATTATTTTCCCTTGGCAATGGTGAGGCTAATCCCTGAATTTCAGTGTTAAGTCAAATATTCTGTTTAAAGATGAATTTGTTTCTGAGTTACATCTGCAGTCTGAAATTACCTGCTGGTTACAGTTCTTTTATTCTCCAGCTGAATAGGAAAATCTCTGGGAAATAAAATGGCTGCATAATTTGAGACTGAATCAATGAGTTTTGATGGTTTGTTTATTACTAAATAGAAGAATTCAATTTAACAAGATCAAAATTCCAAAAAACACAGCTAAAATACCTCTAAGACAACACATACCTGTATTTTTATTGCCTTTTTGAACATCTAAAGATGAAGGTTCTGCTTTTGTTATATCTTTCAAACTGAGAAGCACCTGATGTAATTACGAGTGGCTCAGTTCTTTGTCTTGAGCAGAAATCAATCCCTTGAATAGCAGAGCAGCAATAAATGTCCTTTTATTTGCTGTTCCAACGTGGATTTCCCTCCTTGGCCATTGTCACTTTTTGCCTTCAGTGGGAATTGGTTCTCAGGATCACAGATTGAGCAGTGAGGCACCTTGTGCTGGCAGGGAATGATCTCAATTCATGCAGAGTTTGGGTCACTTGATAGAAGGAGTGGGATATTCACAGATGGAAAATAACTCTGGAGAATGGCCCCCAATGCTGAGAGGCCTCTAATAAACACAAAATACAGGAGATTTTCAATGGGATTCCAAATGAGATTGGCTTTGAAGAGCCTTCAATGGGGTGGTGAGTTTTTATTGGTTTTATTAATGCTGCATTCCTGAGAATTATTTCACTCTTTCTGTGCATTCCATTGAATCTTCAGTTTACAAAGCACAAGAATTGGGGATTTAAAATGATGATAATACAGCACTGTTGATAAATGGTGCTGGGGTTTGGACACTAGAATGAAGAGTCCTAGGTGGAAAGCTTAAATTTCAACATTTTCTCTGAATATTTGGGTATGAGGCAGCTGAGGTGCAAATTTCTTCTCTCTGGCTTGGTTTTGGACTTCAGTGGTGAATTCTTGGAAGGGTGGTGCTTCCTTATGTTTTGCTTTGTTTTACATCATGTTTTGTTTCAAAATGCATCAAATATTGGCTCACTGTGCTTAGCAATAACTTTTCTTTATCCTTCTGTTGTTTAATCCAGGAACTGAAAAGTATTTCTGTAAAATCGTCATTGATATCAATTCTGAACACAGTAAAAAAATAGCAAAAATATTTATGATTTGCTACAATAGCAGTGTAAGAACAAAGAGGGAAGTAGAACACAGTCCTAGATCAGTTTGCTGTCAGTTTTTTTCCCTGGATTTTACAGGATAACGGTCCTCTTGCTCTGTTTTATCCACTTTGGCTCATGTGGAGCAGTCTGCTTCTTTCAGTTGAGTGAAAAACTCCATGTTTGACATATGACTGAAACATCAGAAGCTGTCAGCCACGCTTAGAGACAATATTTGAATTGCTACAAATACCTGGCAGCAGTACAGATAGTCTTTAAAATGTTTGATCTCCTTGGACTGTGTTGGCTGACTGAAAAGCATGGATAGAGTTTCAGGAATAAGTCATGCCTCTCTTTCATTCCCAGTGACACACAGAGATGTAATTCAGATTTTTTTCAGCGTCTCTTTTTCCTTTGAACCACGGTTGGATGGAAACACGAGGCTTTTCTGCCTGTTGCTAATCACTAGAATAGTCATGAGTGTATTTTAATTTTTATTTGCAAGGAAATCAAGTCTTGAGAGTCTGTTGTTTTGAAGCTGAGCTAACCAGATGGTTCACTGGGAGTTTGGTGAGAAGTGGCAGCTTTTCTTTAGTGCTGATATTGTACAAGGACGGGTTGGACAGGGCTGGGAGCAGTCTGGGCTGCTGGAAGGAGTTGGAATGAGATGATCTTGGAAGTCTCCTCCACCCCAAACCAGGCTGGGATTCTGTAATTGTTCATTTCTGCTCACTTGGTAGAAATGTGAGATTTTTCTGCTCTTGTTTTGGGGTAGGATCATGAAATAAATCAGGCTGGAAGAACCCGGGGTCCTCTCAAGTGCGTGAGTGGTGACTCAGAGCTTCTCTCCTGCTGCTTCTGCTCCATGAGCCCTGTCCCTTGCAGATGGAGGAGGCTCAGCAGAGATTCTCTGTCTCCAGGCTGGGAAGTTCTCAAACCCCAGCTGGGTACAGCCTTGGGGTGCCACCTGTGGCCTCTTCCTTCTGGATGCAGCCCTGGGGTGCCACCTGTGGCCTCTTCCTTCTGGATGCAGCCCTGGGGTGCCACCTGTGGAGTGTTCCCTCTGGATGCAGCCCTGGGGTGCCACCTGTGGAGTGTTCCTTCTGGATGCAGCCCTGGGGTGCCACCTGTGGAGTGTTCCTTCTGGATGCAGCCCTGGGGTGCCACCTGTGGCCTCTTCCTTGGCCCTGTTTGAGCAGAAACCTCTGGGGTCTCTCTGGGTGTCTCTGCTCTCCCTAAATCATCCACCTCCTCCTCCAGTGTCCCATGTCCTGAAGGGGCTGCCCAGGGAGGTTTGGGGTCCCTATGGAGGTGTCCAAGGAGCTCCTAGAGGTGGCACTCGGAGCTCTGGGCTGGGGACAAGGTGAGGATCAGTCACAGCTTGGCTTTGGTGATCTCGGAGGGCTTTTCCAGCCTGAGGGATTCTGAGATTTTCCTTGCTCTGCTTTTTATTCTGGCATTATAGAAGCTCTTGTTGGGGTGATGCCTCAGGGTTCAGCTTTTCTATTTTTCACATTCTGTGCTGCTTTAGTGTGTGGGTCTGGGCTCCATATTCTGGGTTGGTGAGCTCTGTGCACAGAGCAGGGAGACAAAACAATTCCTGCTCCAGCTGGGCACCAAGGACAAATGCCCCAAATCTCAGCCCAGGAGCACAAACCCCGTGGGCTGCAGAGAGAAAAACAAGCAGGGTGGGACTGCCTGGCTAAAGCTGGGATGGGACAATGAACTGCAAGATGCAAATGGAGCAGAACTGATCCCAGGGACAGACCCCGGGAGCGCTCGTGCATTTTGGGGCCATTTGGGTTCATCTTGGGGCCATTTTGGTCCATCTTGGGTTCATTTTGGGGCCATTTTGGTCCATCTTGGGTTCATTTTGGGGCCATTTGGGTTCATCTTGGGTTCATTTTGGGGCCATTTGGGTTCATCTTGGGTGCAGCCCTGGCTGGGCTCTAGTGCTGCCCAAGGTGCATCCATGGAGGAGATCCTTGGAATAAATCCCTGCTTTATTCTGGAGCTCTGCCCAGCCTCTGCTCTAGCTCAGCCTTCTCAAGGCATCAGGGGCAACAACCTCAATGAATTTCTGCCGTGGTGGAGAGTGACGTTCCTGTGGGTTTTCCTGTGCATATTCCCATGACTCACATTTGGATTGGAGTCTGTAACTCTTTTCTTGGCATTTGTACATTTGTATTTTTCTCCTTTGGTCTATAATGAGATTCAGTAAATGAAGCTTCTTGTCACATCTTCTGTTCTACACTAGATCCTTACTTGTTCATAAATCCAATTTTTTAATTTTCTCCATTAGCCTCCTCCTCTCAATGTGATCTTTTTTATCTGCTCGACTCACTCTTTTAGGACTTCATTATTTTTAGAAAATGTACTGTAGCACATTTAGTGGTAATTACAAAAGCTTGTTTTAATTACACTTGTCAAAGACTCCGTTTTATGATGCATTATTGGTGCTGCCATTTCCAATTCCTAACAATTCTCCACCTTCACAAGTGGAAATGAACATCCCTCTTTTCAAGTGATGTGTCCACATGATTTTTTTGTGCTTAGGGATGATTTTGTGCATTTAATGGTAATTTAAAACGAGTTCTTTGAGGGGGAAGGGACCAGCATCTGTTCCCAAGAATATCCATAAGTTCCTGGTGTTGCCTGTTCAGTATGATGAGTGTATTTGTATGCTGAAATAGAAGGTTAAAAATTAAAACTGAGGCAGTTCAACATCCATGAAATGTGGAAATTGGGAACTGTTTTTCTTGTGACACTCCATACAGTGGAAGAGTAGTTTTGCTGATGATAATAATTTATACAAATTATGAAGCTTTATCTGATTTTATCAGTGTGCAAAGGTGAGGCACAGGGCTATATCTGGATGAGTGGGAGAGGAATTCAGTGGATGTCAGATCCCTGGAAGCATCCAAGGTCAGGTGCACAAGGCTCTGAGCAGCCTGATGGAGTTGAAAATGTCTCTGCTTGTGCAGGGATTTGGGAGAGGATCCTTAATGTCCCTTCCAGCCCAAACCATGATTTATGAAATCCCCAAAAAACTTCTTTACAATGTGACACTCACAGTCTGGACCTGAATTCCCCACTCTGAAATTCACACCTGGCTCTAACCCATGGATATGCTCATCCAGCAAACCTCAGGCTGGAAAAGACATGGAAAACCTCCAGCAACGTGGTAGAGGAAGATCATGTTGTCTTGAGGGGGTGATGTTTTGAGAGGATCATGTTTGGAGAAGATGATGTTTTGAGAAGATCATGTTTTGAGAGGATGGTCGGAGAAGATCAAGTTTTGAGATCATATTTGGAGAAGATCATGTTTTGAGAGGATCATGTTTTGAGGGGATGACTTGGAGAAGATCATGTTTTGAGATCATGTTCGGAGAAGATCATGTTTTGAGATCATGTTTGGATAAGATCATGATTTGAGATCATGTTTGGAAAAGATCATGTTTTGAGAGAATCATGTTTGGAGAAGATATTTTGAGAAGATAATATTTTGAGACCATGTTTGGAGAAGATCATGTTTTGAGAGGACCATGTTTGGAGAAGATATTTTGAGGAGATCATGTTTTGTGAGGATGGTGTTTTGGGATCATGTTTGGAGAAGATAATGTTTTGAGAGGATGTTTTGAGAAGATCATGTTTTGAGAAGATCATGTTTTGAGATGATGTTTTGAGAAGAGCATGTCTTGAGAACATTATGTTTTGAGAAGATGATGAAGATGATATTTTGAGATTTCTCTTGTTCTGGTGCGTCCCACCCTTCCTGAGCTGCCAGCAGATCTCTTGTGGGATGGTGCTTAGGGAGCTTCCACCACTTCCAACCTTTAATCCATTTGTTTTTCCTTCAGGCTCATCCCAAGACCTGCAGATATTCCCTGTGGGCTTTTGCAGGAGAGAAGCCCTCATTGCTGTGGTCAGCATTTCCTTTGGAAAATTTCACTCACAAACCTGATGGGACTTCCAGCCCCAGTGCCAGGTCTGGAATCCTTGGATGTTCCATGGGAGGTCACCAGTCCCTTGGTGTCCATCTGCCCCATCCCCTGATGTTTGGTGAGATGATCCTGAGGCAGGACCTTCAAGGGACTTTCACCTGGCTGATGTTAATTTATAAATTCAAACTGGACTCTTCTTTTGAGGCAGATCATTCTTTTCCCAGAAAAACCCAAACTGGAGCCATCTCAGCAGTTCCACTGTGAATTTTTGGGATGCTAATGAATTTGGAGCTTGGGATAGTGGAAGTTGTTGGGGTTGGAATGAGATGATTTTTCAGGTCCCTCCCAACCCAAACCATCCCATGAATCCGTATTTGGGAGAGAATGGTTTGGGGGGGACACAAAAAAATGTCTGTGCTCCAAACCTGGGACTGCCAAAGGCTTCAGGGGCTGAGTCTGAAATCTGCCTACAAACCTCTACATTAAACCATCTGATAATGATTTTTTTATCCACTCCTTAAATAATAGGAATTTATGACCACACACACTTGGAATCTTGCTGCATCCAGCAACAGATTCCTTTTTTTATTTTTAAAATTTAATTATTGAACATAGATTTTCAACCAGCTGCTTATTTGCCCTGTTGTGCCTCACAGAGGACAAAATAAATGTGTTTTTGTTGTATCCAGTGTGAGCAGAACTCAGTTTTATCCCAGATGGCTCTGCAGGTGTCCCTGCTGTCAGGTACAAGGTGATTCCTGGAATTATTTTGTAGGAAAGAAATCCATTTATCCAGTGATGTTAACTCCTACCAGTGCTGTCCAAATCCAGGTGCTGCCTTTGAAAACAAAACCCAGATTGGCTTTTAAATCTTGGTCCAGTTTCCCTGTGATTGTGAAGAACCTGTATTTAATATTAGTGATCTGATTTGGGTATTAAATTTGGGTGTTATTTCTTTAGAAAACACCCAAGCAAAGGTTTTTTCTGTCAGAGCTTTTCATGAAGAAACAACCAACCTGTTCCAGCAGCTCATTTACACCTGAAGTGCAGCATTCAGCTAATTGAAAACATGGCTGTTCTTAATTATTTTCTTGCAGCTCATTGACATTCACAAGGATCTTGTTGCTGCAGCCCCATAAATATAATATTACTTTACAGGTTTGTATTTTGGCACTCAGTTCTCCTCTACTGGCATATTTATAGCCTCCTGTATAAATGAATAATTTTATTTATTATTAATTCATTTGAACTTTGCTGTGTCTGCGTTGCTGTACAAGTGTTAGGGGTGGAAGAAACTCTTTTTTGCTGATTTTTTTTACTTGCCAACCAAATCTTCAGTTACTTTCACAGCACAGGGAAGCAAGCCTTTGGATAAACAGATTATTTAGTGTTTTATACACTATATACTATATATGTGTATATATATACTATATATATATATGTGTATATATATACACTATATATATATGTATATATATACATTGTACTATAAATATATACTATATATATACTATATTATATATAGTGTATATATATACTATAAATATATATACTATAAATATACTATAATATAATATATTTATCAGTGACAGATCAGCACAGTGAGCAGTGTCACTGCAGAGCAGTAAAATCCAGCTGGTTTTATGATTAATTATTCTGAGGGGATCACAGGGAACCAAACCCAAAAATCAACCCAACTTCCCAAGTAAATCAAATTTCCAAAGCAAAATCTTCCATTTTGAGGGATATCTTGGAATAAATGTTACTGTGATCAGGGAACACAGCAAGACAGAGGAAAATGAGTTCTTCTGAGCTTTATGGAATATTAATTATATCTTTTCTTTGTCATTGGCCTGCTTTGAACATCAGGAATATTCTGGAGATCTTCTGTGCTTTGGGGATCATGGGATGGTTACACATGGAATATTTGCATTGAGTATCCATGAAGATGCCTTGAAGATATGGAATATGAGATCTGGAATATGAGATCTGGAATATGGGATATGGAATATGAGATATGGAATGTTAGATCTGGAATATGAGATATGGCATATTAAATGTGCCCATATTCTCTGGGATATGAGATATGGAATATCAGATCTGCCATATGAAATATGGAATGTTAGATCTGGAATATGAGATCTGGAATGTTAGATCTGGAATATGAGATATGGCATATTAGATGTGGAATATGAGATATGGAATATCAGATCAGGAATATGAAATATGGAATGTTGGATCTGGAATGTGAGATATGGAATATCAGATCTGGAATATGAGATTTTGAATATTAGGCATGGAATGTTAGACCTGGAATATGAGATATAGAATGTTAGATATGGAATATCAGATCTGGAATATGAAATATGGAATGTTAGATCTGGAATATGAGATGTAGGATATTAGATCTGAAATATGAGATATGAAATATGAGATATGGAATATGATATATGGAATGTTAGATCTGGAATATGAAATATGGGATATTAGGTGTGGAATATGAGCTATGGAATGATAGATCTGGAATATGATATTTAGAATATTAGATATGGAATATTAGATCTGGAATATTAGATATTGAGTATGAGATATGGGATATGAAATATGGAATATGAGATACTGAATATGAGATGTGGAATGTGAGATCTGGAATATTCAATCTGGAATGTGAGATATGGTATATTTGATGTGGAATGTAAGATAGAGAATATTAGATATGGAATGTTAGATTTGGAACATGAGATCTGGAACATGAGATCTGGAATATGAGGTCTGGAACATGAGATCTGGAATGTGAGATATGGAATATCAGATCTGGAATATGAGATTTTGAATATTAGGTATGGAATGTTAGACTTGGAATATGAGATATAGAATGTTAGATATGGAATATCAGATCTGGAATATGAAATATGGAATGTTAGATCTGAAATATGAGATCTGAAATATGAGATATGGAATATGATATATTGACTGTTAAATCTGGAATATGAAATATGGGATATTAGGTGTAGAATATGAGCTATGGAATGTTAGATCTGGAATATGACATAGAATATTAGATATGGAATATTAAATCTGGAATATTAGATATTGAGTATGAGATATGGGATAACAAATATGGAATATGAGATACTGAATATGTGATGTGGAATGTGAGATATGGAATATGAGATCTGGAATATTCAGTCTGGAATGTGAGATATGGTATATTTGATATGGAATGTAAGATAGAGAATATTAGATATGGAATGTTAGATTTGGAACATGAGATCTGGAATATTAAATCTGGAGCATGAGATCTGGGACTTGAGATCTGGAGTATGAGATCTGGAATATGAGATCTGGAACATGAGATCTGGAATGTGAGATATGGAATATCAGATTAGGAATATGACATTTTGAATACTAGGTATGGAATATCAGATATGGAATATCAGATCTGGAATATGAAATATGGAATGTTTGATATGGAATATGAGATGTAGAATATTAGATATGAAATATGAGATCTGGAATATGAGATATGGAATATGATATATTGAATGTTAAATCTAGAATATGAAATATGGGATATTAGATGTGGAATATGAGATATGGAATGTTAGATCTGGAATATGATATGTAGAATATTAGATATGGAATATTAGATGTGGAATATTAGATATTGAGTATGAAATATGGAATATGAAATATGGAATATGAGATATTGAATATGTGATGTGGAATGTGAGATATGGAATATGAGATCTGGAACATGAGATCTGGAATGTGAGATATGGTATATTTGATATGGAATGTAAGATAGAGAATATTAGATATGGAATGTTAGATTTGGAACATGAGATCTGGAATATTAAATCTGGAATATGAGATCTGGAATATCAGATTAGGAATATTCAATCTGGAATGTGAGATATGGTATATTTGATATGGAATGTAAGATAGAGAATATTAGATATGGAATGTTAGATTTGGAACATGAGATCTGGAATATTAAATCTGGAATATGAGATCTGGAAGTTGAGATCTGGAATTTGAGATCTGGAATATGAGATTTTGAATACTAGGTATGGAATATCAGATCTGGAATATGAGATATGGAATGTTAGATCTGTAATATGAGATGTAGAATATTAGATATGGAATATTAGATATTGAGTATGAGATATGAAATATGAGATATTGAATATGTGATGTGGAATGTGAGATATGGAATATGAGATCTGGAATATTCAATCTGGAATGTGAGATATGGTGTATTTGATATGGAATGTAAGATAGAGAGTATTAGATATGGAATGTTAGATTTGGAATATGAGATGTAGAATATTAGATCTGGAATATTAAATCTGGACATGAGATCTGGAACATGAGATCTGGAATTTGAGATCTGAAGTATGAGATCTGGAATACTAAATCTGGAATATGAGATCTGGGATTTGATATCTGGAATTTGAGATCTGGAATATGAGATTTTTAATACTAGGTATGGAATATCAGATCTGGAATTTGAGATCTGGAATATGAGATCTGGAATATTAAATCTGGAATATGAGATCTGGAAGTTGAGATCTGGAAGTTGAGATCTGGAATATGAGATTTTTAATACTAGGTATGGAATATCAGATCTGATATTTGAGATCTGGAATATGAGATCTGGAGTATGAGATCTGGAATATTAAATCTGGAATATGAGATCTGGAGTATGAGATCTGGAATATTAAATCTGGAATATGAGATCTGGGATTTGAGATCTGGAATATGAGATCTGGAGTATGAGATCTGGAGTATGAGATCTGGAATATTAAATCTGGAATATTAAATCTGGAATATGAGATCTGGAAGTTGAGATTTGGAATATGACATCTGGAATATGAGATCTGGAATTTGAGGTGTTCTGGCCCAAGTTTCCAGAGAAACTTGTCTGTCCCTGGATCCTTGGGAGTGTCCAAGGCCAGGTTGGAGCAGCCTGGGATAGTGGGAGGTTTTGGGGTTGGAATGAGAAGATTTTTCAGGTCCCTTCCAACCCAAACCATTCCATGAATCCATATTTGGGAGGGGATGCTTTGGGGGGACACAAAGCCTGCAGTGAATTTTAGAAATTCTGTCACCACTGGATCTGGGACATCATCAGGGATTGTCTGCAAGGAGAAACAAACCATGACCAATACAGACCATGGGAATTTGGCTGTGGAATAATTCATGGAATGAGCTCTGGAAAAGCTGTAATTAATGAGGCAAAGCTGATTGCAATGCTGGGCACGTGCTCCATGGAATTCTGAGGGAGAGGCTGCCAGAGGACAGCATTTAATTCATCCAAAATATGATTTTTTTAGGATATTCTTGAAGAAATTGCACAAAACCCCAAACAATTTCCAAGTAGTTTTCTGCATTTTTCCAGATACACCTGAAATGCATGTGGAGGGGGTTTTTTGCATTCTTTCTGTTCACAATGATATAATAAATTTAATTTGAATTTTAACATTTTTTACATGCTTCAGGACTTAGAAGCAAAGGTAAGGAGTTGAATGAGGAAACAAGGGAAAATCCAAACTTTTTAATGCATTCCTTTAGGTGTTTGCTAAAAAACCAAAAAAATATGTCTTGACAAAGGGAATCAACTCTTTTATCTGTACAATGTGTGATGTAATTGTTGTAATGACCTTTATTAGATAATAATTAATCACTAAAGATATTTTATTAAGAATGCTGAACCTGGAAAGTATTTGCATTGATAATTTAGGCCCTTTAAATCCTTCATAGCTTGTTAAAAATCACTTGTCTGCTATTTACACTGCAGGACTTAGAGCTTTATATATTTTTAATAAATTCCTCTGTGCATGTGTGCTTTTTAAATGTATTTTCTAATTTTTAATGAGTCCCCTTAATCCTAGAAAATGGGAAATACTGCAGATGAAAAGCCAAAAATATCAATTTGCTGGGAGCAGTATCTCTTAAAAGAACACTCAGGTCATATTGGGATTGAAAAGATAAATATTTTAAATTATTCTGTATTATTTTAGATTATTGGTCATGAGAGGGATTCTGTGATATTAGTGAATACTTCAACCAGTCTGGGAGTTTCCAGAGGAGTGATTCCTGCTTAAACAGAACAGGACAGTTTTGGATGCACTTTTTAGCAAATATATAAAAGGATTTTGTTTTCCCAAATACCCACCTGTTTAGAATTAGATTTTACTAAATTCAGAAGTGATTTGCCAAGTTAATTCAAATTAAAACCAAAAATAAATCCCAGCCTGGTGCATTCTGGTGATGGTTCCAAATCCATTTGGGCAAACTCGGGCAGAGCTGTTGAGGAGGGGAGGAAAAAGCCCAGAACTATGGATAATATCCTTGACATTTTCAGTATTTTTATTATTCTGTTCCTTTATTTTAGGCCAGGCAGCTGGAAGAGAAGGACAGGGAGCTGAAGAAACACGATGCCTACTACAAAGAGCAGCTGGCTCGGCTGGAAGAGAGGGTAAAACCTTTTTTTTTCCCTTTTATTTAACATTTTTCCCCCTTTTTTTCCCTTTTAATGAACATTTTTCTCCCTTTTTTTCCCTTTTAATGAACATTTTTCCCCTTTTTTTTCCCTTTTAATGAACATTTTTCTCCCTTTTTTTCCCTTTCTATTCATTTCTCCTGCTGGTTATATTTACAAGATGACTTTTTTAAGGAGAGAAAGATTAAAATTCTGGCCAGAAGGGTTATTTTTGTATTGCTGCTGCTGTTTCTGGCTTCATATTGACAAGGTGGAAGGTTTGATGGGAGAATATTTGTTTTCTTTCCTAACAAAGTTCTCACATTTGCCGTGGGATTTCATCTGTCACGGTAATTACAGACAGAAAAATGAAATAATGAGGTTATTTTATACCAACGCTGATGAAGAGCCAGTGAAAATGAAGAAGTGTCACTGAGTAAAATAATTTAAATTAAAATAACAACAAAAAAAAGTGAAGTGTGAAGGGACATAGCGAATTTCTGCTGGCAGTGGGTGGAATTAGTGATTCCTCCATCAGTACACGGAGAGTTTAATTTTAATTCCAAGTTTATACCATGTTTAAAAGGCACTTCTGTGTCTTTATCTCATCACAGACTTGAAATTAAACTGTAGAGAGCAGCTTGGGAAGCTGTGGGACTTGCTTACAGTGGCTTAACATATTGCTGTTAACATCCCTATTCTTTACAGGGGATTATTTTATAGGATGTTAATTTCCAATAATTACTGCTGTCATCATTTCCTGCCTCCCAGGTTGGTTGTAACCTCCAGCCTGAATTCATTTGCCTCCTTTACCCCTCTGCCTTCTTCCTGAGCTTATATATTGGTGATTAATTCGGATTTTTTTATGTTAGTTGGTTGTGAAAATTATGAACAGGATTCATATTCATTGATGCAGCTTAGCAGGCCAGAAGAAAAGCCCTTGTTTTTCTGGATTAGGAGGAAGAACATGTTGCATAAATTATCAGGGTGTGGAATTGGTCTTAATGAATATTTTAAATCAAGGGTACATCTGATACCGTGTCGGTGTTTTGTCCTCTCTTTGTGAAAATGACATTAATGAAGTCCCATGTTCCTGGCAATGAAAAAGAGCTTGAAAGGATGAGGGGAAATCAGTTTAATGATTCGAAATCGGTGCATTATTTAAACAGATATTAAAATTATTTGATATATTTTAATTAAAAATTAAGATCCTTCACCAAAATAACTCTACAGAGCACTTTCCTTTTTCTCCCATAACTGGCTTGGTGTTAGAGGGAAAAGCTTCAGTGGGGTTTTGTCCAAACTGGATTCTTCTGGGGTCTTAGTGTGGAATAATTCATGGCAAAGTGTGTCTGACAAACCATAGGTCTTGGACAGCTTTTTCTTTCACCTTTTTTTACCTTTTACATATTTCTAGATGTTTTTCTTGGTCATTTTTCACATTCATGTAGGTCATTGGCCCAGTGGCTTCACTTGCTCCTGTCTGTGAATACTCCAATGTGTGTAAATACATTTTTGTGCTGTGCAAGGGACATAATGAACTTTAAATAACTTCATTGGAGTTCAGCTGGAGTGCCCCCTCAGGGGATGTGAAATAGGAAATTCTGCCATCTCTTGGTTTAGAAATCCCCAGGATTAGAGCAAGGAGTTCTAAAATCTTGTTTTATACTATGGGTGATGTTTGCTCTGTGTTCAGAGTGGAGTTTCTGTGGTCCCAAGCCTTCTCTTTTCATTCTGACTCTTTTTTCTGATGTAAAATCCTCTCCTTTTCCACGTTGTCATCAAGATAAATTTTCATCTCTCTCCTACACAAAAAAGTGCTGTTCCAGCTCTGAGAGGAGCAAACTCTGTCTTCCAAATCTGACCTGGAATTTCTTCAGAGAGGTGGAGATCTCAGAGTGAAAACCTGGACAAGCAGAGGGGTCACAGCTCCTGCAATCCCACTGTCCCTCTTGGGGTCACCTGGGAGCTTCTGTGCTGGGAATTTTGAGAACTGGGATGGAAATAGGTGTGGAAATGACAGAGCATGGAGAGAGGCTGGTTTGTTGTTCCTGAACTTGTTCTGATTTCAGTGGAAGTTGCACAGAGACAGAGCATGGGTTGCTCAGCAGAATTAGAATTTTGGAACAGGAGGTGGGGTGGGAGCAAGTGGAGCTTGGAGAATTCGTGTCAGGATGAAGAAATGTTCAATCTGAGTCTGTCACCTGTGACAAAGAATGCTAATTACAATCTCAGATCATTCCCACATCAAATAAGCACACTTTAAAAACACTTCAGTTATGCCTATGTGGTATTTCTGGCTGTTGCATCATGGAGTGTCAGAGCTCATCTCGATGATTAATTGGCTTTTTGATTATTTAGCCTTTTCAATTAGAAGCTTCGTATTTGTGTTCTTCAGTGCTGCTGAAAAAACAATGCAGACGTTGATAATAAAGGGAGATGACAACAGAACAGATTAGTGTCAGCACAGTGTGCTCCTTATGGAGAAAATTATCCATATTCAGTGCCAGATGAAGCCTGTCAATTATAAAATATTTCACTGACTGAGGGAAGATGCTCAACCTTTACAGGGTATTAATACAGGACAAAATAACTGTGCACAAGTGACAGCTGTGATAGTAAAACATCAACAATTCTATTCTCAGGGGGAATAACTGTTCATAAATTTGGTTTATGTGCTAAAAACCTTTTGATACTTCCCCAAAACCCAGCAATTCCCCAACCAGCTGCCAGTGTTTCTGGGTCAAAGATAGCACATAAGCTGTTGGTTATTACATGCTCCACAGCAGCAGAGCAAGAGCAGAGAGTTGAACAAAGCTCTTAAAGAACAACCTTGCCCTGCTCTGCATCTGACTGGGGTGTGCAGCTGTGATTTAGGTGCTCACACGTGGGGCTCTGAAGGGAATTTATCTCTGTTTTTCATTGTCCATCCACAGGGGGAAGGTGGTTCTTGAGTGTAGTAAAACCCAGAGATAAACCAGTGAAGTCACTGAGGTTTTGTGCCCCACACAGTGTTAATTATTTATTTACAAGTACAAGGTCCTGCACAGGGGTCAGGGCAGTCTGTTGGGAAGGATGAAAGTTTGACAAGAAAGTCTCACAGATATTTATGCTTAGCAGAAAGATTTTTAAATGTGGAGTCTGGTGAAGGAATAGAGATGGAAGCAAGTTTTGATATAGAAGAAAAGAATTGCTGAGCCAGTCTCACTGGCTAACCAAGGAGGCCAAGGGTGTGTTAGTTAGAAGGGGTTTTATGGCTTAGAGCAAAGGATAAACCCACCCCAAACAAGAAGATGTTTTTACCAAGCACAAAGAGAGCACAGACAAACAAATCAGCAAATGGTGCAAGTAGAAAAAAGGGCTCAGAATTTTCCACTGCAAGAAAACTGAAAAACAACTTCTAGCTTAAACTGTAATGTATTGACTTTGAGTGATTGGAGAACAGTAACATGAATATGGGAATTAGAGTAGTTATGACAGACTATAGGTAAAAGTTAACTTATGGGGCTGCCCCTGATCTCTGCAATGTCCAAGGCCAGGTTGGGCACTGGGGCTGGAGCAGCCTGGGACAGTGGGAGGTGTCCCTGCCAGGGCAGGGGTGGCATTGGATGATCCTGAAGGTCTTTTCTAACCCAAGCCATTCTGTGACTCTCTAAGGAGAAAATAAATTTGGTTTGGAATAAAGAAGAGCCCCAGTGTGAACCCAGAGCCTTTTTTCAAGGAAGGTCATTCCTACCCTGTGTGCCATGTGCATCTCTGTCTGTCCTTACTCATGCACTTCCCTGTGGGTGAAGCTGTTTCAGTTCTGGTGTTTGTAGGGAAAATTGTTGATATTTTCACTCTCTTATGTGGCAGTCACATTTTCTGGAAAAATCCCTTTGCCCAGGATTTTTCTCCTGGGAAGCTGAGAAGCCTCAGAGAAAAAGGAAAACAATATTATCTCATTTGCTTCTCCTGTGTTATGTTCATGTGTGGAATGTGTTTGGAGATTGTTTATCCACAGGTGATTGTTTGATTGGTTTCATGTGAGTTGTTTTGACTTAATGGCCAGTCAGGGTCAAGCTGTGTCAGGACTCTGGAAAGAGTCACAAGTTTTCATTATTATCTTTTAATATTCTGTCTGTATCCTTTCTGTATTTTTTAGTATAGTTTAGTGTAGGATTCTTTAATATAATATAGTATCATAAAATAATAAATGAGCCTTCTGAGAGCATGGGGTCAGATTCATCATTCCTGCCTTCATCTGGGGGCAACCCAAATACAATACTCTCATCCCTCTAATTCCAGTGGAGAGGTGCAGTGTTTTTCCTGGTTTCAGTCCCAGTCCCAGTGTCCATAGACTTTATTCATAACCAGCTCTGCATCTCCAGTGTCCCTTTGCTGTGCACCTTCCATTCCCCATCATCACTTGCACACAATCTCCATGCAGAGCAGCTGCCATCCCAGCTTTCCTTCACCCCTTTGCTTTTCCCTTACAACATTTTTTATGAAGGGCACATGACCCTCTCCTGCTTCTTGCTGTGGTTTTGGCATCACACAGACACTCAGTGAGCTGTGTCTGCTCCTCCTCTGCCTCTGAGACTGATGGGACTCCCCAGTTCCAATTTCCTCCAGCAAACCCAGCTATTTTCATGTTGCACTGCTTCCTAATGCTAATATGCATCATTAGGAGAATCCTGCCCCAAGTCATGGGAGCAGAAGGAAATTAATTTTAATACCCTGCTGTATGACACAACTACTTAGTTTATCAGTGTGACTGAGCAAGATATGGATCCCCATATTAATCATAATATTTTCCACTGGAGCCAAGTTTCTGTGCTCCCAGAAATACTTTTAAGTGTTGAGCAGTTTGGTGTGAAGGTGGTTTTGGGGGGAGGTAATAGGATTATCCTGGAGCAGGAATCTGAGGGGTGGCTGGGGGAGATGGGAAAGGGGCTCAGCCTGGAGAAAAAGGGGCTGAGCCTGCAGCAAAGGAGGCTCAGGGGGACCCTTGTGGCTCTGCACAAGTCCCTGCCAGGAGGGGACAGTGCAGGGAACAGGGACAGGAGCAGAGGGAACAGCTCAGGCTGGGCCAGGGCAGGTTTGGAAATTGGGAAAATTCCTTTCCTAAAAGGGCTCTCCAGCCCTGGCACAGGTGGAGTCCCCATCCCTGGAGGGATTTAAACAACTTGAACATGTGGCACTTGGGGACATGGCTCACTGGTGGCCTTGATGATCTCAGAGGGTTTTTCCAACCTAAACAATTCCACAATTCTGCCATTCTGTAGGATTTTGAAAGTTTCACTGTTACTGTGGATCTGGAGGGATTTAAACAACTTGAACATGTGGCACTTGGGGACATGGCTCACTGGTGGCCTTGATGATCTCAGAGGGCTTTTCCAACCTAAACAATCCCACAGTTCTGCCATTCTGTAGGAATTAGGAGGTTTCAGTGTTACCGTGGATCTGGAGGGATTTAAACAACTTGAACGTGTGACACCTGGGGACATGGCTCAGTGGTGGCCTTCATGATCTTAGAGGGCTTTTCCAAGCTAAACAATCCCACAATTCTGCCATTCTGTAGGATTTTGGAGGTTTCAGTGTTACCGTGGATCTGGAGGGATTTAAACAACTTGAGCATGTGACACTTGGGGACATGGCTCACTGGTGGCCTTGATGATCTCAGAGGGCTTTTCCAACCTAAACAATCCCACAGTTCTGCCATTCTGTAGGAATTTGGAGGTTTCAGTGTTCTTTTGGACTCAGCACACATTTCACAGCCCAGAGCTCACTGCTCTGACAGTTCTTGTGGTGGCTTTTGTGTGGGGACACTCGTGCCCCACAGAGGGCTCAGTGCCAGATCCCAGCCTGGGAATGCAGACTTTGAGTTCAGGAAATGTTGATCCACTTCTCTGCACCCTTTTCTTTCCCCTGCCTTAAACGTTGAGGAAGGATTTGCAAATCCCAAGCTCTGCACTTAATTTGGGGATTCTGCTTTCCATGGAGGCTGTCAAGGAGCATTAACCTTAAGGTAAGATGAGCACACAGAGCACAAAGCTCTGAGCTGATGGCACATTCTATCCCAGGTGTTAAATGGTATTATCCATCCTGCTTGCTACAGTAAATAGGATTTTGCTATTATGATGTGTCAGGATTTTCAGAGAAATCAAATTTACTAGACACTAAACTGCCATCCTCACTGCTGAGCAGCTTTATTCTGGGATCTTGTATTCATCCTAATCCTGTTGGTAGGAAATGCTTATACCAATTGTGTGGGGAAATTATAACTTAATGATCTCTTCCTTTTTCTATTCAAGGCTTAGGATGGCCCAACATGCTCTGCAGTGATAGCCCCAGTGCTGAGCTGAGGAGCTGATCTGCAGCTTCCCAGCCAGGAATTGGCTTTTTCTCATCAGCACGAGTGCTCAGGTGCCAGCAATGCCAGCCCCACATTTGTTCAGATGCTTCAGAGCCTTGTTTACCTTTTCAGATCTCAACAACTCAATCATCAGAAGCTGTTTGCTGGGCTTTTTGTAAAGTGGAGTTTGCAAGATGGAGATAACAGGGGGGGGACTGCTACAAAGCAGGATAATAACCACAAATATTTTCATTCCCTACAAGGTAATTTAGCAATTTAAAGGGATTTTTTTTTTGTTTTGTTTCTATTTGTGTTCAGTCATCAGTGTGTTTACTCTTTGTGATCTCACGTGGCTGTAGCAGGGAGAATTCCATGAGCAGAGGATGGTTCTGCTCTCACCTCTCAGAGTGTTTAGAAGTCTGTGTTTGCCAGAGCAAACATGTTTACTCTCCCCACATTTGTGTGCATTCCTTCACACGTTCCAAAGCCAACTAGCAGGGATGTAGGTGCATGTTTGGAGACTTGAGGCTGCATCCAGCCAAGTAGGAAATTATTTTGGCTGATGAGCACTTAGGGAAGAGGCAGGGACAGCTCAACAAACCTGGTGTTCTCGTTCTCATGAAGGAATGGAATTAATCCAATATTCCCTAAATATCCATGGTTTGAAAGAAAATAGTTCCATCATTCCCACTCTGCTCCTATTTTTGAGATTCTCTTGGTATTTGTGTCTTTTTTCTGTTTGCCTGGCTCTATTTCTCTTTCAGTATCAAATAAATAAATGTATATATGCACCCACACACACAGAGTCAATACTTTAACTCTATTTCCAAGCACTTTTCCAATAGAAGCAATAAAATACATTACAGCTTCCATGTGATGAATTCCACTGACTGCCATATCATCTCATTGTTAATGAATTGTGTTATTTCTGTGAAGTTAGTGGGGCCTTTTCCTTTTTAAATGGATATTCAGCTGCCACTGTGACTTCTTGCAGCTCTCCCAAATCGCTGCGGTGGGAGACCTGAGGAGAAAATCAAGATATATTAATTTCTCATTTTGTGCTTGGGCCAGGAGACTTTTCTATGTCTCAGCTCATGTGCTGCACCAGGGAGATAAAAGTAGGAGTTCATCAGACTTTCCCAGTGCTTTGTATTTCCACATTGCTCCTGAAAAACCACCCTTTTTAGCGCTGACCAGAACGTAATGTTTTTGTCAGTTTAGCATAATAAAGCTGTCAACCCACCCAGTGATCTTGCCAACATTAGAAAATTCCTCTTTTCAGATTTCATTCTGTTTGGGGGACAGAGCTTTTGTTGAATTGCTTCTTGCCTGGCAGGTTGAGATTAGGAAACTTGCTACCAATTACAATATCTGAAACCTCCACCTGATTGACAGCCCGGGCTGGAGTGTTGGATTTAATGCTCTGCCTCCATATCTTGCCCAGCCACAATCATTATTCTGAACAATTGGGTCTCAGCCTTGATTTCATTTTTTTCCTCCTCATAATCTTTTATTTACCCTTTCTGACTAAGTAGCTAAGATGTTTATTATTAAACACACACCTCAGCCATGCATTTTTCTCCCAAGTGCACCAAAAATGCAGAAGTTTCATTTTTGCCATGAAAAATACCTGCTTCAGTCTCATCTTTCACTATCACATATCCAATCAATAGCAGGGCTGAAATGCTGCTTAATAACAAAATGAGGAGTTGTTCCACGCTGAATAGCAGCTATTGATGTTTCCCTAAATGTTTGTATATAGATTATTCTGCTTTATGTATGTGTGTCTTTACAGAGAACAAAAAACCCCTGTGATAACCAATATTCCAGGATTTTTCCTGCTGTGCACTAAGACACCTGATCATTTTAACATGGAATCACAGTTTCATTCAGGTTATTGCAGCTTTTTATTTCTCCAGCATGTGCAAAAAAAAAAAAAAAGGCTTAGAAAGACTTCTGATTATTATGTAGTTATAGTTCAAGGGAAAATATGACTTAATTCCATGTTTTTATTTTGGAAGAATCAGGGTTCTAATTCTTAGCACAAGTCCAAGGGGTGACGGTATCTGGATGGAAATTGGTAACTCAGAGCCCTTGTGTTTATAGAATAACAGAATAATTTGGGTGGAAGGCACCTAAAAGCTCATCCAGTTCCACTCCCTGCCATGTGCAGGGACACCTTGGACTGTCCCAGGGTGCTCCAAACCATCTGGGAATGCCCAACCTGGAGAGGAGAAGGCTCCAGGGAGAGCTTCCAGCACATTCCAGGCCTGCGGGGGCTCCAGGAGAGCTGCAGAGGGACTGGGGACAAGGCCTGCAGGGACAGCACCCAGGGAATGGCTCCCAGTGCCAGAGGGCAGCCATGGATGGGATCTTGGCAATGAGGAATTCCTGGCTGGGCTGCAATTGCCAGAGCAGCTGGGGCTGCCCCTGATCCCTGCAATGGCCAAGGAAGGGTTGGAGCAGCCTGGGATGGTGGGGTTGCAATGGGATGGGCTTGAAGGTCCCTTCCCACCCAAACCATTCTGGCATTTGGGACACTCAGAATCCATCCCCAGGGATTTTGATGGAAGCTGGGGATGGCAAAGGGAAGGGAGACCCTTCCTGGAGTGCTGAGATTCCCAGTGAAGCCCCCGGATCCCCAAATTCCTTCCCAGAGAGGAGTCGGGGTGGGGATGGATCCAATGGCAGCTGGGAGAGCTGGGAATGGAGGGAATTCCCTGGAGAGGGAGACTGGGCTGGGATTTTGGGAAGGGATTCCCAGAGCAGCTGGGGCTGCCCCTGATCCCTGCCATGGCCAAGGCCAGGCTGGGCACTGGGGCTTGGAGCAGCCTGGGATGATGAAATCCCAATGAAGCCAAGTTTATCCTGCACCTGCCACTTTTTGAGTTAAAATTCCAGCATTTCCTCAGCCCCCTGCTGATTGTGGGTTTTTTTTGAGTTTAGCTTCATCTGAGCTTTTCCCCTTCTCCTTTTTATGGAGCAAAAAAAAGCTGTCACGAGAGAGAAACGTTTTAAACAGGCAAAAAGGACCAAACTGAAGGAATTTTTTGAATGTTAAAAGCTGTGTTTATCACTTTACATAGGATATGGCAAAATGTTTTAACATATGGGGAGTTAATGAATAAGCAGCTTTCGCTTCACCCTGCTCTGTTCCCTCCTCCCACCATCTTCCCATCACAAGCTGAAGTTTGGGAACAAATACTGTGCTAAGTTAATGTTGGATTAAAGCAACCCTCAGGGAGGATTTCTTAATTGAGGTAACATAATTAGAAATGATTACAACTCTAAATTGAAGTGACCATTCCCCTGTGCTGGCCCTGCTGAGGAACCTCAGAGCAGAGGGGCTGGAGCAGGTCCAGGGAAGGGAATGGAGCTGGGAAGGGCCTGGAGAAGCAGGAGGGGCTGAGGGAGCTGGGAAGGGGCTCAGCCTGGAGAAATGTCCCTGGGGGTGCTGGTGACAGCACTTGGACATCCCCAGGTGTGCCCAGGTGGGCAGGAGGCCGATGGCACCTGGATTTCAGCAGGAATGGAGCAGCCAGCAGGGTTAGGGAAGGGACTGTGCCCTGAGCTGGCACTGCTGAGGGACACCCGGGAACCTTGGAGGCAGCTCTGGGAACCTCAGGTCAGGAAGGACCTGGAGGAGCTGGAGAGGGTCCAGGAATGGAGCTGGGAAGGGTCTGGAGAGGCTGAGGGAGCTGGGAAGGGCCTGGAGAACCAGGAGGGGCTGAGGGAGCTGGGAAGGGGCTGAGCCTGGAGCAAAGGAGGCTCAGGGGGCCCTGGTGGCTCTGCACAAGTCCCTGCCAGGAGGGGACAGTGCAGGGAACAGGGACAGGAGCAGAGGGAACGGCCCCAGGCTGGGCCAGGGGAGTCTCAGGGGGGTTTTGGGGAAATTCCTTCCCAAAAAAGGCTCCCCACCCTGGCAGAGGTGGAGTCCCCACCCCTGGAGGGATTTCAAGCCCTGTGGATGTGGCACTTGGGGACATGGGGCAGTGGTGGCCTTGGCAGAGCTGGGAATGGTTGGACTCGATGACCTCAGAAGGGTTTTCCCACCTTAATGATTTTATGATTAGAGGAAAACAGTCCCTTTTTGCCTAAGCATTAGTTAGTAATTATTCTCATTAGAAAGCAATAATATTTATGAGAATTTATATATTTATTTAAATTGTAAATAATCCTGCGAACCCAATGGCTGAAATCATGCAATCATAGGAACACTCTTCCTTTATTACAGGAAGACTCACTGCCTTCATTTTCACTGCTGTCACTCTGAGTGATATTTTAATTTTTCCTGCCCCTAAAAATAGTCCAGTCCCATAACTGATAGATAAATGAGAGAATCCCCAGGAAATGCTGCTCAGAGTTTCTGTTTGCCAGCACAATAAATGCAGAAGGCAATAAATGTCCTCTTACATCAAGAGGAGGCGGGTAATGAGTAAATGATGGGAAAAGGGATTTTGAAAATAAATGATCAATCCAATCTAAGTTGAAAAACAATTTATTAATAGCTTGGCCTTCAGTGGGAGAGAGGATCTGTGCAGCCAGAGGAGCTGGAGATGGACCACTGACATCTGGCAGCAGTGGATTTTTGGGAAGTCCATTTAGCTTTATGAACAATAAGCTGTGACTTTTCCATATGAATTTTTCCATATGAATTTTGCTGGTTCACCGTTGTGTTACAGAAAAAAGAGATTTAATTTTTGTTTCTGTAATTTAAGCACAGAGGATGCTGGGTTTGAGGAGAGCTTTGTGTAAAACATGCAGCTTTTACAATGCCTGAGGTGTAGGTGGATAGAATATAAGTAAATAAAGGTGGTATAGAAAAAGTAATTTTACCCCCTAAAGAGTTGCTGCTGGGTTAATTATTAAGGATTAGGAGTGATGTTAACAGGCCAGAGCTGTAGCAAATCAGAACAGTGGTATAAAAGAGTGGATTGGTGGGATCTGGATTCAGTTGGCTGCTGTGAGGATGAGGAACAGTCAGTGCTAGAGGAGCTGCCTAGAAGAAACATCAAGGAGGTACAAAACTCTGGTGATATGGAACCCTTGCAATGGAATGATAACAAATGGTGACCCCAATGTGATTTGGGAGAAATGACCCTGTGGGTTTGGGACTAAACTATATGACCCCATGGATTTGGGGAAATGGGATTTGAATTTATAACCCTGTGGGTTCAGGGAAAAGGACTTGAATACTAAACTGTTGGTGAAGTATATCAATTGCAGCTATTAGTGTTTGTTAAATATGAGTATAAAAGATTTTGAAGATAAGTACTTTGTAAACTGAGAAAAGCTGCAAAACTGAACCAACATTTAGAAATATATATATATTCATACTGTAATATGTTGTCTGAACTATTGGTTCTGAATGAAATATATGAATATGTCATAAAGTTAATTAATTTGAATATGTACTTCTAGAAATGCTGCAACTCTGTAATTAAAAGAAAAAGGGGGAATTGTATGGGGATACAGTATGGGTAAATGAAGGTGGTACAGAATGTCATCTTATCCCCCAAAGAGTTGCAGCTGAACCAATTACTGAAGATGAGGAGCAGGCCTGATGTTAACAGGCCACACCTGTAGCCAATAAGAGCAGGGGTATAAAAGAGTGGCTTGGTGGGATCTGGAGTCAGTTGGCTGCTGTGAGGATGAGGAACAGTCAGAGCTAGAGGAGCTGCCTACAAGAAACATCAAGGAGGTACAAAACTCTGGCAATATGGAACCCTGGCAATGTAATGACAACAAATGGTGACCCCAAGGTTATTTGGGAGAAATGACCCTGTGGGTTTGGGACTAAACTATATGACCCCATGGATTTGGGGAAATGGGATTTGAATTTATAACCCTGTGGGTTCAGGGAAAAGGACTTGAATACTAAACTGTTGGTGAAGTATATCAGTTGCAGCTATTAGTGTTTGTTAAATATGAGTATAAAAGATTTTGAAGATAAGTACTTTGTAAACTGAGAAAAGCTGCAAAACTGAACCAACATTTAGAAATATAAATATTTGTACTGTAATACGTTGTCTGAACATCTGTATAACTATTGGTTCTGAATGAAATATGTGAATATGTCATAATGTTAATTTATTTGAATATGTACTTCTAGAAATGCTCCAACTCTGTAACTAAAAGAAAAGGGGGAATTGGAGGGGGATACAGTGTGGGTAAATGAAGGTGGTATAGAAAGTAATTTTATCCCCTAAAGAGTTGCAGCTGGGTTAATTACTAAAGATCAGGAGCAGGCCTGATGTTAACAGGCCACACCTGTAGCCAATCAGAGCAGGGGTATAAAAGAGTGGATTGGTGGGATCTGGAGTCAGTTGGCTGCTGTGAGGATGAGGAACAGTCAGTGCTAGAGGAGCTGCCTACAAGAAACATCAAGGAGGTACAAAACTCTGGTGATATGGAACCCTTGCAATGTACTGACTACAGAACTTCTGCAATATAGTGACAACTCTGAGGAAATGTGGGCCCTGCACCACGTCCTGCTCTGGGTTTATCATTTTATCACCTCATTTTGTTGTGCTTTTCATGTGCAGAGGTCAAACCCTGCCCAGGAGTGGCTGTGTCCAGTGACAGCATCCTTGAAATCAGGGAGAGTGTGGCCACAGTGAGAGCTGAACCAAAATTCTGGGATTTTGGTGCAGAGTGAAGAGACCTGCACCAGCTCTTCCTGACATTGTTTGTGACACAGATCCCACCTTTGGCCAGGCTTGGCCACAGGAATGAAAGTTTAAGTAAAGGTTTTTCTTCTGCCTTGAGAATTCACTACAGAAAGCAAAATTCTGTGTTTTTCTGTGTTCTGTGAAACTCCCTCGAAACTTAAACAAGGAATTTAAAACTGAGAGAAGGAACTGTCATTAAAGATGATGAGAGGGAGTTGTAGGAAGAAAATAGGAGAGAAGAGAGAAAATCAGAGTAATGGACTTGGTGACAAGCCTAGTGACAACTTCTTTGCAGCCAAATTTTTGCTTTAAAGAGCAAAACCAATTGGTTTTGGTCACTGCAAATTTCCTTTAAATTCTCTGACCCCCATTTCTTCAGGAGAGGTGAGATGGAATCAGATTTCTGTATTTGTGAGATCCTCCTGGAAAAATAATGTGCCATTTTTACACTCATCCTTGCAAGGTGGAATTTTCTTCTCTTTTTTTATTTTGATTGAACTTTTTTCCACCCTCTTTGTGGGTTCTGTGTCTGGGTGTGAAATAGACCCAGCTCTTCTCTCTTGGTCTTGGTTTTAATTGGGAATTTGCCACAGCAGAAGTGTGGCTGAACCCTCCGAGCTGGGGCTGGGGACAGAAATGACCCTTTGAAATTCAGGAATGCTGGTGGCTTGTTCAGCCCCTTGAGTGTGTCAGGGAGAAATGAAAGTGCCCAGATCTCACTTCTTGGGAACCAAAAAGCATTTTCATACCTGAGAGCTGGGACTGCTCAGTGCAGATCTATTCACATGCAGATTGCTGGGCCTCCAAAGGCTTTGCCTTTTGAAATAGGGGAGGATAATCATGTGTTTGAAATCAGGAGATGCTCTCCTGCCACTTTAGAAATCTTGATTTTTCCCTCTGTGTCAGGGAATTTAACCCTTTGCAGGCCAGAATCACTCAGGGAATTTGTGCACAGGGAAGCAGCAGAGCAGAGCTGTGGTAATTGGGAAGCAAATCCAAATGAGCCCTGGCAGAGGAGTTCAAACATTTGTGTGATTTTCAGAATTATCATTGCTTTCATTGTTATCTATGTTTTACTTTTTATCATTGTTATCATTGTTTTCAATGTCTTACCTTTTTCACATCTGGTACCACTTTAAACCAGTTCAGAGCTTTTTTCCTGCAACAAAAATTGTCTTTTTATTTATCAGCTTAAAGCCCAAAGAAGATATTCTCTGTTTCCCACAGACTGAGACAATAATGCAGAATATTTTGTTGTTTGGTACCATATGTGTTTTTAAAAGCACTGCAGATCATTTTTGTTCCATGCCAGTTCTGTTCATGCTGAGCTTCCTGTGGATTTCAGGAGTTCAGAGAATCATGGAATCAGAATGGTTTGGGTTGGAAAAGACCTTAAAGCTCATCCAGTTCCAACCCAGGGACCCTTCACCATCCCAGGATGCTCCAGACTCTGTCCTTGGACACTTCCAGGATCCAGGAGCAGCCACAGCTGCTCTGGGAATTCCATCTCAGGGTTTCATGGAACTGCTTTTATTTCATCCCTTGGGAAATTCACCATTTTATTCACTCTTCTCACTGTTTTTTCACTGCCTCACTTTGAGCAGGCAAGAGAAGAGCAGCAGAACCATGCAGATATTGAGTGAATTCTCTGATAAATTCAGTACAAGGAGGCAGCACACAATTCATTATCCAGAGACATCAGTTAAAATGTGCAATCTTTTCCTGTAACCATTTTATTCAGCAACTTGTGAGGGTGTGATTTTCAGTGGTTATTTACTCATTTCTGGCACTCCTTGTCTGCCATGTGTGCATCCTACTTCTCTTTCTGGATCAGATTCCACCTTTTAAGATGAGGATTTGTTATTTTTCATATAGGGCAGCTCCTGTTTCACGTGGATTTGCTGTGCAGTGCAATGAAACAGCAAAGTGCAGCTTACAAAGCTGAATATTAGGGGCTGTTCTGGGTTATACTGAAATAACTCCTGCATCAATTTTCAGCAAATCCTGCTCTGTGGTGTTTGCAGCAGTGTTTGGGGCTGGATGTGTGTGTGGCTTTTTGGGATTGCAACAATAATAGGAAGATTTTCCCTCTTTTTCTCATTCCCATCTCTTGCTGGTTTTGGTTTTTGGAGCTTTGCATTCAGCAGGTAAAGTTGGAAGAGGACACAATGAACTGAAAAAAACTTTTTGGAAGTTCTGGATTGTTTTGTGAGAGGAAGAGGAGAGGGAATTCTGTCCCTGTGCCCCTCTCAGGCGAGACCCCACCTGCAGAGCTGCCCCAGCCCTGGGAGCAACAGGGCAGCACCTGGAGCTGCTGGAGAGAGCCCAGAGGAATCCATGGAGCTGCTCCAGGGCTGGAGCCAGGCTGGGAGAGCTGGGAATGTTCCCCTGGAGAAGGGAAGGCTCCAGGGAGAGCTTCCAGCACATTGCAGGGGCTCCAGGAGAGCTGCAGAGGGACTGGGGACAAGGCCTGCAGGGACAGCAGCCAGGGAATGGCTCCCAGTGCCAGAGGGCAGCCATGGATGGGATCTTGGCAATGAGGAATTCCTGGCTGGGCTGCAATTGCCAGAGCAGCTGGGGCTGCCCCTGATCCCTGCAATGGCCAAGGAAGGGTTGGATCAGCCTGGGATGGTGGGGTTGCAATGGGATGGGCTTGAAGGTCCCTTCCCACCCAAACCATTCTGGCATTTGGGACACTCAGAATCCATCCCCAGGGATTTTGATGCAAGTTGGGGATGGCAAAGGGAAGGGAGACCCTTCCTGGAGTGCTGAGATTCCCAGTGAAGCCCCCGGATCCCCAAATTCCTTCCTAGAGAGGAGTCGGGGTGGGGATGGATCCAATGGCAGCTGGGAGAGCTGGGAATGGAGGGAATTCCCTGGAGAGGGAGACTGGGCTGGGATTTTGGGAAGGGATTCCCAGAGCAGCTGGGGCTGCCCCTGATCCCTGCAATGGCCAAGGCCAGGCTGGACACTGGGGCTGGAGCAGCCTGGGACAGTGGGAGGTGTCCCTGCCGTGGATGGGGTGCAATGAGATGTCCTTTAAGGTCCCTCCCAACGCAATCCTGTCATTCTTAAAAAAGAAAATCCAACATGTTTTGGAATAAAAGAAGAATCCCAGTGTGAAATCAAAGCCTTTTGTCAGGGAATGCCATTCCCTGTGTGCCAGGGCTCAGGAGCTCTGTCTGTCCTTACTCTGTGCAGTTCCCTGTAGCTGAAACTGTTCCATTTGCTGTCTTTTCATGATAACTATTGATGTCTTTTCATGATAACTATTGATATCTTTTCTCCCATCTCCCTCTAATTCCACTGGACAGCTGCACTATTTTTGACTTTACACTTCCAAATAATTCCTTGGCAGCCAAACACAGCCCATGAAACAAATCCAGCCCAGCCTGTGTTCATTGCACCTCTCCAAGAGCTTCCATGAGCCTCCTCCTTCAGAAACTGAAGAGTTTCTGCTGCTCCTGTCACTGCATTTGTTAGAAACTTTCTTTAATTATATGTTTAAAATAATGTTCAGAATGCTGATGGTTTGAGGATCACTTGTGGCTGAGCAGGCTGGAGTTTTTTCAGTGGGATCTCAACTGAGCAAAACAAAATAAATCTGTGTATAGGTGAGATGAGTTATTGGATAATAGTAGAGGCTGGGCTTCCTTTTGTTAGAAAATCTGCAGAAATTGGGGTTTTTTTAAAGGCCTTTTAAAAAGCACTAAATGACCCTTTTAAATTCAGAAAACATCAGTGAATTTTTTTGCTTTGAATTGTTGCCATGAACTGACAAGAGATTATTTCAGGTACTTGTAAAATTGAAAGGACTTCATGAAAAAACTGACAAATCCTTACAAGACCTGTGCTTTTATATTGGGAAAATCAAGTGTAAAGTGCTGTGTGTGTTTGTACCATGCAGCATGTGGGATGTTTTTGAAGTGGGAGTTTTACCAGTGGTTGACAGACCAAGGATTTAGTGCCAGTGTTTGAGGGGATATTTGATGTATTTTTACTGCAGTAGTTGCTGCAATTAAAAGTTTGCAGACATTTGAACTTCCTTTTATGTGACTGAGTTTACTGGCAGTGTTTTACTCCTCTACTTGCCCAGGCTTAAAGAATTTGAAGACAAAATTAATGGGGAATTTCAGGGTGCAGGTGCCTTAAATACAATTCCTGCTGGCACAGGACAAGCCCAAAAATCCCACTGTGTGCCTGAGAGAGTTGTCCCTATGAGGTAATTCCAGATTTTATAGCAGCAAAAAGGATGTTTCTCTTGTAGCTGCCCAGATTAAAGATATGGGAGCTTTTGAGAGTGACTTTTATACTTGGAGGGAGAAAAAAGAGAAAAAAATATTGATTATATCAAGTTCATCCTCAATGCTCTCATGCTTTATAAAGCAAAATACAAAAAATCCAAATTTACAAGTATTTCCATATGTTATCAACCAGCTGGGGAATCAATACAGAGATGGAATTTATCCAGCTGGACCTGTTGCTGTGAGGAGTGAAGGAGAATTGCAAATGAAGTGGTTGTGTTGGTGGCTTTTTGAAAGAACTACAGTGTGCAATCCTTCTCTCAATTGGGAAGTGTTATTTGGGCAGGGCACAGATCTGTAACAGAGCAATTCTGGGTCTAAATTGTGGTGTTTTTGTAAATCTCAGAGTGGTTTGGGTTGGGAGGGACCTTAAAGCTCATTTCCATGGCAGGGACAGCTCCCACCATCCCAGGGTGCTCCAAACCCCATCCAGCCTGGCCTGGGACACTTCCAGGGGTGAATCCATCCTAAAAACAGATTCCAGGGTGGATACAGAGGTTGGAAAACCTTTTATAACCCTGCACAGGATTCCATACAAGGAAATGTTGAATTCATGGATTTCAGTACAAGAAATGGCCGTGGTAGAGGGACAATGTATGTCAGAAAGTGAATTCACAAAAACAACTCAAAAGTCTGTTCAGGCCAGGCTGAGAAAAAGGGGAATGTCTGGAGAAATGCAGGAGTGCAGCACAATGGAACACTTGGAATGGGAAGGAAAAATAAAAGTTACAGTAGAAAAGAATCCATCTGTAGGACAGAACATCCCCAAATACCAGGGTGCTCCAAGCCCCATCCAGCCTGGCCTGGGACACTTCCAGGGGTGAATCCATCCTAAAAACAAATTCCAGCATGGATACAGGGACTAGCAAACCTTTTATAACCCTACACAGGAATTTCCTAGAGGGAAATGTTGAATTCACAGATTTAAGTACAAGAAATGGTCGTGGTAGAGGGACACAAAGTGAATTCAGAAAAACAACTGAAAGTTTCTTCAGACCAAGCAAGGTGGAATGTCTGGAGAAATGCAGGAGTGCAGCACAATGGAACACTTGGGATGGGAAGGAAAAATAAAGTTTAAAGTGGAAAAGAATCCATCTCTAGGATAGAACACCCCCCAAATACCAGGGTGCTCCAATCCCCATCCAGCTTGGCCTGGGACACTTCCAGGGGTGAATCCCATCCTAAAAAGAAAATCTAGGATGGATACAGGGCTTGGAAAGCCTTTTATAACCCTACACAGGGATTTCCTAGAGGGAAATGTGGAATTCACAGATTTTACTGCAAGAAATGGTTGTGGTAGGGGGACACAAAGTGAATTCAGAAGAACAACTGAAAGTTTCTTCAGACCAAGCAAGGTGGAATGTCTGGGGAAATGCAGGAGTGCAGCACAATGGAACACTTGGGATGGGAAGGAAAAATAAAAGTTACAATGGAAAAAAAAATTCATTTTTAGGACAGAACACCCTGCAGATACCAGGGTGCTCCAAGCCCCATCCAACCTGGCCTTGGACACTTCCAGGGGTGAATCCATCCTAAAAGACAAATTCCAGCATGGATACAGGGATTGGAAAACCTTTTATAACCCTACACAGGGAAATGTTGAATTCACAGATTTTAGTACAAGTAATGGCCATGGTAGAGGGACAGTGTGTGTGACACAAAGTGAATTCACAAAAACAGCGGAAAAGTCTGTTCAGGGAAAAAGGAGAATGTCTGGAGAAATGCAGGAGTGCAGCACAATGGAACACTTGGAATGGGAAGGAAAAATAAAGGTTAGAGTGGAAAAAATGTTTGTAGGAGAACATCCCCCAAATAGCTGTGGGATGGCCCAAATGCAGAATAACAGCTCTGGCTTCAATGACAGGAGAGAGATTGAAATGGCCAGTGGGAATAAACCAAACTCATGAGAAATGCAGGAAAAAGGAGCCCAGGAAATGATGGGAATTGTCTTCAGAGGTCACAAAACCCAGTTACAAGTGAGGAAGGTTTGTAGGAGTCTGTGTTTGAATTATTTGCCTCATGTGTCAGCCAACTGTAGGAATTTGGTGGATTTTGCCTCATTGAGAGCAATGCTGTGATTTTTAAACCTCCAGATCAATGTGTGTGGTGCTGATAATTCCACTGTGTTGTGCTTTCATTTTCCTAGGTCCTGGATTGGCTCTGAGCAGGTTTTTAGGGACAGCCCAGCTGCCTCAGCTGTGGCTGCTTTTCCTTCAGGAGGCAGTTCCTGAGCTCAGGGTGTGCTGGGATCCACTCTTGGAAAAACACTGCAAAATTCCCCCTTTCCTTTGATTAAAACATGCTCAGAGCTCGTTTCCTTTCTTACTTCCCTAAATTTTAATTAATTAATTTCCCTAAATTAAATTTGAGCAGAGTTCTCCACCTAATCTGAGTGTAAAATGCAGTTTGCTTGGATTCAGTGCTTATCACTCATCCAAACAAATTCCTACATTATTTTTCATCAGGGGTTTTTTATATCCTCAGCATTTTTGTTGTCCCAGTGCTGATTCCTCCTCACTGCTCTCACCTGGTGTTCAAAGCAGCTGCCAGGGACCATCCTTGAAGTCCTTTGGTTGCTTCAGCATCACCAAAACCTGATACTGATCTGTAGATTTTTACAGTTTGGCTTTTGTTGCAGCAGCATCAGCTGTCAGTCACTTGGTATCAGATTTTCTGCCTTTTTTTTGTGCCTGTTTTCACTTGGATCCTGAACTTTGCCCAGTGAAAAACCTGCTCTCCATATTCACCCCCTCTTTGCTCTCCTGCTGATCCCAATGACCAAAATATCACCTGGCAGTGAGAACCAAAATTCAGATTATTTGTGGCAGCAACATTCAAAGAAATTCATTGCTCTGACCAAATCAAAGTGGTTTTGAATCTCAAACTCCTCCTATTTGGATACTGCAGCTCATAATTCCTCAAAATGAGAATTTGATAGGATTGATCAAGCTTGTTCCTGAGAAAAGTTCCCACAAACCCCAGCTTAAAAAACCACAGACAAAACTTTCTAAAGCAGTGAGAGAAACAGCAACAAGCCTGTGCCATGGCATTGTTTCCAGGCTTGTTGGATTGAGAGAGACAGAATATTTTAGGAGTTTTTTTTTCAGGAACTTTATTCATGGTCTGTCTCAGGCTGGCGTGTGAGTGTTATTTGTGCTTTTCAAAAAATGGTAATCTTGCACTCATTATGGCCTGAGGCAGCCAATCTCAGGCAGCAGTGATGGGGGAGATCTAATAAACACAGCTAAACCCAGCTATTTTCCAGTGATTTGAAAGAAGACAGAGCTAATCTGTGATTCTTTCTGTTGGGCTTCTGCCACAAGATGAATTTCACCTCCAGCTGCAGAGCAGATTGCACATCTACAAGCCAAAAGAGATTTTCACCCTGATAGCAGATCTGGATTTCCATATTTATGGAGTTGTTCTGACTGCAAGGGGCTTTGAGAGGTCCAAGCACCTGCTCAGAGCAGGTTGGTGAGGGCTTTGACAGGGGGATTTTTGGGGACCTCCAGGGCTGGAGATACCACAACCTCTTATGAGCCCTGTCCCTCAGCTGTCCTTGGAGGAAATTAATTTTTTGACCACTTTGATGGGTTTTCTGCCTCCAAAAACTGGACAAAATGAGTTGGTGGTTAAAGGGATTTCCCCAGGTTTTCTCTGACTTTGAGACTTTCCCTTAACAATTGTGGCTGCTGTAGACCATGGAAGGGCTGCCCTGGACTCTGCTGAAGTTTTCCCAAAAAAGCTTCATGGATGCCCTCAGATTGTCTTCCTTTGGGTCTCCAACACCTCAGGACTTTGTGGGAGTGATCCATGCAGGATGAGCTGAGCTGTGCAGGAAGATTTTAACTGAGCTGACTTTGTGCTGCTGAGTCAAAGCTGAGTATGTGGGAATGATCCATGCAGAAAGGACAGCTCTGTCCATGGAATAAAACACTTGGAATTGCCTGTTTTGTTTCAAAACACTTTGGAATTCCAAACTCTTGGAAGTCACAGCCATTCCTGGATGGGACCCTGGGCTAGCAGGAGGTGTCCCTGCCCATGGTAGGAGTTGGAACTCGATCATCTTGAAGGTCCTTTCCATCCCAAACCATTCCAGGATTTTAGGATTCGTGCTGATCCTGCTTTGTGTTAAGCTGTGATTCCCTGTGGTGTCATTTTTGCTTTGCATAGGTGGCCCACTGGACCAGTATTTCAGAATTAATTCCATAAAAGCAACCAGCACCAGGAATTTAAACTCCTCATTCCTGTGCTGCTGTCTGCACCTGATGCCACCAACAGAAGGGAATTCCCAGCTTAGATTTCTTGGGCATCACCCCTGGCAGCAGCAATTCCCATTCCTGTGTGCCTCAAAGCTGTACCACACTCATTTTGGGGGAGAAATAACCCCATTGGGAAAACAGAATTCAAACCATGGAATAGTGACAGGACTGAGCTGAAAAGAGAAACTGGAAATGGGAATGATCTAAATGAGGCTTCTCATCATCAGGAGGGGCCATAAATACACTTGTGCATTTTCAGGTGCATCTCTAAGCCTGAGCACGTTTGTATTAACACCACTACTACAATTACATGCAGATTAGCTGCTTGGCTGAATAGCTGTAAGAACTTGGAATAGATTTGTCCTTTTCACCAAGGTTTTCATTTTCTTTGGCAGCTCTGAGTGTTAACAAATTAGAGATCGATGTTGTAGCAGGGCAGAAAAGTGAAGTGAGCCATGGCTGGGGAGAAACTTCAGAGCCATTAATAGTTGCAGTTAAAGGTATTATTAGTTAGTGGTGCCTGAAAAACTGAGTTGGAAATTCAAAAGAAAAGGTCAAAAATCGTTCTCTTTTCCCCCATTTTCTGCTGATAACTGAGTTAAGTATTTTACCCTGCTTGCTGCACTCTGAATATCTTTGACATCTCTGAATATCACTGAAATCTTTGACAAAAACCCATCATGGAATGCAGCAAGCACTGGTGGGAAGTGAATTTTCACTGATGGGAATTTCCATTCTGCAGGTTGCTCCTTTGTTTTGTGGATTCACAGATTGGTTGGGACCTTAAATTTCACCTCATTCCAACCTGCCATGGGCAGGGACCCCTCCCAAGTTTTTTTTTGGGTGGGTGTGTGGCATTTTCAACACCTTTGGATGCTTTTTGGGTTTTATTTCTCTGTAGGAGCAGGCACTGGGTGGTTTTGGGTGTCCCAAATCCTCCCTTGAGTCTGTCACAGTTCAGGCATCTCTTCTGTCACAGGCACAGCCTGGTCCTGACCCAGCTTCTTCAAACACAGCAGATAATTTCAAAGTTCCAAAACTTCACTTGGAAGTTTTCTAAAGGCAGAAGAGAGGGAATTGCAGTTAAATTTGAAATAGGGAGCTCTGTGCAATCATCTCCAAAATCCTGATAATTGCCTTAATCTCAATTTCCTTATCTGGGTGTCCTCTGTAGGCTCTGTCCCAGGTTCCTTCCTTTGCTTTTTTATTTTCTTTCAGTTTGAATTCCCACTTCTCCCACTTGTTGCACATAAGAAAGTTCTACTCAGCTGTAAAAGCTCATCCTCTGCTCTATACATTCATCTTTAGTCCCTGAGTTATCCTGGACTGTGCTGGGAGGGATTTGTTGGCTCCTTCCCCAAAGGCACCTTTGATGCTGTAATTCAGGATTGGAAAACTGGTTTGCTTTGGGCAGTGACCATTTTTTTGTGCAAAGATGCTCCATTTGGATAAATTTCATAAAAAACCTGATTTTCACCTGGTTATCGTTCACAGGGAAGAGGCTTGGAAGATGAAATCTTACAGTGGGAAGGAAAAATGTTTTTCTTTGCAATTTTTTTGTGGTTGGTGTTGCCTCTTTTGGAATTTCAGGAGGTGTTTTTACAAGAGTGAGGTCTGGCAGATCCACAGAACTTTCCCCCAGTAAGGACAGTCAGTGCCCTCATTAAAAAGGAGCTCCTAATAAGGTTTAAAAACAAGAATAAAACTCTTTAAGTGTTATGTAGGATCTCTGAATGTGGATTTGGACATCCTCAGTTTCATCTCTGGAATAAAAACTGCACCAATTGACTTGACTAGAGCAGCTGGATCAAATGAGAGCAGTCAGAACTTGTAGAAAGAATAACTTATCTAAAAATTCAAGCCCAGGCCTGATGTGCTGACATTTCAGAAGAAATTCCCTCGTCCATAGATCATTTAGAGGCAGAATGAAGATGCAGTGTTACTTGGGAAGCTGTCTGATGTTAAATGCTTGGTTTTCCATAGCTTATTAAAATCAATTCAGGCACAAATTGAGGCTTTAAACTCAAATGAAAATGCCATTGGAATGGTCATATTTATAAAGCTGTAATTTAATGTAATTTAGAACTAGGGTGGAGGCACAAAGCAGCTGATGGTTTTATTCTTTTTTTTTTTTTTGTCTTTTTTCTTCCCTAATTCCTTCTCTCCTCACTCGGTGGCAGTTCCAAAGATGAAACATGACTGGAGGTTTTCAAGTTTATTTCTTCTAATCTTGCCTTTTTCTCTGTAGTCCAGAGGAATCCATGGAGCTGCTCCAGGGCTGGAGCCAGGCTGGGAGAGCTGGGAATGTTCCCCTGGAGCAGGGAAGGCTCCAGGCAGAGCTTCCAGCACATTGCAGGGGCTCCAGGAGAGCTGCAGAGGGACTGGGGACAAGGCCTGCAGGGACAGCACCCAGGGAATGGCTCCCAGTGCCAGAGGGCAGCCATGGATGGGATCTTGGCAATGAGGAATTCCTGGCTGGGCTGCAATTGCCAGAGCAGCTGGGGCTGCCCCTGATCCCTGCAATGGCCAAGGATGGGGCTTGGTGCACCCTGGTCAGTCTTGAATTTGGACTAAAAATAAGTGAAACAATTTCTTGTGCCTTTGGAAATCTCTTTTAAGGCCGTTCAGATCTCAGGCTCTGTGTCAACAGGATGATTAAAACAAAATGCTCCCTATTATCCACAATTGGCTTTGTTAAAGATCCCGAGATGAAATGGCCACAAGTACAATTAAGGGAGAAAAGGAGCTTAACTGCAGCAGAAATGGATTTAAAAGAGGCCCAGAAAACTTCCCAATTTGCCATTCAGGGAACAGGATAATCTTTGCCTGCCGATGCTTTGAGTCTTTTCGTGGGGGAGGATGAGAAGGAGAGAGAAGTCTTTAAATTAAAAATTCTCCCCTGATTCTCAAAGGTGCCAAACAGCCCAAGCCCTTGGTTCCTTTGGTGGGTGGAGCAGGTGCTGAGCTGAGCTGGAGTCAAGCTGGGCTCATTTTTGTCTTTCCCAGCACTGACTTGAAGCAAAGGGCAGATTTGTCTCTTTTGTATGCAAGTCAAAAGTCTTTTCTTCTTTGTCCAATCAGCTGTTAACTACATAACTATTAAATTTAATTTTAAAAAATTAAATAGATTGCGTGAATGGTACTCTCCTAATGAATCTCTTCAGGGCTTTAAGGGTTTAAAAGCAAGAATTCAATGCCAAAATCAGTCGTGGTCTGTCTGCAGTAAAAAACAGTTTCACCATATTTTTAATAAAATAGTGCATATAGGTGAAGCATCTCTGGTGAAATTAAATGAGGGATCTCAAGTTCTCCTGGTTCTTTTGATAATCTTTTATCAGCTTGGATGACACAGGATCTCTCAGAACTTTCCCTGCTTGCAAATCTGAAGATTTTCAGCCCAGAGTGAAACGTGTACTTGTGCTTTGAGTCCCTCCATGCAGACAAATCAGTGACCTTCTGAGGGGCTCCAGGGATTTATTTTCTGACACAGACCTTTGAAATCAGAGCTCTTGAGAGAAAGAATTCTCCTCTTATTCCTCCAGCTTTAAGAAGCTTTTGCTTCCACTTTTTTTGCTCAGGGAAAATTATTTCAGTGGCAAATGTGGTGAAAACACTTTTACCAGTGGGCACATCTCATTTTTCTCTTCCTGACTTATGGCATTATTTATATTTTCTGTGGCTCTGTGTTTGTATCAGGGTAGATTGGATGGATTGAAAAGTGAAATTGAAATTCTCTTTAATTTCTCATTCAACCTCTGTTTCTTTCAGTTCACTTGGAGGGAAAAGGCACTACTTGTGCCTCATTTTTACTGCAATATTTTCATTATCTTTGGCCCAAAATCGCTGGATTTGGGGTTGAAGGAGACTTTAAACTCATCCAGTGCCTCCCCTGCCATGGCAGGGACACCTTCCACTGTCCCAGGCTGCTCCAAGCCCTGTCTGAGGTGGCCTTGGACCAGCTTGGACAGGTGGGAAGTGAATTTCCATTCTGCAGATTGTCCTTTGTTTTGTGGAATCACAGATTGGTTTAATAATAAACCAATAATAACTGTCTGCCTTTATCTGGAGATGAGGAAATGATGCTACAGCCCTGTTTTTAATCTGTATTTAGGGAAATGACCACTGCACATTTATCTGAAGGATTAGGGAGGACTTGAAAAGCAAAACTTCATCTCTGGGTTACAGAGAGTTTATCTCTAATAGAGAATCTGAGTGAGTTTCAATAGCAGACCTGAGCCCACAAACAGCACACTTCAGCTAAGATAACAAATGATTTCTTGATAGCTTGTAGGATTAAAACTTCTGGGCATAGAGAGCAGCTCAGTTGATCACTTGAACTGCAATTAAAAAGCAGAACAAGTACACCCCAAATATTGTTTTTATGTCAGAAATGCTCCTTCATGCTTGAAAATGAGAAAAAATTGCAATCGATCCTTACAACTGTTGTGTTCATCTTTATTGACTGGCCCAAAGAAAGATAAATGGCAGCTAAATAAGATTCCAGTGTGTGCTGGCCTGGGAGGGGACAGGGGGTGATGGAGAACCATTCATCATCCCAGCCCTGCCCCAGCCACGCTCACCCCACTGTGGGCTCGTCCTGGTGCCTTCAGAATCTGAGCCAGGACAGGGATAGATGGAGTTAAAGAATAAAACAGAGATTTATGAAAAGGATCTCCTCAATTGTGGTGTTTGTGAGGGTCCCCAGGATGAGGTGAGAGATGAGGATTTGACTCCAAGTTCTCAGAAGGCTGAGTTATTATTTTATGATTTATATTATATTAAAGAATGCTATGCTAAACTATACTGAAGAAAGAGAAAAGATACAGACAGAAGGCTTAACAAGAATGAATAATAAAAACTTGTGACTGATGCAGAGAGTCCAACACAGCTGGTGGTGATTGGTAATTAATTAAAAACAATTCACATGTTTGGATAAACAATCTCCAGACCACATTCCAGGGGAGCAAAACATGGAGAAGCTGAAGCTTCTCATATTCCCAGGAGAAAAATCCTGGCCAAGGGATTTTTCAGAAAATGCCATGGTGACACTCAATGGATGCACCTTGGGCAGCACCAGAGCCCAGCCAGGGCTGCACCCAAGATGACCCAAAATGGCCCCAAGATGAACCCAAATGGCCCCAAAATGCACGAGCGCTCCCGGGCTCTGTCCCTGGGATCAGTTCTGCTCCATTTGCATCTTGCAGTTCATTGTCCCATTCCAGCTTTAGCCCAGGCAGTCCCATCCTTGTTTTTCTCTCTGCAGCCCACGGGGTTTGTGCTCCTGGGCTGAGATTTGGGGCATTTGTCCTTGGTGCCCAGCTGGAGCAGGAATTGTTTTGTGTCCCTGCTCTGTGCACAGAGCTCACCATCCCAGAATGTGAAGCTCAGACCCACACACTAAAGCAGCAAAGAATGTGAAAAATAGAAAATCTAAACCTGAGGCATCCCTGTGAACCTGCTAAAGCAAAATGTTGGTGCCCAGGGGTGTCCCCAGGAGCTGTGAAGGTGAGGATGAGCCAGGTGGGCACTTTCTGGCCTCCACTTTAAGTTTGAACTCCAACTCTTTTGTCTGTGCATTCAGGGAATTGAGCAGGGGGAAGATTTGAGATGCTGAACCTTGTTGAATTATCCTGGATTTCATCAGAGAATATTTGTTGGCTTTTTTAGCACCCTTGTACTCCTTTCCCCTCACCTTGGCCTTTGTTTCACCCTCTCTGGAAGATCTGAGTTGTGTGTCAGCCCTCCTGGTTGGTCCTGTGCTGAGGAATTGGGGCTCATTTTAATCAAGGCTGAGCTGTCATTCTGGTTCCATGCCATGGATCCCATCCCATCCTATGGATCCCATTCCATGGATCCCATCCCATCCCATCCTGCAGATCCCATTCCATGGATCCCATCCCATCCTGCAGATCCCATTCCATGGATCCCACAGATCCCATCCCATCCCATGGATCCCGTTCCATGGATACCATCCCATCCCACAAATCCCATCCCATCCCACAGATTCCATTCCATCCCATCCCATCCCACAGATCCCATCCCATCCCATGGATCCCATTCCATGGATACCATCCCATCCCACAAATCCCATCCCATCCCACAGATTCCATTCCATCCCATCCCATCCCACAAATCCTATCCCATCCTTCCATCCCACAAATCCCATCCCATCCCACAGATCCCATCCCATCCTTCCATCCCACAAATCCCATCCCATCTCATGGATCCCATTCCATGGATACCATCCCATCCCACAAATCCTATCCCATCCTTCCATACCACAAATCCATCCCACAAATCCCATCCCATCCCACAGATCCCATCCCATCCCATCCTACAGATCCCATCCCATCTCATGGATCCCATTCCATGGATACCATCCCATCCCACAGATTCCATTCCATCTCATCCCATCCCACAAATCCCATCCCATCCTACAAATCCTATCCCATCCCATCCTTCCATCCCACAGATCCCATCCCATCCCACAAATCCCATCCCATCCCACAAATCCCATCTCATTCCATCCCACAGATCCCATCTCATGGGTCCCATCCCACAAATCCCATCTCATGGGTTCCCATCCACACAGATCCCATCTCATGGGTCCCATCCCACAAACCCCATCCCCCTGGGCCTGCCTGGGGTTGCTGAGTGCCAGGGGGTCACTGGTGTGAGGAGAATTTCACTTTCATTTGCTCTCTGGACACCGATGATTTATGAAAAAATAAATGAGGGTGCGTGGCAAGCTGGGTTTGAGTGCAGATGAGTGATGAGGAGTGGGGCTGGCACTGGGGAGTGCAGCACAGCTCTCTGCTCCTGCTGATCCAGGCCTGACCTTTGCCTGCAGGGCCTCCTACCCAATTTGTTATCATTTGTGAGAAAATATTAACCCTGCAGTACAATTTTACTCCTGTCTGGACCTGGCATTTTATTCACTGGTTTTGGTGCATTTTGAGATTACTGTTCACAGGGAAGAAGCTTGGAGGATGAAATCTTACAGTGGGAAGGAAAAATGTTTTTCTTTGTAGTTGGTGTTGCCTCTTTTGGAATTTCAGGAAGTGTTTTTGAAGGAGTGAGACCTGCACTGCTCATAAAATGATAAATATTCCTCAGGACATGTTTACTCACCCAGTGACCACAGACCTGTGTCATGTGTGACTTTTACGGAAGAGTGATCTCTCCACTTACAGTCTTTTCCATTTTTTCCCCCCATAAAAATGATTTCATCATGTTGGTTTTCCATACATCAATGTCATAAGCTAAGCTGCTTTATTTTACCCAAAATTAAAATTGGAATGGTGCTTCCCATGGACTGGATGGTGGCATCCATGTGTGTTATGGAATCATGGAGTGGTTTGGGTGGGAAGGGACCTCAAAGCCCGTCCAGTGCCACCTCTGCCATGGCAGGGACACCTCTGACCATCCCAGGCTGCTCCAGCCCCAGTGTCCAGCCTGGCCTTGGCCATTGCAGGGATCAGGGGCAGCCCCAGCTGCTCTGGCAATTGCAGCCCAGCCAGGAATTCCTCATTGCCAAGATCCCATCCATGGCTGCCCTCTGGCACTGGGAGCCATTCCCTGGGTGCTGTCCCTGCAGGCCTTGTCCCCAGTCCCTCTGCAGCTCTCCTGGAGCCCCTGGAATGTGCTGGAAGCTCTCCCTGGAGCCTTCCCTGCTCCAGGGGAACATTCCCAGCTCTCCCAGCCTGGCATTGGATCCATCTCCTCTCCAAGACATTCATGGACCCAGGGCCTTCACTTGGAATCTCAGCAAACCATGAAGGGTCTCCCTTCCCTTCTCCTCTCTTTTCTCTCCCCATTTTCCATCAAAATCCCTGGGGATGGATTCTGAGTGTCCCAAATCCCAGAATCCCAGAGCAGTTTGGGTGGGAAGGGACCTCCAAGCTGATTCCAGGGACACCTCCCCTATCCCAGGGTGTTCCAACCCTTCCTTGGCCATTGCAGGGATCAGGGGCAGCCCCAGCTGCTCTGGCAATTGCAGCCCAGCCAGGAATTCCTCATTGCCAAGATCCCATCCATGGCTGCCCTCTGGCACTGGGAGCCATTCCCTGGCTGCTGTCCCTGCAGTGTCCCCAGTCCCTCTGCAGCTCTCCTGGAGCTCTCTCTGAGCTCTCCCAGAACATTTTCCTCTCCAGGCTGAACAACCCCAGCTCCCTCAGCCTGACACAAATTAAATATTTGGAAGATGCCAAATCAATATTGAGGCATCAATAACTCCAAAGCACAGGATGAGGTCCAGGCTGTTAAAAGAAGGGTTCAGCTGGTTTTGATGCAATCACAGTGTGGGATTGTCAGGGTTTTGTTGCCATGTTAACATCACTCCCTGGGATGCCCATGACTCAAAGCCACACCAGAGTTCTTGCAGTGCCAGCACAACCTTTTTGCTTCTCCATGTCCTGTTACAAGCAGCACTCCCAGGAAAATGATTTCAGAGGAGTTTGGAGCTGCTCAAACTTTGCTTTCTCCCTCCAGCTGGGCGGCCAGGTGCCTTGGTTATTACAGCTGAGGTCCAGCTGTGCCCAGGCTATAAAAACCTCCTGAAAAATGCCACCTCTGTGTTACTGAGACATGGAGCAAAACAGCATCCCAGTGATTTATCTCAGCCTGCAGGATCACAGAATTCTTCAGGCTGGAAAAGACCTTTGAGATCATCAAATCCAACCATTCCCAGCCCTGCCAAGGCCACCACTGAGCTGTGTCCCCAAGTGCCACCTCCACAGGGCTTTAAATCCCTCCAGGGATGGGGACTCCACTCCTGCAGCTGTTCCTAAGCCTGACCAACCTTTCCATGAAGGAATTTTCCCAAAATCAAAGCTAAACCTTCCCTGGCACAGCATTTTCCCACCTAGAAAACTTCTGTGGCTTGGTGAGCATCTCTCACCTGTACTTTGGAAATGAAGGATTTTGTAAACTGAGTCAAAGCCATCCCTGGGTTTAGGGGAGATGAAAAATCTCTTCTGGCTTTAAAAATTGAAATGAGCAACTGATGGGAGTAATCTGGGAGTTTGGAATATTCCAGTAAATCCTCAGAGAGGCGTTTTCAAGGCAAAGAGCAAAAGGAAATTCCAGGCATTGTTAATTTATTGTGGGATTTTGAAGCTTGGCTGGAGTGCCACCTGTGAGGCAGGGGGGTGTGTGTGAGGAACACAAACAGGGCACTGCAGAGAAGTCTAAAATCACTGTTTGGAGTTTAATTTCTAATGAAGAAGTTGTAAAGACTCCAGGAGCACCTTGTGCTAAATATGGGATGTCCTCATGTCGTTTTAGAGTTTCTTCCCCAAGGGCCATTCCTTTTGGATAATCAAGAAACACTTATTTTAAAAAAGCACCCTCAAAAAAAAGTGATTTCTGAAACTCTGTCATTTTATGGTTAATTTTGGCAGTTCTTGAAACAACTTAAATCCAGCTTTATTGATTAGATATTCTAAATGATACTAACTGAAATCTGCATTTATTCTGTTGTTTTTTTTTCCAGAGTGCCCAGTTCTACAAAGTCACCACTGAGCAATACCAGAAAGCTGCTGATGAAGTCTCAGCTCGCTTCAAGTGAGTCCCCCCTCCTGTTCTTGCCTGGCAGCTGGCTGAGTTCTTACCCCATTAAAATGCAAAATCATTCCCCTTCCCTCCCTCCCAGATCCTATCAGTCCCCCTGGCTGTGGAAAGGAGGGAATTTGGGAGAATCTGGAGGCCAATGTGTAGGAACCATAAGCTGCAGAGAAATGGGATGCACCCTTTGTGTACATTTATTAATTTCTGGTTGATAAGAAGCGTGAATGAGTCTAAAAATAGATTGGATGGAGCACCAAAAATGAGATTCCAACTTTGCATCACAATGGCACCATGGGAAGGATTTAAATGAGGAGTTTCACTCTGCCCTCAACAGTGAAGGTCAGATTAAATAATTTTTATTAGTGCTGAAGAAAGTGAAGTGAAGATCTGGTAATTGATGGATCAAAGTGACAGTGACCCTTGGCCTTGGACCTTCCCTTTGGGCTGCTCCATCCCTCAGGCTCCAGGCTCCATTTATCATTTTACTGAGGACACAGAACTTTTTACAACCTCAATTCTCTCCTCTAACCAAGAGATGCTGCAGAAAAATGAATTATTCTGCCCCGAGTTTTGTAGATTTGTGGAGGGATTTTCTTCTGGTTTTGTGTTTTGTTTTGGTTTTTGATGAGCAGGAAGAGAAAAATCCTTTCTGAGCTGCTGATCATGATAAAAATATAATTTTAAAGTATAAGAAAAACTCATTTTATCTCTTTAACAGCAGGAATTGTTGAATATTTTTGGGTATATATATAAAAATTTTGTACTGTTTAATGGTTAGAGTATATTGAGCACTAAATTCATCTGTCCCTTAAACAAGAGGGACATTGATCAAGGTCTGATTTAAACATAATTTGGAGGGTTTTCCATCATGTCTGCAAATCCAGGAAGGTTGGGATGAAATTCCCACCTGGGTGTCTCCTTCCTCTGTTACAGGGGGATATTTTCAGCTTTCTAAATCAAATTATTTTCTCATTTCACATGCATTATTCCAAAAGAAGCTTTTGGTGGGATTTGAGGGTTTTGCTGAAAGGCTCTGGGTGGGTTTAGTGGGCAGAGGTGGGTTTGGGATTGGGTTTTTGCTCCTGATACATAAAGGATTTCCTAAGTAAATAAAATTCTTTGGGTCCCTTTTTGTGCACAAATGGAGCTGTGGATGGAGCAGGGGCCAGTCCTGAGCATCAAAGAAATTTAAGAAAATTGAGAAATTTTAAAAAATTAAGAAAATTATTTTATAGGGGGCAGAAATCAAGGAATATTTACTAAGGAGGATTTGGACAGGGAATCACATTCCTAACCCTTGATGGGATTGGATTTTTCTTAATTTTCTAGAAACTAAAGCTATAAATTGAAATCATCCATTTGACTGCTCTGTAATAGCAACACTGCAATCACTGTCCTGCTTTTCCACTTGAAACCAAATTTCCTCAAAATTATTGGGAATTTTTACATCAGTGGATCCAGCATTGGTCCATTGCCTTCCAAGAAAACAAAAAGAAAGAAAAAGGTGCCTGAAATATGCACATAAATTGTGGCAGATTTGATGAAGTGCCTGAAATACCAATATTACTTTACAATTTCCAGGTTTTTTCCTTACATAAAATCTTTTTAAACACCGTGTCTTTATATTGAAGGTTTCAATGCAGGAGGTGTTATTTTCTCACTGCTCTTTTATGGAACTTGATGGATAAATGAGGAATGATTTAGTGAGACCTGAAGATGCTCTTTTGGCACTTCTCATGTGCAGTTTAATTGCACGTGAGGATTGAGAGGACAGAGGCTCCAGTGGTGTTTAAGGAGTTGTTTAATTGGCTGTAAAAGAAGAATTAAATAAGGTTGAGCTGCTAAATTTTGTTAATGCATGAAGCCATGTGCTGCCTGTGATTGCAGGTTCCAAGTGCAAGATTAATGGATCTAATTGTGGTGTTACTAGCAAATAGTCTGACTTTATTTTAGGCATGTCTAGAATTAGGTACCCAGTTTTAGTGCTATAACTTGAATTTCTTCCACTTTTTAAGCTGCATCACTTCCCAGAGCAAGAAAGTGGATGGTGGTTTTATATATTTAATATTTCCTGGATTTTCCTTCCTCCATTTAAGCCCTGAAATTACATCAACTGTAGCTTCATCAGTCTTTTGGGGTAATTAAACCCTATTAAAAGGGGAAAAATACAAATATCCCACATGGCTTTGGATCAGAGACCTGGCAAGTCTTGTGTCTGCAGTTCCTATTGCTGCCTGCATTAAACTGATATTCCAAATATCCACGAGGAATGTTTTATCTCCACCAAAGCCCTGATCCACATTGATCAAATTGGGAATTATCAAATGCTTCATCTCTTTACCAGCCTAATTCCCATTGATCAAATCCTAAATGAGCAGGTTCAGGCAGTTCCTGCAGTCCCCAAATCACATTAAAACAACATTACAGGGCCATGCTGCCCCTCCTAAAGCTGGAATTATCTTCCCCCAGTTCCATTATAACCCCAATTATTCCATTATGAACATGGCTCTGCTCTGATGAGGAGTTTACACAGGGAGAGAAGAATGCAACGTTACAGGAAGAGCTGGGCTTTGGGCAAGGATTTGAACTTTTCCTAATCAAATTCTCCCTTTGTTTTGTGGGTTTTTCCCTTAATTTGGAGGGCTGGGAGCGGGAAATTCGGCAGCTGCAGTGGTGACATTTTATTCCCCCGTGGTGTCTGGAGCCAAGTGACATCTTCATTATTCATTTCAGAAGCACAGAGGGCAAAGGCAGCCTAAAATAAATGTTTTTATCTTGGGTGGGTTTTGATTTCTGCTGGTGTGTTTAGAATTCATAGCTGTGCAGCAGTGCTGTTCCCTAAATATTTCTAAATATTTCCTAAATATTCCTCTCCTGCTCTGCTGTCTTTTGGACAGCATGGAATTCCTTCTTGCTGCTGGGGTTTTTTGGGAAAAAATTCATTCCCAGCCATCCAGAGTGATGGAAACACCAAATCCTCCTGGGGGATGACTGATCAGTTTGGGGTGAGGTTTCCCCCAATATTGGGATGAATTCCCCAAAGTTTGCTTGGACAGTGACAGTGGTGATCCAAAGGATGCAGCTGGAAAAGTTGGGTGTTTATTCTGAATTACAGATCCAGAATAAGTCCAGAAAAAGTAAAGTTTGGTAATTAGGTCCAAAGTTTGGGCTCCTTCACTTTCACTGAGTATGTGTGGTGTAGATTTGTGTCAAATTTACACCACAAAAATTTTATCTTTGGTGGGTTTTGATTTCTAGTGGTGTGTTTAGCATTCACAGCTGTGCAGCAGTGCTTTTCCCTAAATATTTCCTAAATATTCCTCTCCTGCTCTGCTGTCTTGTGGACAGCATGGAATTCCTTCTTGCTGCTGGTTTTTTTTGGGAAAAATTTCATTCCCAGCCATCCAGACTGATAGAAACCCCAAATCGTCCTGGGGGATGACTGATGAGTTTGGGGTGAGGTTTCCCCAATATTGGGATGAATTCCCCAAAGTTTGCTTGGACAGTGACAGTGGTGATCCAAAGGATGCAGCTGGAAGTGTTGGGTGTTTATTCTGAATTACAGATCCAGAATAAGTCCAGAAAAAGTACAGATTTGTAGTTAGGTCAAATTGTATTTAGGTGTAAATTTGTGTCAAATTTACACCACACAAATTTTATCTTTGGTGGGTTTTGATTTCTGCTGGTGTGTTTAGCATTCATAGCTGTGCAGCAGTGCTTCTTCCTAAATATTTCCTACATATTCCTCTCCTGCTCTCCTGTCTTGTGGACAGCATGGAATTCCTTCTTGCTTTCTTGCTGGGGTTTTTTTGGGAAAAATTTCATTCCCAGCCATCCAGAGTGATGGAAATGCCAAATCCAACTGGGGGATTGACTGATCAGTTTGGGGTGAGGTTTCCCCCAATAATGGAATGAATTCCCCAGAGTTTGCTTGGACAGTGACAGTGGTGATCCAAAGGATGCAGCTGGAAGTGTTGGGTGTTTATTCTGAATTTGTGATTCAGAATAAGTACAGCAAAGTAACATTTTTGTAGTTAGGTCAAATTAGGTCAAATTTTATCTTTGGTGGGTTTTGATTTCTGGTGGTGTGTTTAGCATTCATAGCTGTGCAGCAGTGCTTTCCCTAAATATTTCCTACATATTCCTCTCCTGCTCTGCTATCTTGTGGAAAACATGGAATTCCTTCTTGCTGCTGGGTTTTTTTGGGAAAAATTTCATTCACACCCATCCAGAATGATGGAAACACCAAATCCAACTGGGGGATTGACTGATCAGTTTGGGGTGAGGTTTCCCCCAGTCATGGAATGAATTCCCCAAAGTTTGCTTGGACAGTGACAGTGGTGATCCAAAGGATGCAGCTGGAAGTGCTGGGTGTTTATTTTGAATTTGTGATTCAGAATAAGTACAACAAAATTACATTTTTTTAGTTTGGTCAAATTGTATTTAGGTGTAAATTTGTGTCAAATTTACACCACACAAATTTTATCTTTGGTGGGTTTGATTTCTGGTGGTGCATTTAACATTCATAGCTGTGCAGCAGTGCTTCTTCCTAAATATTTCCTTAATATTCCTCTCCTGCTGTCTTGTGGACAACATGGAATTCCTTCTTGCTGCTGGGTTTTTTGGGAAAAATTTCATTCCCAGCCATCCAGAGTGATGGAAACCCGAAATCCTCCTGGGGGATTGACTGATCAGTTTGGGGTGAGGTTTCCCCAATAATGGAATGAATTCCCCAAAGTTTGTTTGGACAGTGACAGTGGTGATCCAAAGGATGCAGCTGGAAGTGTTGGGTGTTCATTCTGAATTTGTGATTCAGAATAAGTACAGCAAAATTACATTTTTGTAGTTAGGTCGAATTGTAGTTAGGTGTAAATTTTTGTCAAATTTACACCACACAAATTTTATCTTGGGTGGGTTTTGATTTCTGGTGGTGTGTTTAGAATTCATAGCTGTGCAGCAGTGCTGTTCCCTAAATATTTCTAAATATTTCCTAAATATTCCTCTCCTGCTGTCTTGTGGAAAACATGGAATTCCTTCTTGCTACTGGGTTTTTTGGGAAAAATTTCATTCCCAGCCATCCAGAGTGATGGAAACACCAAATCCTCCTGGGGGATTGACTGATCAGTTTGGGGTGAGGTTTCCCCAATAATGGAATGAATTCCCCAAAGTTTGCTTGGACAGTGACAGTGGTGATCCAAAGGATGCAGCTGGAAGTGTTGGGTGTTCATTCTGAATTTGTGATTCAGAATAAGTACAGCAAAGTAACATTTTTGTAGTTAGGTCAAATTAGGTCAAATTGTATTTAGGTGTAAATTTTTGTCAAATTTACACCACACAAATTTTATCTTTGGTGGGTTTTGATTTCTGGTGGTGTGTTTAGCATTCATAGCTGTGCAGCAGTGCTTCTTCCTAAATATTTCCTAAATATTCCTCTCCTGCTCTGCTGTCTTGTGGAAAACATGGAATTGTTTCTTGCTGCTGGGTTTTTTTGGGAAAAATTTCATTCCCAGCCATCCAGAGTGATGGAAACACCAAATCCAACTGGGGGATTGACTGATGAGTTTGGGGTGAGGTTTTCCCCAATAATGGAATGAATTCCCCAAAGTTTGCTTGGACAGTGACAGTGGTGATCCAAAGGATGCAGCTGGAAGTGTTGGGTGTTTATTCTGAATTACAGATCCAGAATAAGTCCAGAAAAAGTACAGATTTGTAGTTAGGTCAAATTGTATTTAGGTGTAAATTTTTGTCAAATTTACACCACACAAATTTTATCTTGGGTGGGTTTTGATTTCTGGTGGTGTATTTAGCATTCATAGAGGTACAGCAGTGCTCTTCCCTAAATATTTCTAAATATTCCTCTCCTGCTCTGCTGTCTTGTGGACAGCATGGAATTCCTTCTTGCTGCTGGTTTTTTTTGGGAAAAATTTCATTCCCAGCCATCCAGACTGATGGAAATACAAAATCCTCCTGGAGGATTGACTGATCAGTTTGGGGTGAGGTTTTCCCCAATAATGGGATGAATTCCCCAAAGTTTGCTTGGACAGTGACAGTGGTGATCCAAAGGATGCAGCTGGAAGTGTTGGGTGTTTATTCTGAATTTGTGATTCAGAATAAGTACAGAAAAAGTACTGTTTGGTAAATAGGTCAAATTGTAGTTAGGTGTAAATTTGACACAAATTTACACCACACAAATTTTATCTTTGGTGGGTTTGATTTCTGGTGGTGTATTTAGCATTCACAGCTGTGCAGCAGTGCTTTCCCTAAATATTTCCTAAATATTCCTCTCCTGCTCTGCTGTCTTGTGGACAGCATGGAATTCCTTCTTGCTGCTGGGGTTTCTTGGGAAAAACTTCATTCCCAGCCCTCCAGACTGATGGAAATACCAAATCCTCCTGAGGGATGACTGATGAGTTTGGGGTGAGGTTTCCCCCAATAATGGAATGAATTCCCCAAAGTTTGCTTGGACAGTGACAGTGGTGATCCAAAGGATGCAGCTGGAAGTGTTGGGTGTTTATTCTGAATTACAGATCCAGAATAAGTCCAGAAAAAGTACATTTTTGTTGTTGGGTCCCAAGTCTGGGCTCCTCCACTTTTATTCTGTATGTGTGGTGTAAATTTCTAAAACTACTTGAGACAGTTCCTTCAAAAACTCTGTTTGTGCAGTTGCAAAGAACTCCTCCACAATTGATCTCAGAATCTCTGAGCCCCTCTAAAGGGGCTTTATTCCTTTATTATGAATATTTTGGACATGTCTGTCTCCATCAATTCCCATAGAATGTATGGGAATAAATGACAAATCATCAATATCATATCTCCTTTAATTAGGATTTCTCTATCACGAAGCTGGGGTCATTAATATTTACTGAAAATAAAATTTAAAGCATTATTATGATCAGAAAATCATAATAATGGGTGGTTTGACTAAAAGGATCTTGAGGATCCTCCAGTTCCACTCCTGCCATGAACACCTCCCCCATGAAATTCTGTTTGATGCTCAGCTGTGAATATTTGAAATATTCCCAAATATTTCCTGGGTGTTCTGACTGATGCTGTTGTGAGCTGTGAAGCTGAGAAGGAGCACAATGAAACCACAGTAAATTAATAACAGCAACACTTGGATATTCAGATATAATTGTCTCACAAAGCAGTGGTGCCAATTCTCTGGACACTGAGGGGAAAAAGCAGGGTAGAGAAAAAATCAGCTTTTTATTGATGAGTTTGGAGCCAGTCCAGGGAAGTGTGGCTTTATTTTCTGTCCTCGTTACCCTTCTGATGTTGGGGCACGTGTGGTGACTTTTGAAGGGCTCTTGCATTGCCTGTAAATTAAAAATATTGATAGTTTCTTAATGCAAATATCTTCAGTCACCATCATGCTGCACTCACATACCTGTGTAACACAGAAATCTGTGGTGCAGAGAGCCAGGCAAAGAATTTGTGCTTTATTTCTCCTTGTGCAGAGCCAAGTTCCAGTTTTTACCTTAAATAAAATCATTGATTCCCAAAATGGTTTGGGTTGAAGGGACCTTAAAGCTCATCCCATTGCACCCCCTGCATGGGCAGGGACACCTTCCCTAGACCAAATTGCTCCAGCCTGGCCCTGGAATTAAAAGTAGCTGCTTTTAAAACCTACAGATAAAACTACAAATTACCAGTTATTTATGAAATACCACACACTGTTTTGTCAATAACAGAAAATAGGAAGCTACAAAAAATCCTGCAGGCTTTGTGCCTTTAGTTCAGCTTTTTTTGCTCAACCAAGGGCAGTGAGCTCTGCACAGAAACCTCCTGAATTAATGTTTTCTTTTACAAATACAGCAAATATAAGTGGTGCTTTGTCAGGAGAGAGAATCACTGCAGGGCTGTTGGCCTTGATGATGCTGTTGCTGGTGGTATCCTTGATTTTTTTTTGTCACATGGATGATGGTCCCAAGTTCTTCCTGCCATCCCTTAGAGAGGTGTGAGCTGTTTGTAAGTGATGCTGGGAATTAAAGAATTAAATACCACAGCTCAGCTCAGCTTTTCTTAGCAACAGAGGTACCCAAAGGTCTCATTCCTCCTCCTGCTCTTGCACCTCTTCACACACAGCTGTGCTGCCACCAGGAGAGGTTTTGAAGTGCTTCAAGCAGAGGTGTGTGATCTCAAACACGTTTCCCTCCTCAAGCCAGGTGGAGGTGCAGTTTTCCAGCATGGAAGTGATGCTGTCACCCCTGTCAGCTTGAAACCAGCCCAGGTTCTGAGTGCACAGAGCTGCTGCAGCTGGGAGGAGCCTTCAATAAACCTTTCCAGCCTCTTGTTTATCCCAAACCCTGCTCCTTTTGAATAAACTCTTTTCTGTGCTCAGTTCTTTCACTCAGGGCTTGGATTCACCTGGGGGCTACAGGAGCAGAGCTCACTCAAGAAATTTCTTGGGTTTTCTGCTTCTTTGTACAAGAGATTGTGCTTTGACCCTTAAAAATCACCCAGTTCCAGTTTAGAGAGGGGATTTTGGTGGGCTGAGGGCTACGAGAGCAGGGCTGAGGGCAACAGGAGCAGAACTCACTCAAGAATTCTCTTGGACTTTGTTTTGTACAAGAGGTTGTGCTTTCACCTAGGGACTTTAAAAATCCCCCAGTTCCAGTTTAAGAGGGGATTTTGGTGGGCTGGGGGCTACAGGAGCAGGGCTGGGGGCTACAGGAGCAGAGCTCACTCAAGAATTCTCTTGGACCTTCAGCTGCTTTGTACAAGAGATTGTTCTTTAATCCAAGAGCCTTAAAAATCACCCAGTTCCAGTTTAAAGAGGGGATTTTGGTGGGCTGAGGGCTACAGGAGCAGAGCTCACTCAAGAATTCTCTTGGACTTTCCTTTGTACAAGAGATTGTGCTTTGACCCTTAAAAATCACCCAGTTCCAGTTAAAGAAGGATTTTAGTGGGCAGAGGGCTACAGGAGCAGAGCTCACTCAGGAATTTTCTTGGACTTTCTGCTGCTTTGTACAAGAGATTGTGCTTTGACCCTTAAAAATCACCCAGTTCCAGTTAAAGAGGGGATTTTGGTGGGTTGAGGGATACAAGAGCAGAGCTGACTCAAGAATTCTCTTGAGAATTCTCTTTCTGCTGCATTGTACAAGAAATTGTGCTTTGACCCAATGACATTAAAAATCACCCAGTTCCAGTTGAAAGAAGGATTTTGGTGGGCTGGGGCCTACAGGAGCAGAGCTGGGGGCTACAGGAGCTGAATTCACTCAAGAATTCTCTTGGACTTTCTGCTGCTTTGTACAAGAGGTTGTGCTTTCACCCAGGGACCTTAAAAATCACAGTTCCAGTTTAGAGAGGGGATTTTGGTGGGCTGGGGGCTACAGGGGCAGAGCTCACTCAAGAATTCTCTTTGACCTTCAGCAGCTTTGTACAAGAGATTGTGCTTTGACCCTTAAAAATCACCCAGTTCCAGTTTAAAGAAGGATTTTGGTGGGCTGGGGCCTACAGGAGCAGAGCTCACTCAAGAATTCTCTTGGACTTTCCTTTGTACAAGAGATTGTGCTTTGACCCTTAAAAATCTCCCAGTTCCAGATTAGAGAGGGGATTCTGGTGGGCAGCAGCTCCCCTGTCTCAGTTGCTCTGCACCCATAAACAAACCAGGGAATCCTTTGGCCCTTCTCCAGTGACCCTTTGGACTCTCAGAATTCCCCAAAGGCCCTTTGCAGTTTGTTTACCTGTGATTGTCACTTCAGCCACGACAATTTTGGGTTTCCCTGCAGCCCCTCAGGTGTTTAACTTTGTTTGTTTGATCAGTGCAGTCCATTAGGAGCAGGGGCTGGATAAAACAGGAATTGTGCATTTGGATGCAGATCCCTTCAGAACAAAGGGGAACCTGGTGGAATATTTGTGTTTGTTTTAAATAGAGAATCTGGGCATGGGGATGTGTTCTCATCACATCCCTGAGCTCTGATGTGAATTTTAAATGTGCTTGTTTGGTCAGGAGGCAGGATTGAAGCTCTGACAGTGTTTTTGAGAGTTACATTAACTTTTAAAATCCATTATTCAAAATTTAGCACATTAATAAAGAGGGCAAGTCAGTTCTTTCTATCTTGGCATAATCTTTTTTTTTTCCCTTTCTAGAAATCATGGATACATTCATTAAATCTCCCCTCAGGCTATCCCCAGCTTTTCCCACAGTGAGATCCTTTACTCTCTGTAATGGAGAAAGCAATCTTAAAATTAATGTTTCCAAAGCACCAAGTCAGGAGAAGAATTTTTTATTAAGTTTTGTATGAATTAATATGTAAAATAAAAGATTTTTTGGGAGGAGGGACAGGTAGAACAGGATAATTATTGTAGGATATTGTTGTGTGGGGATAACTGTGTAGGATGGAGTGGGATAACTGAGTAGGATATTGTGGGATAACTCTGTGAGACAACAATCTTAAAATGGAGAAAGCAATCTGAAAATTAATGTTTGTAAAGCATCAAGTCAGGAGTAGGATTTTTAAAAATTTTTCTATGAATTAATAGAATTATTTTAAATTAACTGTGTAGGATGGAGTGGGGTAACTGTATAGGATATGGTGAGATAACTCTGTGAGAAAGCAACTTAAAAATTAAAAAAGCAATCTTAAAATTGAGAAAACAGTCTTAAAATTAATGTCTGTAAAACACCAAGTCAGGAGTAGGATTTTTTTAAATTTTTCTATGAAATAATAGAAATTATTTTAAATTAACTGAGTAGGATGGAGTGGGATAACTGTATAGGATATGGTGAGAAAGCATTCTAAAAATTAAAAAAGCAGTCTTAAAATTGAGAAAACAATCTTAAAATTAATGTTTCTAAAGCACCAAGTCAGGAGTAGGATTTTTTATTAAGTTTTGTATGGATTAATATGTAAAATAAAAGATTTTTTGGGAGGGGGAACAGGTAGAACAAGATAATTATTGCAGGATATTGTTGTGGGGGGATAACTGAGTAGGATGGAGTGGGATAACTGTAGGATATTATGGGATAACTCTGTGAGAAAGCAATCTGAAAATAAAGAAAACAATCTCAAAATTAAGAAAGCAGTCTTAAAATTAATGTCTGTAAAGCAACAAGTTTGAAGTAGGATTTTATTAAAATTTTCTATGATATAAGAGAATTATTTTAAATTATATATATAGGATGGAGTGGGGTAACTGTATAGGATATTGTGGGATAACTCTGTGAGAAAGCAACCTAAAAATTAAAAAAGCAATCTTAAAATTAATGTCTGTAAAACACCAAATCAGGAGTAGGAATTTTTATTAAATTTTTCTATGAATAAATATGTAAAATAAAAGATTTTTTGGGAGGGGGCACAGGTAGAACAGGATAATTATTGTAGGATATTGTTGTGGGGGGATAACTGAGTAGGATGGAGTGGGATAACTGTGTAGGATATTGTGGGATAACTCTGAGAAAGCAATCTGAAAATTAAGAAAGCAATCTGAAAATGGAGAAAGCAATCTTAAAATTAATGTTTCTAAAGCACCAAGTCAGGAGAAGAATTTTTTATTAAGTTTTCTATGAATAAATATGTAAAATAAAAGATTTTTTGGGAGGGGGGACAGGTAGAACAGGGTAATTATTGTGGGGGGATAACTGAGTAGGATGGAGTGGGATAACTGTAGGATATTGTGGGATAATTCTGTGAGAAAGCAATCTGAAAATTAAGAAAGCAATCTGAAAATTAAGAAAGCAATCTGAAAATAAAGAAAACAATCTTAAAATTAAGAAAGCCGTCTTAAAATTAATGTCTGTAAAGCATCAAGTTAGAAGTAGGATTTTATTAAAATTTTCTATGATATAATAGAATTATTTTAAATTATATATATAGGATGGAGTGGGGTAACTGTATAGCATATTGTGGGATAACTCTGTGAGAAAGCAACCTAAAAATTAAAAAAGCAATCTTAAAAATAATGTCTGTAAAACACCAAGTCAGGAGTAGGAATTTTTATTAAATTTTTCTATGAATAAATATGTAAAATAAAAGATTTTTTGGGAGGGGGAACAGGTAAAACAGGATAATTATTGTAGGATATTGTTGTGGGGGATAACTGAGTAGGATGGAGTGGGATAACTGTGTAGGATATTGTGGGATAACTCTGTGAGAAAGCAATCTGAAAATAAAGAAAACAATCTTAAAATTAAGAAAGCAGTCTTAAAATTAATGTTTGTAAAGCATCAAGTTAGGAGAAGGATTTTTTAAAAATTTTCTATGATATAATAGAATTATTTTAAATTATATATGTAGGATGGAGTGGGGTAACTGTATAGGATATTGTGGGATAACTCTGTGAGAAAGCAATCTTAAAATGGAGAAAGCAATCTGAAAATTAATGTTTGTAAAGCATCAAGTTAGGAGTAGGATTTTTTTAAAATTTTCTATGATATAATAGAATTATTTTAAATTAACTGTGTAGGATGGAGTGGGGTAACTGTATAGGATATGGTGAGATAACTCTGTGAGAAAGCAACCTAAAAATTAAAAAAGCAATCTTAAAATTGAGAAAGCAATCTTAAAATTAATGTCTGTAAAACACCAAGTCAGGAGTAGGATTTTTTTAAATTTTTCTATGAATTAATAGAATTATTTTAAATTAACTGAGTAGGATGGAGTGGGGTAACTGTATAGGATATGGTGAGATAACTCTGTGAAAAGGCAATCTTAAAATTAAGAAAGCAATCTTAAAATTAATGTCTGTAAAACACCAAGTCAGGAGTAGAAATTTTTATTAAATTTTTCTATGAATAAATATGTAAAATAAAAGATTTTTTGGGAGGGGGCACAGGTAGAACAGGATAATTATTGTAGGATATTGTTGTGGGGGATAACTGAGTAGGATGGAGTGGGATAACTGTGTAGGATATTGTGGGATAATTCTGTGAGAAAGCAATCTGAAAATTAAGAAAACAATCTCAAAATTAAGAAAGCAGTCTTAAAATTAATGTTTGTAAAGCATCAAGTTAGGAGAAGGATTTTTTAAAAATTTTCTATGATATAATAGAATTATTTTAAATTAACTGTGTAGGATGGAGTGGGGTAACTCTATAGGATATGGTGAGATAACTCTGTGAAAAGGCAATCTTAAAATTAAAAAAAGCAATCTTAAAATTAATGTCTGTAAAACACCAAGTCAGGAGTAGGATTTTTTATTAAGTTTTCTATGAATAAATATGTAAAATAAAAGATTTTTTGGGAGGGGGCACAGGTAGAGCAAGATAATTATTGCAGGATATTGTTGTGGGGGGATAACTGAGTAGGATGGAGTGGGATAACTGTGTAGGATATTGTGGGATAACTCTGTGAGACAGCAATCTGAAAATTAAGAAAGCAATCTGAAAATAAAGAAAACAATCTTAAAATTAAGAAAGCAGTCTTAAAATTAATGTTTGTAAAGCATCAAGTTAGGAGAAGGATTTTTTAAAAATTTTCTATGATATAATAGAATTATTTTAAATTAACTGAGTAGGATGGAGTGGGATAACTGTATAGGATATGGTGAGATAACTCTGTGAAAAGGCAAAATTGAAAAAAGCAATCTTAAAATTAATGTCTGTAAAACACCAAGTCAGGAGAAGGAATTTTTATTAAGTTTTGTATGAATTAATATGTAAAATAAAAGATTTTTTGGGAGGGGGAACAGGTAAAACAGGATAATTATTGTAGGATATTGTTGTGTGGGGATAACTGTGTAGGATATTGTGGGATAACTGTGAGAATGCAATCTTAAAATTAAGAAAGCAATCTGAAAATTAAGAAAACAATCTTAAACTTAAGAAAGCAGTCTTAAAATTAATGTCTGTAAGACACCAAGTCAGGAGTAGGATTTTTTTAAAAATTTTCTATGAATTAATAGAATTATTTTAAATTAACTGAGTAGGATGGAGTGGGGTAACTGTATAGGATATGGTGAGATAAGTCTGTGAGAAAGCAATCTAAAAATTAAAAAAGCAATCTTAAAATTAAGAAAGCAATCTTAAAATTAATGTCTGTAAAGCACCAAGTCAGGAGTAGTATTTTTTAAAAATTTTCTTTGAATTAATATGTAAAATGAAAGATTTTTTGGGAGGACGGACTGGTAAAACAGGATAATTATTGTAGGATATTGTTGTGGGGGATAACTGTGTAGGATGGAGTGGGATAACTGTGTAGGATATTGTGGGATAACTGTGTGAGAAAGCAGTCTGAAAATGGAGAAAGCAATCTAAAAATTTAAAAAGCAATCTTAAAATTAATGTTTCTAAAACACCAAGTCAGAAGTATGATTTTTTAAAATTTTCTACGAATTAACAGAAGTATTTAAATTAAATGTGTAGGATATTGTGGGATAACTGTGTAGGACATTGTGGGATAACTCAAATTTACCTGTGGAAGGGGAGTTGGAACTGGGTGAACTGGATGATCTTTAAGATCTTTTCCAAGCTGAACCACTCTGTGATTTTATGATCTGCAGGTCCTTTCCCTATTCAGAAAGTTCTTTTCATGTTAAGGGTGGATGTGTTGGAAAGAGAAATGTGTTCAGTCACTGCTGCTTTTCTCCATTTTCTGCATTTTCTGCATTTTCTGCATTTTTTGCATCTCCATTTTCAAACATTTTCTGCTTACAGAGAAATACAAAGTCATTTGAAAGACTTCCTGTGAAAGAAGTGAGTGAAATTCTGCCCTCACACCTTGGTGGCCTCCTGGAATTGGTTCTGATTCTCCTTTGTGGATTTATTGATAAAAGTTTATTTATTTATAAATAAATAAATTCTATTGGGAATATAGTTTATACTGGGAATTTTACTGGAATCAGTGCTGGGGGAATTCCTGGATGCCCTCGTTGGGACAATCCCTGCTCTGGCTGCAGGTCTGGGAGCTGTTCCTGAGCAGTCAGCAGCTCCTCCTGGTGTGTTTGGCATTCCAGGGCACATCTGGCTGCCTCCTCCCTCCCCAGGTTTACTCCAAACAAGGAATAAAACCTCTTGATTTAATACTTGATCCTTTGTTGGGATTTCCTCTGAACACCAGTCCCAGATTTCCCAATTACAGCATTAAAGCTGGGAGGTTAAACCCCACAGCAGCTCCTTTTTATTATTAATTTGTTCTGTATTTCCTAATCTTTTGTGGCTGAGATTTACAAATACCTTTTCTAAGGATGTTTTTAATGAGGCCAAGCCATCTGTAGGATCAAATCCTACAAATCTCACTTGGGAGCCTCCAGCACACACCTGCCTTTGGGGAAGGGAGAATATTTCCCAGAGCTGCTGGTAGGGAATTTTTTAAGGAGAATTCACCTGTTCCAAGGTACAGGGTGAAGAATGAATTACAAATTATCTCTGTTACCACATGACATGTGGTTCCCCTCTTTTATTTTAATCTCCTTTCCAGTAGTGTTGGAAAATCAGGGGAAAAAATACACCACAGCCATTCTGCTTGGAGTGCACCTGAGGGAAATCACAGTTTAAAGGCAAAGTGGGCAGTAAATATTTGGGGAAATAATCTCACATCATGGGGATGTTTGCAAAGGGCTGCCAGACTTTGAAAATAAGGTTTGAAAAATGAGCATTTAGGGTTCTTTAAAGTGGTTAAATCACAGGATCACAGAATGGTTTGGGTGGGAGGGGACTTTAAAGGACATCCTGTGTGTCATGGGTGCCATGGCAGGGACACCTCCCACTGTCCCATCTGCTCCAGCCCCAGTGTCCAGCCTGGCCTTGGCCATTGCAGGGATCAGGGGCAGCCCCAGCTGCTCTGGGAATCCCTTCCCAAAATCCCAGCCCAGTCTCCCTCTCCAGGGAATTCCCTCCATTCCCAGCTCTCCCAGCTGCCATTGGATCCATCCCCACCCCGACTCCTCTCTGGGAAGGAATTTGGGGATCCGGGGGCTTCACTGGGAATCTCAGCACTCCAGGAAGGGTCTCCCTTCCCTTTGCCATCCCCAGCTTCCAGAAAAATCCCTGGGGATGGATTCTGAGTGTCCCAAATGCCAGAATGGTTTGGGTGGGAAGGGACCTTCAAGCCCATCCCATTGCAACCCCACCATCCCAGGCTGCTCCAACCCTTCCTTGGCCATTGCAGGGATCAGGGGCAGCCCCAGCTGCTCTGGCAATTGCAGCCCAGCCAGGAATTCCTCATTGCCAAGATCCCATCCATGGCTGCCCTCTGGCACTGGGAGCCATTCCCTGGGTGCTGTCCCTGCAGGCCTTGTCCCCAGTCCCTCTGCAGCTCTCCTGGAGCCCCTGCAGGCCCTGGAAAATACAAATTAACACAGATCAGGTCCCCCTTTTCCTCCTTCAGAGTGTATGGGTGCCACTGCAAGAAGTTTATTAATTCTGTCAGATTTTCAGTTCAGTGCCTGAATATAAAACCCCTCAGTCCCACAGATTTGTGCTAAAAGAAATTCCTGAAATCCTCATAATTTCCCCTTCCAACTGCAGTCCCTTAAACACAACCCACGTTTTCCTGGGGTCTCTATTTTGTGTATTGTAGCACAATACACATTTTTCAAGCTGGAAGGGGAATAATTTCATCCTGCTTGGAAAGAAATGAGAAAAGCAGTTATTCCTTTCAAACTTCCCTTGCCACTTAGCGTGGCTCCCACTTCCAAGGCATTTAGGAGCTCCATTAAGCCCCTGGGTTTGCTCCTGTGCATGCATTAGGAGCAGAGCTGGGGTAATATGGAACAGATTTGCTGTATCATGGACACATTTATGAAGATTGATAACAGCCAGGGCTCGGTGTTAACTTTTATTTTCAAACAGGCTGCAGGAGAAACTGCCTGGTATTGCTTTGAGGCTTTGATTTATGAAAAGGTTTGCTGCATGAAAAAGACATCCCATAAAGCAGCTCTGCTGGCAGGAGCATTATAAAGTAGGGTTGTGAGTAGAGCAAACAATAACTAACTGTAATTATGTTCATTATTGTCTCTATGAACTCCCTGTACCTTTTGGGGGGGTTTCTGCACTTATTCCCTCCTCAGCTTTTAAGTGGGCTCACCTTTCCCGTGGAGTGGGATGAAGGTGAGAAAATCCTGCTGCTTTCTGGTGGCAGCACCCCCAGAGAGGCTTTTATTGTTTGTATGGCATGAAAGAGGTCACTGGAATTATACCTGCTTGCACAAATGATGCCAGGAGGAGGAGGAGGAGGAAAGGTCTGTGGTAAAAAATGCTGTTTCTTTTACAATTCCCATCACTGATTCATTTTCCCCTGAATTATGATTGTTCTCTGAGGGTTATTTCAGACTGTTGCATTTAAACCCCTTCAAAACAAATCTAAAAATCCCAACATGATGGCAAAGATCACCAGGTTTCAGAACTATTTTCCTTCTCTCAAACCATCCTTTGTGACAAGATGAGCCTCAGGAGCAGCAAGATGAATTCTTCACTCAGCAGCAATTAGCAGAAAACTTTAGTGAGGACAAATTGAAATCAAGGGGCACGACCTAACTGGGAGAAATGTGAGTGGTTAATCTAAAGTTTGTCAAACTTGAGCTGCTTTAACTTGAAAGCGTCCCTTTACCAAACCACCTGAAGACCTTGCAGGAAAAAAAAAAAGAAATAGGAGGTTGGAAATTGTGCTGAGGTTATAAAACACAAGGATGACTTTTTTGGAGCAGAGTGAAGTTCTGTTAAATAAGCCAGTGTCTAATTAATGCTGCCAGCACAGGGAGGGGGTGAGGAGAGACCTTTGAAAGGTTTTTGTGAGCTGGCACTGAGCTTTCCATTAGGATCCTCTGCCTCTGACTGCTCCTCTGGTGCCCAGGGAATGGTTTGGGTTGGAAGGGACATTCCAGACCATCCAGTGCCATGGCAGGGCCACCTCCCACCATCCCAGGGTGCTCCAGTGACAAGGTAGACGGGACACTTGCTCATCCGATGATGACCGACAAATCTCAGATTTATTGATTAACAGAAACACTTTTATAATCACAGTAATGAGGCTCATACATATTGCAAAACCAGAGCTCACTATTGGTCAGCTATAAAAAGTCAGTCCCACCTTTCTCAAGATGTTTGTGGCTTCTTTTTTACCTCCTGTTATCACATAATTTATTGAACAACTTCTTGCTCAAAGAAGCCACGTCCTTGAATTAGGCAGCTGTTGCTTTCTCAGATGTACTTTCTCACGTCTCTTTTCCCATGGACTATGTCTCAGTAAAAAACTGTCCACACTCCAGCCCCAATTTCCAGCCTGGCCTTGGCCATTGCAGGGGTGCAGCTGCTCTGAGAGGGGCTGGGAACACAAACCCTGAGGGAGCTGGGGGTGCTCAGCCTGCAGCAAAGGAGGCTCAGGGCTGCCCCCATCCCTCTCTGCAGCTCCTGCAGGTGCTGTGGAATTTGCAGGCAACCCCAACAAAGGAAGAGATGAGAATCTTGACTCCATGTTTCAGAAGGCTGATTTATTATTTTATGATATATATTATATTAAAACAGTATATTAAAACTATACTATAGAAAGAGAAAGGAGACATCAGAAAGCTGTAAAGGAATGAATAATAAAATCTTGTGACTGACCAGAGTCAGACACAGCTGGACCTGTGATTGGTCATTAATTAAAAACAAGTCACATCCTGGGTAAACAGTTCTCCAAATCACATTCCAAAGTAGCAAAACATGGAGAAGGTGAAGCTTCCCATCTTCTCAGGATTAAAAATCGTGGCAAAAGGATTTTTCATAAAATATGTCAGTGACAAGGTGCCTGTGCTCAGCTGGGCTTGGGCTCTTTCTCCAGCAGCACTGACACAACCAGAATGCCCTCAACCACAAAGGATGTTGGGGGCATTCTGTTTTAATGTTTCTGTAACACATGGTATATTTTTATTACATTATTATTATTATTATTAAAATTTACATTGTTAATTTTATTAATAAAATAATATTATTATTCACATCATCATTATTATTATTATTATTAAAATATAAAGATTAAGTGTGAGCTATCATACCTTAAATAAAATAACTCCACCATTAAACAATATTATACCAAACAGTGCTATTTTATTTTTATTGTTATAAACCAATTTATTATTTCCATTATTATTATTTTACAAAATAATAATGATAAACTGTCATGCCTTAAATAAAATTACTCCACCCTCAAACACTACTATACCAAACACTACTATACCAAACAGTACTATTTTATTTTTACTATTAAAAACCAGGGAATGGTTTTTAAAAACTAATTTACTATTAAAATTATTATTATTAAAAAAATAAAGATTAACTATGAACTATCATACCTTAAATAAAATAGCTTCACCTTTAAACACTACTATACCAAACATGTTAAAACTCCAATACAACCTAGAATCCAGAACAACAAAATAACATCCCCCTTTTAACATTATCAAGTCATTTTTCTCCATTTCCTTTAACAACAAAATACAAACCTCACTTTACTTTCTCCTAAATAAAACATACAGTACACCTAAAACCAACTCCTCCAAAAATAAAAACACAATTTTACCATCTACCATAAACTAATCCAAACCACACTAAAAGAAAAGTAAAATTCCAAAGCATCTACAATATATCAATAACATCATTGTGTAGAAAAACACAACAAAAGTATTTTAAAAAAGAGAAAAAAGCATTCAGATTTCCTAAGGCTAAGATATATTCTCAGCATCTCAGTGGGATTATTGCTCTTTGTTGGAGTTGATGACAACATCTACAATAAATACATCAATAACATCATTGTGTAGAGAAACACAACAACAAAAGTATTTAAAAAAAAAGAAAAATAATCCAGATATCTTGGTCTTAAGAGATATTAGAGCAAGGTGCAGTGGCCCCTGGTTCTCAGTGGGATTATTTCTCTTTGTAGCAGTTGATGACATTTGATTGTTCAATCATTGCATTGATGAATTTGTTGTCGCAGCCCAGCTGATTCTGTTTTATGGAAAGGGTGGCTCGGCCTCATCCCACCCCAAGATTTGTGGAATCACACGTGGCCTTTGTGGCTTAGCAGAGTGAATCCAAGCCTGTTTTCTTAAATAACTTCATGGCCAAAAGAAAAATTGGCATTTATTTTGCTTTCTCTTAAGATTACAACCTTCAGTTCCCTGGAGTAATCGTCGCCCACGCGAGCCTCGAAGTGTTTAACTGGTGATTGCTTTTTCTGGACGCTGCTTCTGCCCATGATATCTTTGATTTTTGTGGTCACTTAACAGAGGTTTGGGGCCTTTTATAGCTGAAGAGAATAGTTAAATATATATTGCTCTGGAGAGTAATATTTGGATAATAATGTGCCACGAGTTAGTGTCTTGTGGTGCTTTGTGTTGAGTGCTGTAGTTGACCTTTGCTAGAGAGGAAGAAAGTGCCTGCTTGTTAGAACATATTATTTAGCACCTTTAGAAAGGCAAAATGGTTGTTTTGGGTGGTTTTTTTTTCAATGTGAGGCTCAGTGAAGATTTTATCACCAGGGTTTGGGGATGATGGTGTGATGTTAGGCCTTTACAAAGCCTGCAGTGAGTTGTAGCTCTTAGGAAATGAGTGGCAGTAATAAATCCACAATATGCTTTGCTGTCCTGCATTTGGTTTATGCTGCTCATTTGGATCTGTCTGGATTTTTTTTTTTGGTGTGTCTGTGTGCTTTACACACACAGTGATGTAAAGTTACTGTGGAAAATTTAATGCAGGGACAGGAATAACAGTAAAATAGATCATTTAAGTGGATGAAACTCTGTCTTTTTTGCCACCTTCATAGAGAAGCAGATTTCAAACTGTTGCAGAATTATTTTTTCCTTTAAAAATTAGAAATATCAAGGTTTAATCTATCAGGTAATGGTTGTTAATATATCCAAGTATTCCTCCAACTGGCATCAGCCACTTCTATGAGAAATATCAGAAAAACATCACTTCAGTCTCCCAGAGCCTGGATCTGCCTTTCCATGAGCTGGAGCTGGAGCTGGGGAGAACTTTGATTCCTTTGCTTCCCTAAACCTTCATAAACCTCCTCCAAATTCCTTTTTAGGAGTAAATAGTAAGGAATTCTAGCACATGGTGTTGTTTGCAGTGGTGATCCTTGACTTGTGTTCTCCTGATCAGCCAAGTGGAATCTTGCCAATCTTCATTAAATAATTTTTTTTTGGGTGAGAAAGGCTGAGCTCAAGTGATACCACATGCAAGCTCTAAAAATAGTCTGTGATCTGGGTTGACATGGTGAGGTTTGGATGCAAATGTTGCACTGCTGATCATGAAATTGGAGGGGTTGGCTCTATCCACACTGTGCTGATGGGACTCTGGGGCTGGGAAAAGTTTGGATTTTGTCCTCAGCAGTGATGGGACAGGCTTGGCCACATCTGGGATCATTCTTTGGCTCTGAACTTCTCAAAATTAGGAGCTGGGTTTGATCTGTGCAAGGCCAAGAAGTATTTCTCTGTGTATTTCTATATATAACATTTAGGTACTACAAAATATTCCACAGAGTTAAAACTGCTCCTCCTTAAGTTCCTTCTAATTAAAGCCTGCAGTTGCTAAATTCTCTTTCCTACTTGGTAGCAGCATCCATGCCCCTGTTAGAAGGAATTTGTATCATTGCCATGCATGTGATTGTTTATTTTAGTATCCTGCTATTCACTAAAAACTGTCCCTTAAGCTAAAAAGAAAAGTGCATCCTAAATTTGGGTAATTCCAACACTCTGCTCCCTTTGCAGCTGCAGGAACCAGCTGTGGGAGAGGTACATTTGTGCATTAATGGTGGTGTGCTTTGGATTTGAAGAGGGTTTTTCTTCTGTTTGAGGGGTTTTCTTCTATTTTTGGAGGGGAGGGGAATTTTATAAACAGATAGTGGTTTGGGATCATGCAAATCAGTTCATATCTGTTTAAATCAAAGTATTCCAACTCATTTTGTCTCTCAGGGTGGATGGGAATCCTGTCTTCATTTGTTAGCTTTCTTCTTGACATATTTGGAATTTAGGCAACCACAGCAGATCAGATCAGAGGCTCCTGAGCTGGGATTGGGTTTTTAGGGAATGCTGTAAAAATGAGGGAATGGTTAATGGTACCATTTTGCCTTCAAACCAGTGGTGGTGTGGGGCTTTCCTGAGGCACATCTTGCTTGTAATCTCTTGCTGGGCATCTCACACCTTCCTGTGGAGTTAATTTTGAACCTAAATGTGCTTTTGATAACCCCAGTGTGCTCTGACAGTGAGTCCCAGCTTTTCATCAGCTGTTCTTTGGGAAAGGTTTGGATTATTGAGTCCCAGCTTTTCATCAGCTGTTCTTTGGGAAAGGTTTGGATTATTGAGTCCCAGCTTTTCATCAGCTGTTCTTTGGGAAAGGTTTGGATTATTCAGTCCCAGCTTTTCATCAGCTGTTCTTTGGGAAAGGTTTGGATTTTTTTTTTGGTATTGTAAACCCACTGCTGGGAAACCTGTCTGGCAGCCTTTGCCTGTAATCCATTGATGATTGCATCCTGTAGTTCATGGATGATTGAGATCCAGCTCTTGCAATTGTCCTTTTCTGGGTTGAAGAGATCTGCTCCTCATGTGATGTCCTGAGGGCCTGAAGGTTGTCCTTGTCATCCAAAAAATTAGGATTCACAACCAGGATATTTTTTTCCTGATCCTCATCCTGTTGATTTCCTCTTCAGTCCTTGCCTAAGAAAGGCTTTAAGAATGTGCATAACTTTCCATGTGCAAATGTGGAATTGCTCAATCCTGGAATGGTTTGGGTTGGTTGAGACCTTAAAGCCCATCCTTTTCCTTTTCCTTTTCCTTTTCCTTTTCCTTTTCCTTTTCCTTTTCCTTTCCTTTTCCTTTTCCTTTTCCTTTCCTTTTCCTTTCCTTTCCTTTTCCTTTCCTTTCCTTTCCCTTTTCCTTTTCCTTTCCCTTTCCCCCTTTCCCTTCCCCTTTCTCCCTTTCCACTTTCCCTTCCCCAAATTCCAAATGTCAGAATGTTTGAAGTAGATCTGTATTTGTTTTTGACAAGACTGGAGAAGAGATGAAATAAATGAGAGCATGACAAACATTTCCCTGGGATTTTGGGGTGCAGGTGTTTTTGAAGAAAGGATATAAAAATAACACAGGGAGGATTAACACTGGACTTGATTACGAGTAGCACAGAAAGTGGAGTAAGCTGCATTCCAACCTTTAAGTCATTTCTTTAGTGTTCCTCTGTCAATTTTAAATTCTCAATTGCAGAGCAGAAACCACTGTGGTTCCCTTGCAGCATTTCAGCAGAGATTCATTAGGAAAATTCTTTCTTTGACACCTTTTGGAGAAGTCACACTCGGCACCCGAGTGTAAATAAAAGCAAGAATCAACTCTGCAGTACTTGATCTTTTGCTGGCAGCACTTCCCACGCAGTGATTGTGAGGGCTGTGTGTGGGCACAGCTTGATTAGGGCCCAGCATTTGTAGATATTCAGCAATCAGATCTGTGTTTTTCCTTCCCAAGCACTGGGAGAAGAACTGAACCATTTGGTTTGTGCCTCACACGTTCCGTACCCTGCCTTCGAGTCATCACCTACTGCATGTGCAAAAACAAGCTTCAAAAATAGTTTAATAGAAGGAGTAAATTAATGGAAAAACTAAAAATAATGGTGCAGCAGTGAGGACCTTCATTACCATGTGCCCTTTTGTCTTTTTTTTTTCCCTGGGTTCTGTTTTACAATTATTTTCTGTGCTACAAACCCGTCCTGTGGATTCACTCAGCAGTGATGCTGCTGGGAGAGGCTTTTTGGGTGAGGTGATGTTAAAAACAGAAGAATCCTCTCACTAGCACCTTTTTGGGTGGGGATAAACAGCACAAGTGCCTTGCTGCTGTTTCAGAGGTGTCCTCCACACTTCAGCTTTGAGCTGCCCTTCCCTCAGGCCCTCCTGAGCTGGGCTCACGTTTCTCTTGCTCCCTCCATATGCAAAATCCCTCCACTGTGGCCTTTCCTGTCCATCTGCTCAGTTAATCCATCTCTGCTCAGGCTACCAGACTTTGTTTTACTTTTTTTTTCCCTCCTGGCCAAAAGAAATAGAATCTTGCCCTGACTGTGTCTGCTGAAAGCAGCACTGCAGATTTTCCTACCCCAAATTCACATCATCCCCTTCCATCCTGCTGCTGGCTTCCTGACCAGTGTTCTCCAGGAAAATCACACATCTTCACTTTCCCAGCCCTGCCTGTCCCATTTCTGTTTCCCTGCTATTTCCAGTTCCCTACTGACTTCTCTCTGAAGCATCCGTGACTCCACCTTTACCCCTCATTCACCCCCATTTCAATTTTAATCTCATTTCCAAAATATCCAGAGCAGCTGTGGCTGCCCCTGATCCCTGGAATGTCCAAGGCCAGGCTGCACATTGTGACTTAGAGCATCCTGGGATACTTGAGGGTGTCCCTGCCATGGCAGGGGATGGATCTGGATGAACTTTAAGGTCCTTTCCAACCCAAACCATTCCATGATTCCATGAACAAGATGTTCTGCTCTTTCTCAGAAGGAATTTCTGCTGGACACAGACAATGTTAATGGATTAAATTCCCACAAATCCTTCTGAAACCACTCTTCATAAAGCACCTGAAGACAATTCAGCTGTTGCACATTTCATGGGCTGCCCATGGGTGTGGATTGCCTTTTGTTTCCCCATTTGTTGTTCTTATCCTTATGTTTATTCTGAGAACACCGAGAAAAGAAACACCTTCCTTTTTTTGTTGTTTATTTTACATTCTGCCAGGCCTGGTCACAGCATGGCTCCTCTCCATCAGTAGGACTAAATAAATAAACCAGGTCAGAACATCCTCTGCACACCCCCCTGTGCTGCTGCTGCTGCTCTGGGCTCAGTGGGATCATGGTCATTTGTAGGGTTTTGTTTTCAAAGACTTCCCCAGCACAGCCCCATGCTGGGAACACCCCCAGTTTGTGGTTTGGATGTGCTGAGCTGCTCTGGGGAGGAGGCACAGCAAGATTGGATCTCAGAGAGCTGCAGGTTGGGCTGGGCTGTGCTGCTCGGACACAGAGCACCAGTCTGCTCTGTTTAATTCACTGCTTCAGAAGTAGCCAAGGGTTACACAAATAAAATCAGCTGCCTTTGATAGGTGTCAGCACTTTAATGAGGAATTAAATTAAGCCCTAGGTGCTCCTGCCCATCTCATGGCACTATTTTTATCTCACGCTCTCCTTTTTTGTTGCTATTTTTTTTTCCCCCCATATTTTATGACAATTGCTTGAAGTCTTGATCTAGGGGGGGATTATGCCAGATACCTGCACAGCTGGAAACTCATCAGCCATTCAGATTCCTTCAGTGAGAGTGTCAGTTTTAGCACGGAACTCGCAAAGCTCACCGTGGTGATTTCAGATTTCCTCTTTAGTAGACATTTTGTTTGAATGCCATGAAGGGGCTCCTCTCCCCAAGCCCCCAGGAGCACAATAAGCTATGCTCTTTGAGAGAGCCCAGATGAGTACAAAGTTCCCTTCATTAAATTTTCTTTTCATGCTTTAGCATAGAATATTTCCTTTTAAGACTGTCTCTCTCTCTCTCTCTCGTTTCCTTTTGTGTTTTCATCCTATTACCTTTATGAGGTTGTGATGCATCAGCTCTCTGGAGAAGGTGGGTGCACAGCTCCCTCAGAGGTTTATTCCAGCACTGAAAGATTATTGTGGCATGGGAGGTGCTTCAGGAGCAGCTGGAGAAGGGAAAGCAGATCAAGGAATTGCAAACTTAATAAAACCACGCTGTTCCTCACGTGCCATGTGGCTGCTGCTCATATTGACTGTGCTGAGAAAAGCAAAGGTTGGAGATTCTGGGTGTGTTGGTTCTGTTAAGGAGTTCTGGAGTTGCACTGAGCTGGAGATCTGTCAGCATTCCCTGGCATTCCTGCTGCACTCCCATGGTTTGTGGTTTTCCTTCAGTTTAGTGGTGAAATCCCTGAGCAATTAATTAATTAAAGAAATGAATACAGTGTAGGACACAAGCTTGTTTATTTTATGGGGTAGGACAAGGGGCAAGAGATTGAAGCTGCAAGAGGGGAGATTTAGATGGGATATTGGGAAGGAATTCCTGGCTGGGAGGATGGGGAGGCCTTGGGATGGATTCCCAGAGCAGCTGGGGCTGCTCCTGATCCCTGGAAGGGTCCAGGGTTGGACATTGGGGTTTGGAGCACTCTGGGACAGTGGGAGGTGTCCCTGCCATGGCAGGGTGGCACTGGAGGGGCTTTCAGGTCCCTTCCCACCCAAACCATTCTGTGATACTCTGGTGACACTTTTCCTGCTGCATGTCCCAAAAAACAGATCTGTCTCAGGACTGGGGATAGTTCAGGATCTCCTGCTCTGAGGATCTCCTGGCCCTGCCTTGGACCAGACCAGGTTGCTTTATCCACTCAGGCATTTAAAACCTCCCCATTTTCCCAACAGATTCCACATCATTGCTGGTTTTGCACTATTTACTTTTTCTGACGAGCTTTTCCCTCAGTCAAACCCCACAGATCCTTAAATGCTTCTGTGAAATGACCTTTATTCTTGAAACCACTGAATCATTTGGGTTGAGAGGGACCTTAAAGCCCATCCAGATCCATCCCCTGCCATGGCAGGGACACCCTCCACTATCCCAGGGTGCTCCAAGCCCCATCCAACCTGGCCTTGGGCATTTCCAGGGATCCAGGAGCAACCACAGCTGCTCTGGGACTTTTGGAAATGAGATCAAAATTGAAATGGAGAGGAGTGAGGAGTAAAGGTGGAGTTACAGATGCTTCAGAGAGAAGTCAGTAAAGAACTGGAAGCAGCAGAAAAGCAGAAATGGGACAGTGGGACACCCTCCAGTATCCCAGGGTGCTCCAAGCCCCATCCAGCCTGTCCTTGGGCACTTCCAGGCATCCAGAGGCAGCCACAGCTGTTCTGGGAATTCCATCCCAGCCAGGAATTCCTTCCCAATATCCCATTTAAGTATTAAATGATGTAATCATAGCAGCTTCAGGGAGATATTTCATTCCCCTTTGGAGGAGTTTCCTTGCTGTTGTTTCTGACCATCCATCTGTGAGTGAGTGCAGAAATCAATGGGAAACCCTTCAGAGGGGTTCCCATAATGCACAATGGAACCTCCTTTCCCAACAGGAGATCCTGCAGCCCGTGGTTTATGGCCCTCTAATGCCAGGCAGTAATTTCATTCAGTGCTTTCCCAAAAGTGCCAACAGAGCATTAGGGGAGTGGAACAAGCACAGCTGATCAATACACAGACAGTGCTCACCTTCACATTAATCCAGGAAATGGAGTTGGCTGCCTTGAGGGAAATGGTCTTGTTGTCACAAGGACAGAGCTGAGAGCAGGTTTACAAAAACCTGGAAAAGTGAGAATGTGAAAACAAATCACTGAGGGGCAGGAGATGATGTGGCTCACAGGGCTCCCACATGGTTGGCAATGTACAGAATCCTCTGGAACATTCAAATAAGGAATAATACCTGGATTTTGGTCACTGATGCCATGACTCTGGGAAAAAACCCCACTATTTAAAAGCTGTTTATCATGGGTTAGAGAGTTCCCCCATTGAAATGGCTTTATTTGCATTGACAGAACTTGTGCAGCCATGCTAGAGCAGCCATTCCTTTCTCTCTTCAGATTAATCCAGGAAATGGACTTGCTTGGGTTGAAGGAAGTGGCTGTGTTCTGACAAGGACAGAGCTGAGAGCAGGTTTACAAAAATCCCCCCTGAATGGGGGGAAAAAGTGAGAGTGTGAAAACAAATCACTGAGGGGCAGGAGATGATGTGGCTCACAGGGCTCCTACATGGTTGGCAATGTACAGAATCCTCTGGAACATTCAAATAAGGAATATAATACCTGGATTTTGGTCACTGATGGCATGACTCTGGGAAAAAAATAAACAATTTACAAGCTGTTTATCATGAGTTAGAGAGTTCCCCCATTGAAATGGCTTTATTTGCATTGACAGAATTTATGCAGCCATGGTAGAGCAGCCCATTCCTTTCTCTCTTCAGATTAATCCAGGAAATGGACTTGCTTGGCTTGAAGGAAATGGTCTTGTTCTCACAAGGACAGAGCTGAGAGCAGGTTTACAAAAATCCCCCCTGAATGGGGGCAAAAAATGAGAGTGTGAAAACAAATCACTGAGGGGCAGGAGATGATGTGGCTCACAGGGCTCCCACATGGTTGGCAATGTACAGAATCCTCTGGAACATTCAAATATGGAATAATACCTGGATTTTGGTCAGTGATGGCATGACTCTGGGAAAAAAACCCCACAATTTAAAAGCTCTTTATCATGGCTTAGAGTGGAAAAAACCCCAGAATTCAGAAGCTGTTTATCATGGGTTAGAGAGTCCCCCCATTGAAATGGTTTTATTTACACTGACAGGATTTATGCAGCCATGCTAGAGCAGCCCATTCCTTTCTCTCTTCACCTGTATATAAGAATTCACTTTAAAATCACTTGTGAATAAAGGCTCAGCAAGGTTTACTGTGGGTATTTTAGTTAATTCAGGCTCTCTTGTATTGATTTATCAATTCAGACCAGGAGTTTGAACATTTTAATGGCGCTGTGGTTTAGCTGGACCTAAATCATCACTGCTGGGAGATGTGTACAGAGAACATCCCTGCTGTTTCTGTGTTCCCTGTCCCAGTGCAGACCTTGCCAGCCTCCCTCCATGTGCAGCAGTTTGTGGTTGCACATTTTGATGCCTGACATGGCTTTGAGGCACGTGCTGATCTCAGCACAGGGGGGATTAAGGGAAAATCCTCCCCCGAAAGAGCTGCAGAAGTTTGAACTTGGAGATCATAAAGTGTGGAAGCACCTGGGAATGCATTTAAATTCTGGTTTAGTTTTCACAGATTCAGATAATGAATGAAAGGAGGAAGAGATGTTTTCTATAGGTACATGCTGTAAAATCAAGGTGACTTAACAGACTCTTTATTTTAGCACCACGTCTTCAGTGATTGTCAAGAAATCAATTCCCTGCAGGAGCAGCGTTTGTGCTTCGTGTTCCATTTCACTGATGGAGGAAATCTGCCTTGGCCAATCAGCAAAATGAGAATCAGAATCACAAAATGGGCTGGGTTGGGAGGGATCTTGAGGATCACCACGTTCCAACCCCATATCCATGGGCAGGAACACCTTCAGCTACCCCAGGGTGCTCCAGGTCCCGTCCAACCCAGCCTTGGACACTGCCAGGGATGGGGGTGATGGCTTGGGAAGAGGCTGGGCAGAGTTCCAGAATAAAGCAGGGATTTATCCAAAGGATCTCCTCCATGGATCCACCTTGGGCAGCACCAGAGCCCAGGCAGGGCTGCACCCAAGATGAACCAAAATGGCCCCAAAATGAACCCAAGATGAACCCAAATGGCCCCAAAATGCACGAGCGCTCCCGGGCTCTGTCCCTGGGATCAGTTCTGCTCCATTTGCATCTTGCAGTTCATTGTCCCATCCCAGCTTTAGCCCAGGCAGTCCCACCCTGCTTGTTTTTCTCTCTGCAGCCCACGGGGTTTGTGCTCCTGGGCTGAGATTTGGGGCATTTGTCCTTGGTGCCCAGCTGGAGCAGGAATTGTTTTGTCTCCCTGCTCTGTGCACAGAACTCACCAACACTTAATATGTACCTCAGACCCACACACTAAAGCAGCACAGAATGTGAAAAATATAAAAGCTCAAACCTGAGGCATCAGGGCAGCCCTGAGCAATCAGTGCCAGGACCTCACCACCCTCACAGGGAAGAATTCTTTCCTCTGGAAGTGTCCAAGGCCAGGTTGGACAGGGCTTGGAGCACCCTGGAAGGTGCTTTAAACTCCCTTCCAACCCGAACTGATTCAATAATAATAATAATAAAATAATACAAGTCTTTTGTCTTTGCTGAGCTGTTTTTAGAAGGAAACCCTGAAGCTGTTCTCTGTTCCCACAGGAGATACGAGTCCCACCCCATCTGTGGGGAGCTGCAGGATAAAATCCTCCAGTGCTACCGGGAACACGCCCAGGAGACCCTGAGCTGCTCTGCCCTGGCCAGCCAGTACCTGCACTGTGTCAATCATGCCAAACAGGTGAGCTGGGCCTGTTCTCACTGGAAAATGATGGAATGATGAGCAGAGGGATTTCTAATTAGTCCTTCCTCCATGCCTGAGCATCTCCCAGTGTGTGCGTTCCCAGAGCTCTGTGGAGACCACTCAGAGTTGATTTAAATGCTCAGGTTTCCATCTCTTCCCCTGGGAAGGTGTTGTTTAGTGTAGCAGCTCTTGCTGTTGGCAGATGTTTCCTGTTATCTACAGTTTTAGCAGTAAAACAAGGGGATTAAGATACCTGGTAGTCTTTGCCATAAGTATGAGAAACTCATGGATGTCTCAAACTACATCAGTGACCACTTGGAATTCTTGATTTCTTCTGTCCTGTGTTATGCAAGGCTCTAAAATTGCTCTTTACCTGCTCTTGCCCTCCTCCCTTACTTTTGTAAGGTATGGATGCTACTGCCAATTAAAATCTTTATGCTTTATTAGTGCAGCATGAAGGGAAATGACAGTAAAACATAAATCATTAAATTAAAAGAAGCTACAATTTCTCAGTTTTACTCTTTTTCATCAGCTTGCATCTTTCAAATGCAGAAATGCATATATTGACCTCAATTGTGTTCTTAAACAAACCAGGAAATGTGCTCACAGCCCACATGCAGGATGTGTAAAAAGTGCTTAAATCAGTCTGTTGATCTTTATTTCTGCCCACATCTGTGAGTTAATATTTGAGCACGTGAGCACACCCATCTTTATGTGATAGCAGAGACCTGGTGAGTACAACTGGTGTTTGATCATGGTAATCACCTTCCCTGGGCTTAACTCTGCCTGGGCACAGAATCCCTGAGACTTTGCCTCTGATCCTTCTCCGTGACCTTTTGCTTTCAAATGCTGCAGCCTCGAGCTGGTATTCCCAAAGATCTGCTGGAATTAACACTGCTCGTTGTGCCTCAGTCACTGAGAGCTCCCTGTCCCTTCCAATTCACTTATTTTAATATTTCCTTTATTGAGATTTGTTGTGCCATCCCTTGGAAGTGTCCAGGGCCAGCTTGGAGCACCCTGGGATGGTGGGAGGTGTCCCTGCCATGGCTGGGGTGGCTCTGGATGGGCTTTAAGGTCCCTTCCAACCCAAACCCTTCTGGGAATTCCATGATTTCTCCTCCTGCCCATTTTGGAATGCACCAACATGAGAATCACAGAATCATTAAGAATCTTTAGCCCATCCGGTCCAGCACAGCCAAGGCCACCACTGACCCTGTCCCCAAGTCACAGGGCTTTGAAATCCCCCCAGGAATGGGGACTCCAGCCCTGCCCTGGCTGCAGAAGCCTCTGAGTGAAGAAATCTTGCAGAATATCCAACCTCAGCCTCCCCTAGGCCGTTTCCTCTTGTTCTGTCACTTGTAGCCTTGTTTTGGTTTGTTCTCTAATGGATTTCCCCATGGCCCTGCAGCATCTGCAGCACTAATTAACTGCATGTATAATTTTTTTTATTATTTTTAAAGTAACCAGAAAAAAAATGGATTAATTACTTAGACATGTTTAAGCTCTAAGTCGAGTTTGTATCTGATAGGAATTTCTTCAGAAGACTCAGATGGGGATGAATTAATTCATGTTCAGAAGGTGCAGGAAAAGCAAATTGCATAAATATGAGCATTAGGTTTTTGAACCCTTTTAAACACCTTTTTTTTTTTTGTTGAAGATCTTCATCCAAGCCTGTCAAGTAGTTAAAAGTGTTTCCTAAATGTTTCTTATTCTGTTTCACACATGCTTCAAGATGAGAATTCAGAGAGGCTTCTCTCATGATAACAGAGAAGGAGAAGCCTTTTATGATGGAAATATTTGCAAGCAGGAGCAATTGTTTTTCATAATGAACTCCAGCCCATCCTCCACGTGCTGCAGCTGTAATTGTAATTATTTTTACTCACTGTTTGCCCACATGTCCAGACAGTTCCTTTGAAATAATTCCTAAACGCCTCTATAAAATCACTTCAAAATTACCTTTTCTGTGTGCCTGGTTGGGAGCCAGAGGAGGGGGATAAATGGCAGATTCAGAAATGAAAAAGTTAACTGACACTGGCTACAAGAAACAAAGGGAAGAGGAAAATTTGCTAGAGGGAATAGAGCAAGATATTGAAAAGCAAATAAGTGAACTAATCCGATTTCCTGGCGGTGAGTCTGGGCACTTGTGCTCGGGCTGAGCACACTCTGTGCTTTTCATAAATTGAATTTATTGACTCCTCTTTCTTCCCTATCTTGCTTATAATTATCTCCCCCTCTCTTCCTTGTGCTCCTTATTTCTCATGCTGTCTGTAATCTCATGTCTCTATCTGTCCTTTTCTCCCCTCTTTAGAAAAGCCCCCAGAGTTGTTAATTCAGAGGGGTTTGACACGTTGGTGTATCTTCCCTTGAAATCTCTTCCCAAAGTCCTGAAAGCTGGGGAGATAAATTAAACTCTGTTATTAATGTTTGCATGTTATTGTAATGATAATGCCAGTAATGGAGAGGAAAACTTAACCTAATGGAGCCATTAAGGGGAAGATATTTGGATTGTGTCTGGCATTTATTTCTGCTGAAGTGACTCCAGCCAGACCATCCATGGCTTTTCAATCCTTTTTTTATGGACTATAGCTGTTAAAATACACATTTTGGGGGTGTTTTTCTCAATTTTTCCCCCTCCTGGGTTACAAGAAGTTCTGATCCTTACATAAAAACACAACTAGTCCATGGTTTAACAAATCTGTGCAATAATTTCATGTTAAACCATTGAATTCCAGAAGGATTCAGGCCTCTGCAGGCAGGTGAGGTTTAAGAGTACTTAAAATAACAAAACCAGCAGCTGCTGGTGCCTGGTAGCCTGGCTGCAAAATGTTATCCTTTAGCCTTGGATAAAGTGTAAATAAATAGTGTAACCACTATTTTATTTGTTGGATCAAGTGGGTCCTTAATTATGTATCCTAAATAGAATAAAAATGGGATTTTAGCCTCATCCTCCAGTATTTTTACTTGATCCCAATTTCCAGTCTAAGAGAAAAATAGATGGAATTTGTGTACCTGGAAACAGTGAATTTAAATGAAGCAAAAAGACCTCATCATTCAGCACTGCCCTCATTGAAGGAAGTTTATTATGGACAAGCTTCCCTCCTTGGGGTTATGCAGAAAAAATAAAAATTAAATGCATTAATTTGAAAAGGCAAGGAAAAAAATGCATTAATTCAAAAAGGGATCAGCTTCCCTGCATGGGATTAGGTTTAAAAAAAAAAGAAATATTTAAAATACATTACTTTAAAAAGGCAAGAAAAAAACACTAAAAACCCCCCAAATGTAGATAAAACCAAAGCAAAGCTTGGAACATCCCTGTTTGTCTGAAGGTGAAATTTTGTGGGCAGAAATGTGGATATGATGAACAAATATCTGCATGTTCTTTCCTTAGGACACTAAACAAAAGTAGCCCATTTTTGCTCAGATCCTCTGGGAATTTCCTCTGTTAACTTGTGCAGTGTTAAATCAACATAAAGTTAATATTCAACTCAGAGATGGCTTGGAGTGAGGCTGTAATTCCTGTGCAAAAAGGAATTTTTCAGGTAGAGCTTTCCAGAAATGTCCATGGGGGTGCCATGGATTGGAGGTTTTGGTAAGAGATGAAATTTCCCCAGATTTTTGTTTGTAAATGCACCCAAGGAGCACAAAACTGGCTCCTTTTATTCCATCAGCCTCTCCTTCTCCTCTGTGGCTGCTGGAGATTTTGTGGGCACAAGGACAGGCACCCCCTGTTTGTGTGGATGCCCTGGAGAATTTTACAGTCAGGATTATTAAGGTTGGAAAATTCCTCCAGGTTCATGGAATCTAAGAATTCCCAGCACTGCCAAGGCCACCACTGACCATGTCCCCAAGTGTCACATGCACATTTTAAAGGGTTTTAAATCCCCCAAGAAAGGGGAACTCCACCCCTGGGCAGCTGGGCCAGGCTGGACAATCCTTTTGGGAAAAGACATTTTTCCTAAAATCCAGTCTGAGTGCAGCTCCTAACCCTTGCAGGAGCTGGGTGGAATAGCACAGTTTATTGGGTTATTTAAATAATAATATGAGAATTTGGTTGAAGCCAAACCTGACATGGTTTTAATTCCCTTTATTGCTAATTTTCCCTAATTTCCATGGCTGTAACAATGCAGTCCAGTCCTCCAAGGTGTGTAGTGTTGCTCAGACATATGAATCAGCTGTTTGGAGGATTTAAATGTTTAAATTTGGGTTTGTTCCTGACATAAAGCCTCAGAATTATCAAATCTCTTCCTGCCATTTCTTGCAAGGAGAGACTCATAATTAGTCCTTACTCATTGATGGGTTTTGTGACAAGAAAAAGGGTTTGGATTGGGAAGGGACTTAAAGATCTTCCCATTCCAAACATTATCACCTCCCAGGGTGCTCCAAGCCCTGTCCAGCCTGGCCTGGAACATTTCCAGGGACAGAAAACCTGGTTTAGTGAAAAGAATTAAATGGTTTTTAAGGTCCTTTCCAAGCCAAACCATTCCATGCTCTGTGGTTCTGTAATGAAGCCCAAGCTGAGTGGAGCATGTTCAGTGTGTTGGGGTTTTGATTCTGACTCAGCACCCAGGAAGGAGCCAGGTGGGGGATACTCAGTGTTGGATGTTTTCAGGATATTTTTCCTCAAGAGTTTAATTGCTGGGAATGGGATTTTTCTTACTCTAAGCTCAGGTGTTTTAGTTTCCTTTAATAGCCACAGCACTAAAGCCATGATAGCATGAGGGGAGATGAAAATGGATCATTAGTGAGACTCTTCAGGCTTCCAAACCACTGCCTTGTTGAGTGCTCAATCTGCTTCATTCTGCTTCTGGGACTTGTCTCTGGCATGATGTGTTTATCAACAACATTTTTGTTCTGCGTTTTTATTTTAAAAAATTGCAGATCCTAGGAAGGAATTGCAGCCAAACTTCAGAATAACTTGGAGTTACTGAAATATGTGTTTCTCCCTGTCTCTCCCCTCCCCTGTGATCATTTCTGCAGCAGAGAATGCTTGGGAGAGGAGGATAAAGGCATTGTCCGAATCAAGCACAAGACCATCAACTAATTTCAGCAGAAGAGCTTTTTTTTTTTTTTTTCCTCCCCAAGAACGACCCAGCAGCCCATTTGCAGGGCAGCCCAATAAAGAGAAGAAGTGGAAGAGCCATCTGAAGGGCAGCACGCTCAGGGCTCAATCAGCAGGAGCTGGGGAAGCCAGGCCTGGATCTCCTTCCATCACAGCTCGCCCGTCCGAGGCTGCATCAAAGCCCACTTACTGCTGATTGAAGGCAGGCAAAGAAAAGAGCCTTTCTCTGACCTCAGAGAGGGGAAATATCCTTCAAACGCTGCTATTTCACTGGAGGATCTCCTCAGAAACATCTCTCTGGCAGAGGCAGGGGTGTAACCCTTGCAGCACCAGAGCGTGGTCGTTCCTCGGAGCAGCCCCTGGTCCCGCTGTCAGAGTTCTCCTCACAGTGTAGAGTTGTAAATTGTGATTTAACTTATTTCCCAAATGGCCTGGCTCGATGGAGTCTCTCTCTGCAGGCCTTCTGCTGGAATGATGTTTGTGACCCACCACTTAGGGTGCTCCATGGCCTTTGTTTCCATGGGATGGTTCTGTTGTGCTCCTCGCTCGTATCAAGTGCTGACGAGAATGCCTCACTCTGTACCAACAATAAATCTATTTTATGCACAAGATTGATGCTGCAGTCTGTCTCCCTTCCCACTCCTCGGGGGTGGATGGTGTTCCCTCTGCTGTGTCAATCACGCTTTCCCAGCAGATGTTGTTGCTGAAGCTTTTCAAGCACAGACTTTCATGCACAACCAGCCCTGGTGTCAGGAAGGGGGCTTGGATTGAGCTGTTTTCCATCACAGCCACCTAAAAGGATCCCACGTGATGGGAGTGTTGTGATTTATCCAGCAGCACTTCCCTCCCTGGGAAATGCTTGTGAATGGAGCAGCACAAGCTCTCGTTGCCTGAGAGGGTGTGGGTTCCCCACCCCTGGGATTGTCCCAGGGCAGGGTGGATGGGGCTTGGAGTAAACTGGGATAGGGGAAGGTGTTGGAATGACAGGGTCTTAAGGTCCCTTCCCACCCAAACCATTCTGGGATTCTGTGAAAGAGCAGAAACCCCCTAAAATCTCCAAAGCAGCTTTGTGCAAGCACCCAGTTTCCTTTAATTCTTTTTCTTCAGGTAAAAACTGCCACACTCCTTCTCCCAAGCAATCTTAGAAGGGACTTTTTACACAATAGTGAAAGTAATGATGTCAAATGAGCAGCGAGTCTGGAGCCTTCTGCTGTTTATTTACCTGTTCTCCCTCTCTAATTGGCTGTGTTTGAACCTCATCCTGCTGAACAACTGCAGGTGCACCTGTGGATCTCATTTATTATTCATGCAAAATATTACCAGTGACTTTCCTAATTATCAAGATGCTTTGTGAGCACTGTTTAATTAAGGATTTTTTTTTTAATGCTACCCAGAGAAGCTGGGATTTTTTTTAATTTTTTTTTTTTTTACATGCCAAGCAACTGTAATGTTGGTAGGAGGGGAGGATGCTGGAGTTCAACATCAGGTGCCAGGTAAACTGCTCAGGAGGAACAACAGGGGCATAAGCACCGTGTTTACACGGTGCCTTGCTGTAGTGTTTACAAATCAGCTAACTCACAAATCCTTCTCTCTAATGTTCTCTTTTGTAACAGAGAGCCAAGAAGTTGGCAGAGCCAGCCTTGCCAGACTCAGAATTGGCAGCAGAATACAGCATAGAGGAAAAGCAGACGTTTTTTCAGGCCAGATGATGCTGTAAAATCAGGGGAAGAGCTGTGTCGGGAAGGAAGGTCTCTGTTACTGCCAAATGTTTATTGGTTTCTCATCCTGACAGCCTTGAGCAATGAGAGTCAGCCTTGCCTGCTTTGTTCCAACTGTGTTTGAGGTGTTGTGTTCTTTAAACATCTTCTGTGGCATCAGGGCTGGCATCTGCAGCCTGCCTGGCTTGGGCGAGGCTGGTGGCAGCAGCAGGGTAAGGAGTTTAGAAATGGCCTGGTGGTGGTGTGGGCTTCTGAACTGTCCATGTTGTGGGATTCAGAACTGTCCTTGGGGTGTGCTGCACAACTGTCCTTGGTGTGGATTTTAAAGCTGTCCATGGTGTGGGATTCAGAACTGTCCATGGTCTGGGCTTCTGTACTGTCCTTGTGCTGCACAACTGTCCATGGTGTGGGGTCAGAACTGTCCATGGTGTGGATTTTAGAGCTGTCCATGTTGTGGGCTTCAGAGCTGTCCATGGTCTAAACTTTAGAACTGTCCATGGTGTGGGGTTCAGAAATGTCCATGGTGTGGACTGCACAGCTGTCCATGGTGTGGGTTCCAGAACTGTCCATGCTCTGGGCTTTAGAACTGTCCTTAGTGTGGGTTCCAGAACTGTCCATGCTGTGGACTTTAGAGCTGTCCATGGAGTGGTCTGCAGAACTGTCCTTGGTACAGGTTCCAGAACTGTCCATGGTGTGGAATTCAGAACTGTCCTTGGTGTAAACTTCAGAACTGTCCATGGTGTGGGTTTCAGAACTATCCATGGTATGGATTTTAGAGCTGTCCTTGGCATGGGCTGCACAGCTGTCCTTGGTGTGGAATTTAGAACTGTCCATGGTGTGGGTTTCAGAACTATCCATAGTGTAAACTTCTGAACTGTCCATGGTGTGGATTTTAGAGCTGTCCATGGTGTGGAAAACCTCTGCCTTTAAAGCAGAGCAGTAATTCTGGATATTTCTGGCATTTCACCACCACCTCTGCTTGTGCCACCTTCACCTCCTGTGTACCTGCACCCCTGTCCTGCTGTAGGTGTTTGATTTTTTCCTTCTCCCCACTTGCTGCTGTGGGTGCTGAAATATTAAAATCCTGGAAGTTTCCTTTTTGGCATGGAAAACCTATGGAGAAATTTCCTTCCTGTTCATGATTTTGTGATTCTGTGACCTTTTTCAGCACCTGCAGATCCCAATCCAGCACCAGCTGCTGGTGACAGCAGGAGCTGCTGGGACAGAGCAAGGCCAGCCTCCTTCACCACCAGCAGGGACAGAGAGAGTGGAGAAGTGCCAGGATTTTTGTCCAGGGTGTCAGATGTGACTTGCAGGACCCAGAAGTCATGGTTTGTCCTGTGCCAGGTGACAGCACCCTGCAGTTCCCTGCCTGTGGTCAGTCCTGTTCCATCAAAAGCAGACAAGGATTTAAATTTGGGCACAAACAGCTGCAGATGTGGATTTTGTGACCTGCCCAGTCCATAATTTGTGGTGGTTTGTGCTGAGCTGACACTCTGGGGGTTGGCTGGAGGCACAGGAGGGGCTGTGGGAGCAGAGAGCAGAAGAGGGAGAGGTCCTGCAGCCAGGAGGGTCCTTTGGAGCCTCTCTTCCCACAAAACCCTTTGATGGTGACACCAGCATGTCCCTGCTTTCCAGGACAGGAGCTGGGGGCTGTTGCCAGTGTCACAGCAGAGCCCAGGACAGCAGTGAGTGAGGCAGGGCAGGATTCCCTGGGGCAGGGGTGCTGAACACGCTGCTGCTTTCAGCTCAGTGTCCTGCTTTCAGCTCAGTGTCCTGCTTTCAGCTCTGTCACCTCCCTGCTGCTCTCACAGGTGTCACACAGGGCCTGGCAGCAAAGGGCAGCTGTGCTTTGATCCCCAGTGCTCTGGAGCTGCATCCCTGGGGAGAGGGACAGGACCTGAGCTCGGCCATGCTGTGAGGGACAGGACCTGGGTCTTCAAGCCCTTGAGAGAGGCAGCAAAATTCCAGGGGAGCTTGGGGCACTGAGCCAGGGCTCCTCTGCAAGAACGTCAGCTCCACGTGAACAAAGACACCGGGTAATTAGAGAGGTAATTAGTTTGGTAATTACTAAGGTAATTAGTTTGATTCTCTCTCAAGCCAGTAACTGCTGGGAAGTGCTGGAGGGAGCACCTTGAGTTTCAGGCTGCAGCACCCCCCGAGGTAAACCCTTCCCCCCCTGCTTGGGAAGCTGCAGCTGGCATCGGTGGAAATGGGAAATTTTGGACAGAAAATAACCCTAAACCCCCAGTTTGTCAGAGGTTTTGTGCCCAAAAACTTCTGAGCCACCTTCTGATGGCACCCAGAAGTGCTTGTGCCATGGTCAGGGCAGGATTTAAGGCAGCTCACCCAGCAGTGGTGTGTTTATTGCAGGGTTTTATATTTCCTTTAGAATGCTGGGGACACCTTTAGGGTGGGGACACTTCCTGGGGAGCTGCTTGGCAGTGTCCCAGTGTCACTGCTGAGGCTGATCCCTCCTCCTTGTGTTGGATCCCTCCCATCCCTTCACCCCTGGGCTGCTTTGCTGCTTCAGCAGAGGCATTCCATGGAACCCCAGACTGGTTTGGGTGGGAAGGTCTCAGGTTTCTGTGGTTGAGATGACCCCTCAGGTATTAAAAGTCTTTTTTCCCAGTCCCATAACCAAAAAGAAGTTGAGATTCCTCATCTCTGCTTTTCAAGGTTGTTTATTTTACCTGCTGAGATCTGTCCACCAGGTTGGGTTGTGGCACAGTCCCTGCCCTTGGGGTGGTGTTGGATTTTTATACTAAGAACTACCTGTACTTTATTTACAATAATTTTCCAAAACCTATCACCTATGTTAGACAGTCTGTCTCTGCTCTAAACAAATCCAGAAGTGCCACCATCACAGCAGAAGATGAAGGACAAGGAGAAGGAGAATGAGGAGAAAGAGAAGGAGAATGAGAAGGAGAAGAAGGACAGGACATGCTCAGATTCCTCCATCTTGCTTCATTCTAAAACCCCAAAATTCTATTTTTTCACCCTGTGACAAATTCACTGTCACTCTACTCAAACTCTTGAGGTTTGTAACTCCTCACACAAAGTTGGTAATTGTTTCCAAGGGCTAAAATCAAAGGCACAGGTGTTTGTGACTCCATGCCAAGGTCTCTGAGCTCCCTGCCAGGGTCTCAGGTCCTCCAGGGCAGCCAGAGCAATGTCCTGGGTCCCACCAGGAAGGGACCTTCCAAATCATCTCATTCCACCCCCTGCCATGGCAGGGACACCTTCCACTGGGCCAGGCTGCTCCAAGCCCCATCCAGCCTGGCCTTGGAGCCATTTCCAGCTTGGGGTGCAGCTCAGCACCTGCAGATGAATTTTTTCTGCCTGTGTCCTATGAAACCAGGTATTTTCTGCCCAGGAAACCATCCCTCCTTCCTCACCACATCCTGTGGGTGGACAGGGCAGTGCAGCTGTCCCTGATGATCCCAAAATGAAGCTCAAACTGCCCGTGCCCATTTGGAAGCCTGGAGCTGCAGGAAATGGATCTAATTCCCCAGCAAACTGCAAACGAAGCAGATTCTTCCTCGTGTTCATCTGTTGCTGGTACAGAAATAGCAGGGCTGGGAGGGACTTGGCACATGCTGGAGTCCACTATTCCATAAAAACTGATGGAGGAAATTCACAGGTTCCTTCAGCTCCTTGCCACGTTGTTCACAAGTGTGATCGTGGTGGAGGGATCAGCTCTGCAAAAAGTTCAGTGGGTGAAGTGTAGTGGAAGCAAAGAGATAAAAGTCCATTAATAGATGAAATATTTTTGCCAGACATGAGAATTCACTGGGTCTCTCTCCTGTTTGTCAGGTAGTGAGAATTTTTTTCTCCACCCCTTCTCAGTTGTAATGTTATTAACACTTGGCCTTCTTTGAAAAGGTCAAAGTCAGCTTGAATGTCTTCTAGTCTGACTCTTGGTGAAAAGCAAACAAGAAATCTGTATCCCAGAGCTGCCTTTAAACAGCAGGGCCTGGTGAAGGAGTTTTCAGCACTGAGTGAGGTCTGGCTGATAGCCAGGGGCTGTTGGAGGCCAGGGAAAGGGCTCTGAGCTCTGTTTTTGCTCAAAGTCCCATCCTGGAATCAGGCAGACAAGTGAAATCTCTGCTTTTGCCTGATAAAATTACCTTTGCCATGAGAAGTCTGTGACCAGGATTCAGCTGCAGGAGCACAGGAAAGGGACAGAGCAGGAGAGATTTTTGGTTTTACACCATGGAAGTTGATCCTTTTTGGGAATAATGTGAAGTTCTGGGAATGGAGCACCTGAGTGAGGCTGGAGCAGGTAGGTGGAAATGATTTAGAAAGAAAACAACTTTTCTAAGCATCAAACAGAAGGGAAATGTCCCAGCTCCTGTGCCTTGGGCCCAGTTTGGTCTGGGAGGAGCAGCAAAGGAACTTTGTGGCAAACGAGTGCCTGAGTTCTTTGTTCCTGCAGGTCTGGGGGGAAATTGCTGGAGAGAGGAGGTGGGAGAGGGACAACATGGGATATTAAATATCCTCCAGTAAAACCAGAGCTGGCTATGATCCTCTCCAGGCCCTCTAGAGTGGCTGTTCTCCTGGGAAGCACCGTGAGGTGTGGGATGTGCCTGTGATCAGAATCATTCACTCCAGCAGGAACTCCGTGTGCTCCTTGGTGTCAGAACCCAGGACATGGCTCTGGCTGCCCTGGGTGATTCCAGACCCTGGCAGGGGCTCAGAGACCTTGGCATGGAGTCACAAACACCTGTGCCTTTGATTTTAGCCCATGGAAACAATCACCAACTTTGTGTGAGGAGTTACAAGCCACAAGAGTTTGAGTAGAGTGACAGTGAATTTGTCACAGGGTGAAAAAGTAGAATTTTGGGGTTTTAGAATGGGGGTTCAAGAGGCAAGATGGAGGAATCTGGGTGTGTCCTGTCCTTCTTCTCGTTCTCGTTCTCCTTCTTTTTCTCTTTCTTCTTCTCCTTCTTTTTCTTCTTCTTCTTGTCCTCCATCTTCTGCTGTGATGATGACACTTCTGGATTGGTTTAGAGCAGAGACAGACTGTCTAACATAGGTGATAATTGGAAAATTATTGTAAATAAAGCACAGGTAGTTCTTGGTATAAAAAGCCAACAGCACCCCAAGGGCAGGGACTGTGCCACAACCCAACCTGCTGGACAGATCTCAGCAGGCCAGAGAGAGAATGTCATAGATATGAGCAAATAAAACAACCTTGGGAGCCAGAGCCAAGGAATCCTGACTTCTTCTTCAGTCTCAGGGCTGGGAAAAAGAGACTTTCCAACACCTCAGGGTCATCTCCACACCAGAGACCTCATCACCTTGGATGCCAAGTGCACCCTCAGGGAGGGTCTGAAGCAGCATCACTGTGAGTCACACTGAGCCTGGCCTTGCTGTGGGGTTGATTTTTCTTTAAATGGAAGGATTTCAGCCTGATGTCACAATACTTTGGGGGGTTTGAGCAAAGCTGTTACCAAGGAGAATCAAACCTGTGTATGTCATCAAGGCTCGGTGACTCAGGGCTCCCACAGAGCCCCTGCCCTTCTCTGGCTGCTCCTCACAAAGCCTCTGGGACCTGGTGGCCTTGCAGGTGCTTCCCTTCTGCTGCCCAGAGAGGTTAGAGCTTCCTGCAGGTCCCAGAGGACCCCGTGCTCAAGGTGAGGTCATGGAATCATTTAGGTTGGAAAAGATCTTAAAGACCATCAGATCCAACCCTCAGCCACAGCCACATCATGTCCTCAAGTGCCACCTCCAGGTTTTTGGAACATTCCAGGTGGTGGGACTCAAGGTGGTGTCACCTCCCTTCTTTCCCCAGCTGAACCAACCAGAATTTGAATTTTGGTCCATGCAGGAGATGCCAAGTGCTCCATGGGTGTCACCCACGTTGGGCATCAGGAGGAATTTCCCCATGGAAAGGGTGGTCAGGCCTTGGAAGGGACCCCAGGGAGGTTTGGAGTGCCCATCCCTGGAGGTGTCCCAAGAATTCCTGGAGGTGGCACTCAGAGCTCTGGGCTGGGGACAAGGAGAGCATCAAGAACAGCTTGGACTCAATGGTCTCAGAGATCTTCTCCAACCCTGTAGGGAGACACAGTGTGGGTAAATGAAGGTGGTACAGAATGTGATCTTATCCCCCAAGGGTTGCAGCTGAACCAATCACTGAAGATTAGGAGCAGGCCTGATGTTAACAGGCCACACCTGTAGCCAATAAGAACAGGGGTATAAAAGAGTGGATTGGTGGGATCTGGAGTCAGTTGGCAGCTGCAAGGACCAGGAACAGTCAGTGCTGGAGGAGGTATGGAATCCTTGCACTGTAATGATAATGGAACTCTTGATATATAAAACAACACCACCTCAGTGATTCTGCAATCAGAGGATGTGGTTTCTAGTTTCAGCATCACTAAATGCATCATCCAGCCTTTTCATGCCTCTGTGTCCTGGTGGGAATCACTCTGCCAGCTGGAGAACACTCCATGGGCTGGAGGACACAGAATGGGCAATGGACCCACCAGGGTGGGCTCTGGCTGTGTGGTGCCTGTGTCTCTCCTGTTTCTGAGTTTTTCCTTGGACAAGCTGAATTAAGGAGTGGTGTTGGATCTCTGCTGGGGCTGTGTGGCCACCGAGTCCTCCCTGGGACACCCTGGGTTTGCTGGGAGAGCTGAAATGGTTGGTTCAACTAGGGAAAGAGGGGAGGTGACACCCCCTTGTGTTGAGTCCCACCACCTGGAATGTTCAAAAAAGCTGAAATGGTTCAGCAGCTCTGCTCTTGAGCTCGGCAGGTGAGAAACAGCAGAGTCCAAACAACCACTTTGCCCAAAAACCCCCCGAAAATATCAGTTTTGATGTCACTGCTGTCCCTGATGTGGATCATGTGGTGTTTTTTCCCTTGGATCTCAGCCTGCAACAATCACCTGCTCGAGACCATGAGGTGCTGAGGGCAGGCAAGGGCCCCAAAAATTGCCTGTAGGAAGTTAATGACCCTCAAACATCAGCGACCTTTTATTAAATGTGTTTAATGTTGTTGGATTAAGGGGAAAGCTGCTCTTTTTTTCAATGATTATTTAATTTTTTAGGAGGGGTGTGATGGTGTTTGCAGGGGTCCGAGGATGAGGGAAGAGATGAGGATCTGACTCCATGTTTCACAAGGCTTATTTATTATTTTATGGTATATATTATATTAAAACTATACTAAAAGAATAGAAGAAAGGATTTCATCACAAGGCTAGCTAAGAATAGACAAAGAAAGAATGAATAACAAAGGCTTGTGTCTCTCAGAGAGTCTGAGCCAGCTGACTGTGATTGGCCATTAATTAGAAACAACCACATGAGACCAATCACAGATCCACCTGTTGCATTCCACAGCAGCAGATAATCATTGTTTACATTTTGTTCCTGAGGCCTCTCAGCTTCTCAGGAAAAAAAATCCTAAGGAAAGGATTTTTCAGAAGATATCATGGCTGCAGGGGTGGTGTACAATGTGCCACACTCTGACTTCCAACCAACTAAACACAAGCAGCAGAAACACCAAACTGGTGCTCTGGGGGTTCAGCCCTTCTCCTGGGTTTGTTATTCAGTGATCTCTTTCCCCTGCCAGAAGTTGTTCTCCACCTGATTTAAGGGATTACAAACATTGCTTCTGCCCAGCTGCCCCTGGGGATGCCCCAGTTCCCTCCCTGGTGCAGGAAGGGGAAGGCTCAGGATCCCTGAGTGGGCTCCTTCATTTTTAAATGGAGTTTCTGCTCAGAGGTTAAATCATTTCAGCTCTGATCCTCCTTAAAAGTGGTGATTAATCCCCTCACACAGAGCAGGAGCATGCACAAAAATCACCAACGTGGCCCTGGGCATTTCCCCCCCCCCCCCCAAGTAATGAGAGCAATTCATAACCCAGCATCCCTTAAAGATCCCAGGTCCCCTGGAGGAGACAGCACTGCTCATAAAAACAATCCTGAGATGCTCTGCCCCGCAGTTTCTGGTGGGGAAAAAAGTCTGCAGAGAAAAGTAATTGTTGGTTTAAAACTTCAGCCTGCATTCAGCAGCAATCCATCACCTCCCAGCATGTTTGGGAGCTCGGGTTACTCAATATTCAGGCTGGGAATCCTCAGCAGGAAAAAAAGGGACTGGGGGAGGCACTGTGAAATATTGCCAGGGAAATTCTCTCTAACCTGCTGGCATTCCACACCCTCCTCTTTGCTGGGCAGGGAGGGAAGAGGAACCAAAGCTCAGTTCTTGTTTCTGATCCAGCCCTTGGAGACGCAGCAGGAGTGTGGGGATGTGGATGCAGCTCCATGCCTGGGATGCTGCAGGGCCCTGGAGCTGCAGAGGGGCTGAGGTGCTGAGCTCTCAGCTCCTGAGCACACCTGGGCTGTGGATTCAGGTGTTAAACACACCTGGGCTGTGGTGCTGAGCTCACAGCTCCTGAACACACCTGCCATGGGGTTACAGGTGTTAAACACACCTGGGATGTGGTGCTGAGCTCTCAGCTCCTGAACACACCTGGGATGGGGTTATAGGTGCTAAACACATCTGGGCTGGGGTTTCAGGTGTTAAATACAGCTTGGGCTGTGGATTCAGGGGCTAAACACACCTGGGATGGTGTTGCAGGTGTTAAATCCCCCTGGGCTGTGGCTTCAGCTCCTAAACACACCTGGGCTGGGGTTACAGGTGTTCATCCCTCCTGGGCTGGGGGTTCTGCTCTTAAAGACACCTGGGCTGTGGTTTAAGCTGTTAACTACACCTGGGCTGGAGTTTCAGGTGTTAAACACACCTGGGCTAGGGTTTCAGGTGTTAAATACACCTGAACTGTTATTACAGGTGTTGAACACACCTTGGGTCTGGTTTCAAGTGTTAAACACACCTGGGCTGTGGTTTCCAGTGTTCAGTACACCTGGGATGGGATTTCAAGTGTTAAACACACCTGGGCTGGGGTTTCAGGTGTTCAGTACACCTGGGCTGTGGTTTTTCATGCTAAACACACCTGGGCTGTGGATTCAGGAGTTAAATACAACTGGGATGTGGTTTCATGTGCTAAACATGCCTTGGCTGATGTTACAGGTGTTAAACACACCTGGGCTGGGGTTTCAGCTGTTGAAAACACCTGGGTTGGTGTTGCAGCTGTTTAACACACCTGGGTAGGGCTGTCAGCTCCTAAACACACCTGGGCTGGGGTTTTGGTGCTGCACGTGTCTCGGAGTCTGAGCTTGGAAAAACCAGGTGAGAGTGCACAGAAACAGATTTCAGAGATTTTCTGCACAAAACCAACATCCCTTTGCCCTCAGTGAGGACCTGGGGTGGTTTCCCAAGTGCTCCATCCCTGGCAGTGCCCAAGGTCAGGTTGGACAGGTCTTGGAGCACCTTTGGACAATGGGAGGTGTCCCTGCCATGGCAGGGGTGGCACTGGATGGGCTTTAATGTCCCTTCCAACCCAAACCACGGGTTTCCATATTCATGGAATTTCCATATTCATGGATTTCCATGAGTTGCATCATTGTTTTCTCCATCCTGCACCTGATGAACTGGATGCAGATGGAGCCAACTCCTTGTCCTGCTCTGGGACCTCCCTCAGCTCACTCCTGTCTCTGCTGGGAGATGCTGACACTGTTGGATCCCCATCCCTGCAGCCCCCAGGAATTCTGGACATCCCCTATGGCCCTGCACTCATCCCTGCTGCCCAGAGCTCCTCTTGCCTTGGCCTCCCCTCCTGCTGCAGCCCCAGCCAGGTGATGGATCAATGATGTGTGGCAGAAAGCTGGACTGTAAAGCTGAGTGATGGGGCAGATCACAGAGCAGGGGGATTGAAGGAGTCATCCCCTGGGGCATCACAGAGCTTTATGTCTGGTAATATCTTGTGGAATAAAAATAAAACCTGACACAACATGCTGAATTATGCTCTGATGGGGAAGAGGGTTCCTGGCTGGCTGCAGTTGTTGCAGTGATGTCCACAGGGTTATTGTTGGCCATATTAATTAATTCCCATTCCAATTAATTCCCCTGCTGGCAGGCTGAGCATGGAACCTGCTTCTGCATCCCTGACTCCTCTTTTCCCTCCAGCAGCAGGATCAGGGTGTGCAGGATGGTTCCAAAAGGAGCAGGGAATTATTTTTTGGGTGCTGTTAATTCAGACCCAGGATGAAACAGCCACAGCAAAAGTTTTCACTCAGCTCTTTGTAAAGGGAAGGAAGGGACAAAAGCAGCGTTTCTTACACCCCCACAAGTTGTTTATTGGATGAGATTGACACTTCTGGGAACAACCTGTTTGCACACCAACCCCTCTCTTGTTAAACATCTTCATTAATTAACTCCATCTGCCTCGCCTGCCTTTGGATAGAAAAGCTCCCTTGCTTTGATCATTTGCTGTTTACATCTTTCTTGCCGTTTGGTAAAACACACAATAAATACTGTGTGGCACAAAACAAACAAAAAAAAAAACCTCCTGAAACATGCTGAAAAACTGTCAAACACTGACAAAATGTAGGTTTTCTGATCCTGATCAGATCCTGATCCAGCTCAGTTTCCCTTGAGGACAACGGAGCCCAAAACCACGTGGATGGTTCAAGGTGGGGTTTGCCCTCCAGGTGTTTCTGGAGCCCCTCCAAGAGATGATGGTGTGGCCCCAAAATTCCTTTCCTGCAGACCTGGAAGTCTTGCAAAGACTTGGGAGCAGCTGCTTGAGGTGATGGTGGGGTCTGGATGTCCCACCCACCCTCCATCCTCCCTTCACCACTTTCCTGGGAAGCACAGTGGGATTTGCACAGCTCCCTGTGAACTCCATTAGTTTTGGGGGTTTTTTTTTATGCCCAGGATGGTGTTGGCTGAAGCATGGGGTGGAGAAGGGACCAGGGCTCCTGAGGATGTGATGGATGCCTGAGGGCAGCTGCTGCAGGAGGCAATGCTGAGCTGAGCATTTTCATGGAGTATTTTCCCTGTCCTGCTCTCCTGGTTTTGTGGCAGGTTCCCCATGGTGGGTAACTCCAGAGGATGGGACTAAAGGGAGTTTCCTTATGAGCCTTTATCAGTTTGCAGCACCCTGGACTGGCCCTGTTCCCCTCTGTGTCCCCCAGGATGTCCCTGCAGCTCCTCAGGGGTGCCAGCCCTGCCAGGCAGTGCCAGGGCTGAGCAGGGCTCTGTGCCATTCACATTCCCTGAACATGATCCCTTTGCCCAGGATTTTTCTCCTGGGAGGCTGAGAAGCCTCAAAGAAAAGGAAAACAATATTATCTGATTTGCTTCTCCTGTGTTGTGCTCATGTGGAATGTGTTTGGAGATTGGTTATCCAACAGGTGATTGTTTCATTGGTTTCTGTGAATTGTTTTGACTTAATGACCAATCTGGGTAAGGCTGTGTTGGGACTCTGGAAAGACTCACGAGTTTTCATTTTTATCTTTTTAGCATGAAGTAAGAGTATTTTCCCTGTCCTGCTCTCCTGGTTTTGTGGCAGATTCCCCATGGTGGGTAAGGCAGGGCTCTCTGCCATTCACATTCCCTGAACTTGATTCCTTCACCCAGGGTTTTTCTCCTGGGAAGCTGAAAGGCAGAGAGAGGCCTCAGAGAAAAGGAAAACAATTCTTATCTCATTTGCTTCTCCTGTGTTCTGCTCATGTGGAATGTGGTTGGGGATTGTTTACCCACAGGTGATTGTTCCATTGGTTTCATGTGAGTTGTTTTGACTCTTTGGCCAATCAGTGCCAAGCTGTGTCGGGACTCTGGAAAGAGTCACGAGTTTTCATTATTATCTTTTTAGCATTCAGTAAGTATCCTTTCTGTATTCTTTAGTATAGTTTAGTATAGCCACATTTCTCTTCACAGAAAAAGCAAGGCACAATTCTTCCTAAGAATATTTCTGGAATTCACATTCTCAGAACCTCAGAGAAAGGAAAACAATTCTTATCTCATTTGCTGGGGCTTTGTTTGTGCAAAAGTAGAATGCAATATGGAGATGGTTTACCCAAAGTGATGGGGTTTGGTTTCCTTGGCCTGTCAGGGCCAGGTGTGTATGTCAGGACTGTCAGGACAGTCACGAGATTCTGTGCAGTGTGTGCAGAGCTGAGTGCTTGGCAGATTCAGTTTAGATGTAATGTAATATAATATAGAATAATATAGTATAATAAAGTAATTTATTAACCTTCTAATACCCATGGAGTCCTCCTCATCATTCCTCCTTTGTTGAGGCTTTCTCAGCACAGCAATAGTATAGTTTAGCATTCTTTAATATAATACAGTATAATAAAATAATAAATTAGCTTTCTGAGAACATGGAGTCAGATTCATCATTGTCCCCCCCTTGTTGGGCTGCATTTACAACAGGGCTCAGTTTGCCTCTTCCCGTGGCTGGGATGTGCAGACTGACCCTGTCTGCTCCTGTTCTGCTTCCCCTGTCCTGCCCCTGTTCTCCTTCCCCTGTCCTGCCCCTGCTCTGCTTCCCCTGTCCTGCCCCTGCTCTCCTTCCCCTGTCCTGCCCCTGTTCTCCTTCCCCTGCCCACTCCCACCCCAGCTGCTCTCCCAGGGCTCTGTGGCCCCCATGAGCATCCCTGGGATGCTGGGGAAGGGGTTTCCATGGTGACAGCACATTGAAGATCTCTCAGCACGTTCTTTCCCCCAGTTTTTCCCCCAGCTTGGGTGGCAGGAGGGGAGGGGGCAGCCAGGATCCCCCCAGGCTCCCCAAACCTGCCCCATCCAGCTGGGGGGCTCCCATCCCAGCCATTCCCCAAAGATGGGAAGGGCCTCCTCCTTCTTCCCAGCTTCAAAGGCAAAATGTAAAAGCATCAGGCACTGAAGTTTGGGGTGCAGGGATGGGGGGGATTCGTTTCAGCTCTCCTAAAGCTCTCCTGAGGCTGAGTGAGGCTTTCCCTTGGCCAGGAGCTGTGCAGCCAGGGCTGATCTCAGGGCAGGACTCAAGGGCCATGCTGATCCCAGCTTTGGAGCTCCTGGGAGACAGCCTGGAGTCTGTTGGGGTTTTTTTACAGAATTCCTCTTTCAACCCTCTCTGCCCCTTTTCTGTTTGAACAACTTCCACCCTTGGAGTGTCAGGAGGACTCTGCAATAAGGTGCCATTTCCAGAGCAGAGGGGGCAGAAGAGCCCAGGGCTATTTGTCCATCACAAATAAAACAGGAAAGAGATCATTCAGCA